>JAHRHZ010000063.1:54235143-54282200 GCA_024137785.1 Ginglymostoma cirratum | reverse complement strand
CTGAAGAAAGGTCCCAACCCGAAACGTCAGCTTTCCTGCTCCTCTGATGCTGCCTGGCCTGCTGTGTTCCTCCAGCTCCATACTACAATAGAACCATGCTGGTTGAAAGCTGGCAACAGATTCAACAGGCCAAACAGGAGCACAATTATTAGAATTACTAGAGTAGCCTGGGAAGAAGAAATTATATGCCCAAAACTACTGGCAGCTTATCGTGGGAGTGACTGAAAGGGGTGCCCATCTTCCACCTGCTCCCAAGTTAACGTGTCTGATCTTAATTGAATGGAATTGAAATTGGTTAGATTGTCCCAAATTATACCCCACATTTGAAATAAAATGAAAACCTAGAAATCATGCATAACACAAACTGAATTTGCTTTATGGCTGCAGGACTGATGATTCACAACAAGCCTGTGCTCATCAAGAGGTAGAGGTGGAAAATTGATTCACCAACCTCACCGCCATATTTGTGGTGCATTGTTCCTGTGCATTGTTCCTGTGCATCCACACTAGCATCCTTTCTGGAATGCTGCTGGAGAGGTATCAGCAATGTTGCTAGACACCAGGGCTGGAATTAGAGATTTCTACATGGAGCCTCAGTGACAGAGCCTGTGATAGTCCTGACCTCAAGTTGTGTCAGGAACAATTACCATTTTGTAATCACTTGAGGGATGTGGGCATTGCGGACTGGGCCAGTATTTATTGCCCATCCCTGGTTACCCTTGAGAAGGCGGTATTGAGCTGTCTTCTTGAACCACTACCGTCTGTTTGGTAGCCCCACAACACTGTTAGGGAGGCAGTCCCAGCATTTTAACCCACTGAAGGAGCATCAATGTTTTTCAAATCAGGTTGGGGAGTGCCTTGGAGGGCAACTTGGAAGTGCTGGCACTGCCCTTGTGCCACTCGATACGTGGCTGCAGTAGTGGAAGGAGCTATCTAAGATGATTTTCTGCAGTGCATCTTGTAGATGGTATACGCTGCTGCAACTGTTTGTCGGTGGTGAAGGGAGTGAATGTTTGTGGGTGTGGTGCCCTTCAAGTGGGCTGCTTTCTCCTGGATATTGTCAAGTTTCTTGAGTGCTGTTGGAGCTGCATTCATCCAGGCAAGTGGGAAGTATTCCATCATACTCCTTACTTGTACCTTGTAGATGGTGAATGGGCTTTTAGGAATCAGGAAGTGAGTTACGTGGTGCTGGATTCCGAGGTATTGCCTGGCACTTGTGTGGCATGAATGTTACTTGCCACTTGTCAACGCAAACCTGGAAACTGTCCATGTCTTCCTGCATTTGGACATGGTCTGCTTCGGTATCTGAGGAGTGACTTTCACTGAATTTGCCAATCAGTGGCCTGAAGACAGGCTCACACCCAGTTAGGGATGGTGGGTGGTCTCTCAAAGCCGGTGAGCCAATAGAAGGAGATGCAGCCTGTCATTACAGGTGAGGGTGAGAGTGAGTGTCGACACTCTGAGATGGTCTCTCAGCACTTTCTAAAACCTATAAATTTAAAGACTGCCACAACAGCTGGGCTACCTCTTGCTGGCTCCAGCTATTGAGCTTTGAGAAGCACAACACCTAAACCTGGCCAGATACAAGTACAGGACAAGAGGGCCCACAATATGAAAAACTGGCCAGGGAGCACCTCTATCACTTGTGTCCTACAATGGAAACAGTTTCCAACATACTGTGGGCAACTTCAACAGAGCCTGCAGCATTCAACGTTGTGAGAAAATTGAGGTTGACTGTATGTTCCTGCAATCAACCTCTTGTCAATTTCAAGCTCACACTCAACCTACTGTGATCAGCAAGCTGCTGAAAGTGCGGCTGTTGACTTCTTCCTTCTTAAAGCAACATACTTCCCACAAAATAACCTTCATCTTCTATTGTCCTGCTTTCAGGCACCAAAGAAAAACCTGCCTTCTGCTCTGTCAACGCTGCTTAAAGAGGCAGGGAGAGAGCAATAACACAGCAGTGTTTCAGAATCCCCATTGCCTGATCTGCCATTCACAATGACCAGCTCCAATTCCCATACTTGGACCTACAGTTTGGGGTCGATTGTGACTGAGGTGGAAACAGGCTGAGGATAAGGGATGGTCAATTTGCCAACTCAACAGAATATTCAGAAGAGGGACCGGCTATCGGGCCTATCCGATAGGTCTAGGGGTTGTCGTGGATCTGGCGCAGGACCATGGCTTTAGCTGATCTTGGTGGCAATCTGGGTGACAGGAACTTGCTGCCAGACTGCATGGCATGGTGATGGCACTGACATGGAGAAGCTTGAATCACCCGATTGGCAACACGAAATCTGACTCCAAATTTTACAGACTGTGTTCAGATTGGAAGTCGTCTTACTGATTTCATTAAGAAAGCACCTGATTTTCCCTTGCTCTTACACAAAAAAAGACATTTCAAACTCCAGGGAGAAGATTCCTCCACCATCACACAATCATTTGGTGACGTCAGTGAGGTCTAAGATCTCAGCCACTCTGTGCTTCAGGATACAGAAAAACAGGGTGGATGATTCCCATATGACTACTCCCTCTTCCTTTCTTTGTAGGTTCCAAAGTCCTCCCAACGGAAACTCAGATCTGTGAGGCCACTATATTGGATGGCCAGGCTGCAGCTCAGTTGGCCACTGCCCCTTTAAATTTTGGATTCTGAATTTCCAGCCTGATTCTCTGCCCCACAGAATGCCAGCTCAGCCAGATTTTACACAGAGCAAATGGCTCCAAGTTTGATCCAGTGCCCTGTGACTCCTGGAAGTTAGCTGTCTCACACTGATTCAATAAAATGACATATAAGTCATCAGCATTCACCAGGCGAGATAGTGAAAGCACAGAGGACATGTGTGAGTTTCAATAAATCAGGGATACAGGATTAAATTGCACTGAACTGCAATTATATGCAAGTGGAGGGGTAATTAAGCATCTGAGTTCTCCGAATGCTCCGAATGGGTGAGTTTCCCATTTTGGTCCCCTCTCTTCTCTGACTTCATCACTCAGTTTTCTCACCTTCGGGAGTCTGACAGGCAGCCTCCCAAGCAATTCAACTCGCCTGCCCAGGCTATGCAATAATCCACAAAACCCACCTGGAGAGCTATGATATGGTATCATATGGGGAGGGATATGAACGGACAGATATATAATGGGGGTCCAAGTTACCACAGGATACTGTGCAGAACTAACCTTCTCTGCAGCCTCTGCTCCATTGATTTGTGTGCCGTAAGCCCAGAAGCACTGCCACTCTTGACCCCATGCCAGTTGCAATTTCATGGGTAGCACAGTGGCTCAGTAGTTAGCACTGCTGTCTCACAGCACTAGGGACCCAGGTTCAATTCCACCCTTGGGCAACTGTCTGTGTGGAGTTTGCATGTTCTCCCTGCGTCTGCGTGGGTTTCCTTCGGGTGCTCCGGTTTCCTCCCACAGTCCAAAGGTGTGCAGGTTACATGGATTGGCCATGCTAAGTTGCCCATGGTGTCCAGCAATGTGCAGGCCAGGGGGAATCAGATCAGAAATCACACAACACCAGGTTATAGTCCAATAGGTTTAATTGAAAACACAAACTTTTGTAGACTCCAAGAGTCTAGGTATGTTTTCATACCTGGTGGCATGTGATTTCTGACCTAGTCCATCCCAGTCCAATAGCAGCACCTCCACAGGGGGAATTAGCTATGGGAGATGCAGGTTTATAGGGATTATGTGGGATGCTCTTCAGAGTGTAGTGTGGACTCGATGGGCTGAATGACCTGCTTCCACACTGTAGGGATTCTATTCTATTCATGTGTTGAGTACTTATTGTGCAGATACGGCAACATGGGGTGTGAGGATGCGACGGTAAAACACAAAAAGACTAGACAGTACTTTCAGACACTTGACATTATATAACATTCTGGATATGGGGAAGACTCCTATTCAATAGGTCCCTGTGAAAATAAAAAAGATACAGCCGTGTGCTATCATGCCAATGAAAAATGTTGCCTAGATTGTGTAGGAGGTGGCTGGGGATTAAATTCATTGAATCTGAGTTAAATTATATGCGACCGGGCAATTAAACATATGAACTGCCCACTGATAATGGGTGAGTTTCCCCTTTTGTTCGCTTTCCTGCCTCTAACTTAATCACTTGCAGTTTTCCCGCCTCCAGGAAGCAAGATAGGCCTGCAAACTGCCTAGTTGAAGTAAATCAGAAATGTTTAGTTTGATTTTTTTATTGTCGTTCACCACAGTAAAGAACGAATCAGTCTAAACTCAAGTTCTGTTCCCTCTTTGTGTTACTATAAGCTCCTGTTATTGCTGTTTGGCTTTCCCTTATGCACCTGGGTAGATGCAGTCATGCTTTGTCCTAACAGCATCTTTGCCTAACTAAACAGCCCTGACCAGCAACAAAGCTTTCAATAGCTTTGCTTGTATGGACAGTGACCTCTGGGTGACCCTGAGTTGCGAGTTAAGGATCAAATTACAAGTCCTCATCTATCCGTCTGCATGAGGTCTTTAAGCTTCAAAAGGAAAACGGAGCGCGCTTTAGCAGGTGAAAGCCGGCGTATCTTCACTAAAAGAAATTAATGACCTCTTCTGCACTTGGCTGTCACAATAATGTCCCCAGGCTCCTTATTTCAGGGAGACACCTGTTCCAGCAGAATGTCTGCAGTAACTAAGAAAATAAACTCCAAGCAATGATTGAACAGATAAGTCCTTAAAACACTTTTTTAACCCTGAAATGACGCCACGCGGTGTTAGTGCACTCATTGAGTTAATGCTTCTGTTAAATGAGCAGACAAAGGAATTTGATACGCACACATAAAATTATCTCTCAAGTGTGTTGGAAGTTTAAAGTGCTGGTGATAGTGTTACATAGCCAATATGTAATCTGCCGTCCATTATATATATCAATCCTGGTTTTCCTTTTCCATTGACTCACTGACAGTGAGAAGATTTTGAGGCACAGCCTCTGGGTTCCGGTTCCCCCCACCCCTCCAGATTTCTTGGCCGTAGAAGGGCTTCTTACACATAAGGCACCCTGCACTGGCAAGACTGTGTGAGCCTCATTGTATCATTATTGCTAGGAATGGGCAATAAATGCTGGCCCAAGCCAGCAATGCCCACAGTGAAGAAAAAAAAGTGTTCTTAACATGTCTAAACAGGTTGATTGTTGGCCTGTAAATCCTTCCAAATATGCTTGATGGCAATAGTGGGAAGAGTTCCCTCCTCAGCTATCCTGCATAAAGCAATGGCAAAACAGCATAGATCAACCCCCGCCGAAATGAGGTGAGGGGGAACAGACAAACTGACCGACAGTGTTTTTCTAAGGCTCTTACCCTTTGCAAAGCTGGTTCAGATGACTACCCTTTGGTCCTTTTTCTTTCTCTTAAATAATCTGTTAATCGTGTATAAATGTTTTCCTCCTCCATCTTTACCTTTGTCCATTTAATGAATTGTTTCTCCTTGGTACAATCAAGCCACATAATAATGATCAAATTAGACCGAGAGGGCTGCTCTAACATTTTCATTTCACCAGTAATTAATAAAAAAGTTGAATTACTAAGACCTACTGCCTTCAATGTAAGGGAACTAGGTGCTGATATGGCAACAAAGCTCATCTTGTGAATTTGCACAGTATCCGTCAGAGCCTAACTTAAGTGTATCACCATTGCAGATGGCAGTATCACAGAGTTAACCCATGGATAAGTTGAGAAATTAGGCATAGATCCCGATTGCCAGGCATCTTATCCATATTGCACCCTGCACTAGAAAGAGAATGAGAACCTGATTGTAACAATTGAAAATTATATGCTGATTAGCACAGAAGCAATTTCTTGTGAGTTTTATTAGGAATTTGCTGAATATTACATTTAAATATCTAAACTCACCCTAGCTGGTGCTGACAGGGAGTCAAAATTGAAAAGGAAAATGCATGTTAGTTGGGGATTTATAATTTTTTTTTCCTTTTTTCCATTCAGTCACTCTTATTGTACATTTTGGGTCGATTCTGCTGCGCCCATATTTTACTCCTTTGTTTTTCACTCAGGAAAACCATTGTTTTGTGTGATATTTCCAAGAAAAAGCAGAGGAAGATGGGATGCTGAGCAGATAACTGACTTGGACTACAGACAACTGATTGTACCCACAAACACTGAACTGCAGCCAGAGGTAGGCCTACTATAGTGTATCTCATTAAAAAAAAGTAGAAAGGTGTAACACCATTGAACTTAATCTCCAGACAATCACTGTGACAGGGACAGCACTGTCAGTGGCTGTATGGCATCACCATTCAGATCTTACATGCTTTAGGATCCTGCCAGGCTTCCACAGGGATCAATTTGTAACTCACAACTACAGCAGAGAGGTGCTTAATCTCTCAGCTAACAGAGCAAATAATGCTTGGAAGCCATTCTGAAACAACATTGCAAGTAAAGAAACTAAAATGTGTCTAATGGAGATATAGAGCGAAGAAACGAAATCACTATCAGTACCTGCTGTCTGAAAAAAATAGGAGCTATGGTTATAATCTAAAATTGTTGAACTTGCCGTTGAGAGTCCATACAGTGTCAAGAGGCTGTAAAATGACAAATTGGAGGGTAAGTTGCCGTTGTGCAAGCTTCTATTGAGTTCCATCAATATACAGTGTAGGGGCCCAAGGAGACAGAAGTCAGAGTGGGACAGAGACTTGATATAGCAGGTGATCAGAAGCTGAGCATCACAGTTGCAGACTAAACAGAGTTCAGAAAGGCAACCTCTCAATTTGTTTGGGCTCTGAAATGAATTTTTGTAACGCATTTCATGACCTCAGGATGTTTTGAACTGCTTTGCAGCTGATGAAGTACAATGTTAATATAGGAAACCAGCAGTCAAGTTCTGCACAGCCACATCAGACAAACAGTGATGTAATATGACTATCCAATCTGTTTTTAAGTGATGTTCATTGAGGGATAAATATCAACAGGACACTGCGAAAAACTCTTGTGTTAGTGTATCAGCATGCAGTGTCACTAGTTATGTTTTGTAATGGCTCAACACCGAATGTGATTCAGGTTCTCAGTTTGGAGCAGATTTGAATCAAAATTCCAAATATGTACCCCTTAAAAAGTCCCTTTGCTTTATAGACATAAACTGTGTAGGAGTTGGAGATATTCTCCTGAGGTAGAAATACAAAATAGATCATAATTTAGTCTTGGTTAAATGTTGGTCCTAAATATCTCTGCTAGGGTGTATCATTGACACTAGTCATTATGACTTCCAGGTACTTCAGTAAACTTGACAAAAATTGCATAAGCCATGTCATGTCATTCTGAGAATAGACCTCTGCATTGGTTTGAAATGCAAATGTGTGCATTCATTTATCCAAAGTCGTGCTGGTTTGACATCTGTGTCGAAACATTATGTGTATTCTTGCAGATGATGTTGTGGATGTCTGAGCTTCTGAACTGAATTTTAATAGTTCCATCTGGTACATTTGTAGTTTAGTGTTCTTCCATTAACTGTTTGAAGTTCAGAGCAGTTAGTTCTTTGCAACAGTTTAAGCATGCACTGATCCATTGCCAAGGATTTCCTGCACTTTATATTATTATTTCACGTTCTCATTGAAGGAATTTTATCCTGTTAGTCCGATGCTACTGGAGATCAAGCAACTGATACATGAGCAGAAAGCTTTAGTGAGCATCTTTAAAATAAACATTGTTCTAGTTTCTTGCCCAGTTTTGTTTTAATCGAATTGGGTTTGGAATTGACTATGAGGTCTGTTTTCAACATGGGAGTGACCCAAATAGATTGATGCTTTGATGAACTTAAAATGTATTTACAATCACATTGCCTTATGTGCTAATGGCTGCAGTACATTTTAATATGTTCTGCAATTTGTAAATAAATATTATAATTGTAGCCCATGTTAGTCTTGTCTTCCATGCAATATTTCCGCTTTTAGTACTGATTGAAAACTAATGAACGTTCAGTTGGCAGTTTTACTGTAATTAAAGTAATTGTACATCCTGGGGTATGGAGCAAATACTTGCATCAGGAAGAGGCAAAAATAGCTTGCAAGGAGCATATTATTGCTATTATCAGGTGAAACCCTGAATTATAATATCTGTGATTAGATTTTCTAAATTGTGAGGTTTATTTTCCTACTGAAGGAGTGATGCACAGTTTTTAAAAGTATTCAATTAATTTGTATATCGCTTCCTCTTTGCATTAGGTAGTTAGAAAATAAGATATTCAGAAGTAAGACCTTTTATACAGCCATGAATCATCTGTGATACTTCTCGTGAACATTTTAAAAAATGTCTTCATAGACCTGCCTGTCCAATATTTCTGACGATGATATTTCATTGGGTTTTCTATCCTATTTTCTGTTTGCCTTCCACGTTTTCTGTTCCATTCAAAGAATCCCTACAGTGTGGAAGCAGGCCATTCAGCCCATTAAGGCCACATCGACCCTTTGAAGAGCGTCCCACCCAGATCCATCTCCCTAATCCTCCTAGCCTGCAGAATCCTGGACACTATGGGCAACTTAACAGGGCCAATCCAACTAACCTTCACATCTTTTAACTATTGGAACAAACCCACGCAGATACAGGGAGAATGTGCAAACTTCACACAGTTGCCCAAGGGTGCAATCAAACCTGGTTCCCTGGTGCTGTGAGGCAGCAGTACTAACCAGTAAGCCACCATGCCACCCTTAATCTCCCAGTTGGACTTTCTGTCATCTTAAGTTCTGTATGCCTCTCAATTTTTTTCTCATTCATTCTGTTGATTTAAGTCAGTCTTCTGACTTGGTTTCCATTTTGCATCCCAAATTTATAAGCCTCTCACATACTTGCATTTCCTTTCTCTTTGTATAACTCTACATTTCAGTAAGACTTAAAACAGAATCAGGCTATCAAGTAACTACAGGCATTTCTCCCTAGCATGTGGCCACATCTTTCACCTCAGGCAGCTTCCTAACCTATAAAGTAGCCCTGCTAAGGTCTGACCTCCACACAAATATTTCAGTCACATCATGGGAGGTAGCAGTAGGTGAAAGGTATCTGAGAGGGTGTGGGCTAGAGTAAAGGGCTGAGATGAGCAGGGAGTGCAGCAGAGTGCCTGGTCATGGGCTGTAATGGCCTTTCCCCAAGAACAAATAGTCTTTTTAAAGTTGTCATGCTAGATCCAAAGGAATTGTCATAACTACCGTAGCATAGAGGGGGAGTTGAAGGGAACAGAATGGGTCAAACTCATTGTTGTGAAGGTGGATTTTGAAGTTCAAAAGTGGGTTGACTTCAGAGCCAATATGTCCCGGGCTTGAATGGAGATAACTAGAAGACAAGGTTCACATGACATATCAACGAAAGATATTACTGCCTGACACTCCATTTGAGGGAAGAGAGTGGTTCAGTGGAAATGTCACTAGATTGAGTGACAGGAAGAACCCCATCCAATGACAGAACTCAACATGATACAAATTGCCAGAAGAAATAGGTGGTTTAGGAAGGGGTCTTATGAAGGAACAGAATGGTTGAGCTAGAAGCTTGGGGATTTGTTTGCTTGAATCAATCTGAGACCCTTACCATAGACTGTCAGACATTCATATCATTCATTTCATAATGAAGAATTAGTTGTATGGATGGTAATAGCTGTGATCTCTTCATTCATATGTGCTAGATCATCCTTGAAACTGAGTTACACTAAAGTGTTCTTCATAAAATTATATTTTGGAGCACTATAGTTGCCAGTATTCTACAATAACTCTTGCTAATATTGTATCAATATTGTACCGAGCTAAAGACCCACTCCCCGCCATGGACAGGAGCAATGTCATCTACAAGATCCCCTGCAGTGACTGCGAGAAACGCTACATTGGACAAACAGGAAGGAAACTAACAACAAGAGTACCTGAACACCAACTGGCTACAAAAAGACACGACCAGTACTCACTCATCTCAATCCACATGGACAAGGAGAACCACCATTTCGACTGGGACAACGCCAAAATCCTGAGACAAGCTAGGCAGAGACAGGCACGAGAATTCCTAGAAGCCTGGCACTCCACGAAGCATGCTATTAATAAACACATTGAACTCGACCCCATATACATTCCACTACAAAGGAAAACCGGACGTGAGGCAATCCAGCTCAATGGACCCCAGAGTTTAAAAAGCAGGCGGGAAAATACACCAACGCTTCATCGGAGGCTGCACTGAGGATGTTACCCAGCACGGTAACGTAACGTCCGCGGAACATGAAACCAGCTCGGCAAGACAACCAACATCAACACCCATGACACGAGCTACAAATCTACTCCAAAACCTTAATATTGTATCAATCATATGAATTTATTTATTTTGTTTTTATCTCATGCACCCAAAGCAACTTTCACTTTCCTTGAATCAGTTTGATCGCAGCAGTAATAAACCAAACCAAGCAAAGAATAAAAAGGATGGTCAAGGCAAAATAATAATGGAGCAGTTTCTAGATTTATGTCAATCAAAAGATCATATTTGGTTTTGTTCCTGCAGTTCAATCCCATCCCTTCTGACAACAACAACTTTGTATCTTACTAAAGGCCTGTATTGTTCTCTAAAGAAACTCGTCGTTGTAGTTTGGAATAAATTAAACTACATATCATGAATTGGAACCAAATGGTTTTCTCAGAAAGACTGAAATATCAATGCTCAGAACTCAGATTGATTTGCCAGATTGCTCCTGGTGTGAATAGTTATCTTCCATTACACAAACCTCTTGGTGTTTGGATTGTTTCTACAATTAAATCCATGCCAACTTTTATTCAACAGGTTTCAGTGGTCTGATTTATATATTCTTAAAGTTGGCGAAAGCATTCTGTGGTCTAGCCACACTTTTGTAGCTAGAAGCAGTAATATAACTCCTCGTTGGACGTTAGGTACTAAAACCCTTTCAGGCTGCTCGTATACTTCCACCCAAAAGCATAGTTTCCACAATAACATGCAGCTGCAGCATAATAAAATGTTCTGATCTAACACCTTGACTCAAATCTTCTGGAGTGATTCAGCACTGTGCCCACACCTCTGCCCACAAAGATTTCTGCACCCATCCGTAGTGCACTACTTCAGTCGAGACTTCAATCCCAGCCGTGGTGTGGATGTGCCCAGTGCAGCCTTCCATGCACAAGGCCCAAAAAACAGAAGAAAAGACGGATGAAGAGAAAACATATATGCTCCTTGCCCTTTCACAACATTAGCTGATGTTGTATTCAGGTAGGTTTTTAAAGATCTCAAGTCTTTAAAGTGGGTGAATGAACAGGTGGGTAAGTGGCTGAGTGAGTGGATTAGTGAATGGGTAGGTCAGTGTTTGCATGTGGGCGAGTGTGTTGAATGGGTGGGTGGGTGCATGAGTAAGTGAATGAGCAAGTGTATGGGTGATTCCGTAAATGGTTAACTGATTGAGCGGATGGGTGGGTGAGTCAGTAAGTAGGTGAATGGCTGAATGGGGATGAATTAGTGAGAATAGTTAATCATGTGAGGGAGGAATTGAGATAGATAGAGGGCAGTTGGTGCAGTCAAGTTGATTTGGAGTCATCTGGTTACTGGGGTAAGTCATATTTGCAAGTTAGTTTGCATTGAGTCGGGAATGATTTTGGGTGTTGTTTTGGTGCTAAGCTGAGTTACTCTGAGTAATCAATGAGTTATACCAGAGATTAAATAGTGTAATATTTCTGGGGTAAGTATCTAGTTAAGTCCCATGTACCTAGCCAAAGTCTCCGATCCTAAGCTCAGTTTTACTTAGTGCCTTGGATTGTGGAAAACAGTTCATCAGAAGTTTAAAATTCCTAGGATTTGCAGCCAATGTGCATGTGTCCAGACGTTTGCATGGACCTGATATGCAACTTAAAGTCCGGATTTTGTTGCTCTGGATCTGGGAAGATTCAGGCCTATATTGACTGAACCTTGGAGATGTTGGACTAGATCTAGCAGGCTAACTGCTAAAGCCTTGGATTATTTCCAACTACAGCATTTGAAAAGAAAGAAATGCTAATTCGTAAAACATTTTCACAACCTCAGGGCATCCAACGCACTTTACAGACAATTAAGTACGTTTATTATAATGTAGCCAGCTACTTTCTATTCAGCAAGATCCCACAAATCATACAAAATGGATAGACAGACAATCTGTTTTTAATTATTGGTAAAAGGTTAACAACTGACCAGGACATTCAGAGACATTTGCTGCTCCTCTTTAAAATTGTGCCTCAGGTTCACCGCCAACGACTGCCACTGAACAAAAGCTGAGACCAAACCACGCAGCAAAATAAGACACACAGTTTGACAAACATCCAAACCTATGGTACCTATCATTTTGAAGGACAAGAGCAGCAGGTGCATGGGAACACCGTCACTTCAAGTTCGCCTGCAAGGTCACCCACCAAGCTGATTTTGATCTGCATCGCTGTCCCTTCACTGTTGCTGGGTCAAAACCCCAGACAGCCTTTGTGACAACACTGTGGGTGCACCCACACCACATGGACCACTGAAGTTCAAAACAGCAGCTCACCACCACCTTCCCAAGGACAATTAAGGATAAGCAATTAATGCCAGTGATGTGCACATCTCACGAAAGAATAAAAACAGGTCTGGACTGTTTATTTAAAAAGTCCTTGTTTTAAGTCACCCTGCTAAACGTCATTTTGTTTTAAAGTCATGTCTTCTTTATGGTCTGTTTCTCTGAGATACATTATAATTTCCATTGAATCACGCTGCTTTCTGTACACCACTGTGCAGCAACTCATATAATGCTGATCGAACGTCAGGCCATGGAAACATAGAAGATAGGAGATGGAGTAGGTCATTTGTTTTTTGAGCCTTCTCCACAAAACATGACAAATGTGGCTGATCAACCAACTGAATAGCTCGTTCTTGTTTTTCCCACCTCCCCCCCCACCACCCCCATGCTTTAATTTCCTTTAGCCCCAAGTGCTACATCCAATTCCTTCTTGAAATCATGTGTTTTGGCCCCAACTGCTTTCTATGGTAGTAAATTCCACAGGCTCACCACACTCTGGGTCTCGTGGTCCAACTGGTTCCATTGTGAGGAAAATAAGGTCTTTTGCAGTCTTCAACGGAATATTGATTTTTTTTTGTGAGAGAAAAGTCTGAAGTAAAGTTGTTATCAAAATACGACTGGGGTTTTGTTTGTTAGAAGCGAAGTGTTGAAGCCTGGCCTGCTCATTTCTATGAAAAAGGCTCATTTTCTTGACTTAGCAAGCTGATTTTAATTTTGGAACCTTGGGTTTGTTTGTTGTGGGTGCAGCGCAGAACCATTCTGAACTCTTGTGAGAGTGTAGCAGTTGTAACTCCACACAGGCAAATTGCTTTCCTTCTCTCAGGTTCACTGAAGGCCTTCCTTCAGGAGGCTGACCCCATAAACGTCTGAATCTGTTTGGAGCTCAAGTCTAGCTCTCATTAATGTCTGCAGCAGGTGAGGCAGAAGGAGCAAAAGATCCTCCCAATCCAATAGAAAGAAAGGCAGCGCAATCCCATCAAAGGTGCCCCATGATGATGCCCTAAATCCTTCAAAGTCATTGAAACACAAACACTTTAAGAATCCCTGTATAAGTCAAACATTTCCAGCAATTCATGGTGACTCAACATAAAGGGAGAAATTTGATTTAGGAAGGCATCAAATGTAGACTTTGTTGGGAAAATACGCATGTTCAATGAATGTGGTAGGCAGAATGCAAAATCTTCAAGCAACTCAACTAACTGACCACCCCCCATCCCTCCAACAAGTAACACATATATGCCCCTATGCAGTGGAGTCTGACGATTGCAGATTGAATTTATCAAGCATTTGATTGAACTGCAGTGCAAGCTGGGCATCCTGAACACCAGCAATTGTAAAACAGATACCAGTGAGTACAATGAAAGTTGAATTTGTACAGAAGTCCTTTTTATATTGAGTGATTTGTATTATTTTGCTAGTTCTTGCAGCTAGGAATGCACAGTGTCTTATGTGTGGTGCAGTATTTCAACTTGTAACTGTGCTTTCTTTTTTCTGTTTGGGAAATGTCCAAAGACATCTAAGCTCATCTTTAACATTGATTCATATAAGAATTGATTATTCATTTAAACCGTCATCTTACCTAAAATTACAATTTTCATTAAGGTAATCACCACTTTTAAGTGAAGACTTACTGTAGGCACAATTTGGAGCATTTATTTGTTGGAGGACATCACAGACTGCGGGAGTCACCTCTCACACATTAAATAAATCACTTCACTGATGTACAAAGTGTGCTTGGGGGGGGATGTTCAGTTCAGTTGGCTGCACAAATGGTTTGTGATGCAAAATGCCAACAGTGTGGGTTCAATTCCCATACTGGTTGAGGTCATGATGATTGTTCCACCATTCTCAACCTCAGCCCTCACCGAAGGTGTAGTGACCGTCAGCACGAAGAGTAGAGCAGTTGAATTTTGTTTAAATGGGGAAAAACTGCACAAAGCTAGAGAACAGAAGGAGTTGGGAATCCTTGTCCATGGTAACAAAATATGAGCATCCAAGTTAAGTGGGAAACAGGCAGGGCAAATGGCATGTTGGCCTTTAATTCAAAGGGAATACAGTATAATGGTTTTTGCAAAACTACGCAACAGTGAGAATACTGTGAACAGTTTTGGGCCCTTATCTCAGGAAAGGTAAACTGATATTGGAGGCAGTCCAGAGAGGATTCACTAGACTGATGCCAGGTATGGAGGGACCTGGTCTGGAGGGACCTCATGCAGATATGAGAGTTCAGAAGATTGTGCCTGTACTCATTAGAATAGAGAAGAATGAAAGGTGAACTTGTTGAAAGAGACAAGATTCTTATGGCACTTGACAGAGCAGATGTGGAAAAGTTGTTCCCCCTTGTTGGAGAGGATAGAAGCAGAGGGCATAATCACAAGGTAAGACTTCATCTATTTAAGACAAAGGTGCGGAAGAATTTCTTCTGTCAGAGGGTACTGAATCTGAGAAATTCTTTACTTCATAGGGCTTTTGAGGCTTGGCCATCAATGATATTCCTGGCCGAGATAGATTTTTAATCAGTAGGGGAATCAAGTGTTATGGGGAAAGGGCAAGAAAATGCAATTGAGGATAATCAGATCAGCCCCGGTCCATTGAATGCCCTATTTCTACTCCAATGTCTTTTGGTCCTATTAATCCCATCTGCCCCAGATGTGCATCATAATTATAACATGGCCAAACAGTGCCGTTGAAATAACTACATGTATGTTATTGCTGACTTCAGTTGCAGATTTAACTGCTGCCGTGGTCCTGCTTTGACTGGTGTGCATGCTGTACACATGTACCAACAACAACTTCCAGTCTGGAATAGTCTGAGCAGGCGGGGTAAATCTGCATGCCAGCTATACCCTTGGCACAGCAGCCCAACACCCTCTGAGATGTACACGGGTGGCAAAGTCTTTGCCCGGCAATTCTACATGGGGTGTTTCATTGTGTCTGACTCTATGACTGGATTTTCCTTGGACCTGGGCCAAGTTAAAATCCAGTCTCCTCAAGTTTCATGGAGAGATGAGATGGTGCTCTCAACTTGAACCATGACTTACTTATGAATTGCTTTACCCAGGTCACGTTCATTATAAATTGCTATTTAGTAACCATTTGTTCCAAGAAGCGAAACCGAAGTGACCTGATAGCCAGTGTTAGTTAAACAGATTGTCTAAGTAGCTTGTAATCACTTGCTAAAAAAAAGTCCTCACCCACATCTCACTGAAGTTCTCCTGGAGCTTCCAGCTCGGGTTGAACGGCTGCCCATTTGGGGGGAAAGGTAAGGGGGTGTGTTTGTAAAAATGTTTGGGTCACCGTTTCCCCCCAATCGGGCCCTCGCCGTCTATTGGGAAAGAAAACAGCCACGTGTTTCTTGTCACTCAGCCTTCTGCCTGGCCGCTTTGACTGAATGGACCTTCATTGTTTGCGCTGGGGATGGATGCAGACAGCAAACAAGCAGCAGCTCCTTAAACCTGGAAGCAACTAACCGGCTCAAAAGATCAACCCCAACCTTATTCAGGACGGTAATGGCTAAACTGCCGGTTTACATTCTGTTCAACGGGGCTCGAAGGCAGTCGGGAAAGATTTGAGGGATTCTCCCAGTGTGTAGCCAGAGGGGGAGACTGTGCAAAATCAACTTGCATTTATACAGTGCCTTCCAATAACGAATACGGTAAAAAGGTGACCAAAAATTTGATAAAAACAAAGTAGATTGAAGGCGCGTCTTGAAAGTCCAGAGAGGAATGGAGACGGAAATACTTAGGGAGGGAGTTGAAACTTCAAATTAGCCAAGTATTTTTACAGTTTTATTTCTGATCAAATACTCAGAATCTTGAAAGTGTTAACTGTGAGGAGGACTGTGTTTGAATCTCAAAAAGACATTGGCAAGTTGTCAGAGAGGTGGCAGGTGAAGTTCAATTCGGAGAAGTGAGGGGTGATACATTTTGGCAGGAAATCATGGAGAGACGATAGAAACTAAATATTGAATTCATTCGCTCACTTTATTAATACGGGGCATTCAATACAACCATAAGGAGATGTGTTGAACTTGTGTAACATTCTAATAAGATTTCAGCTAGATCTAGGTGTCAAACTTTTGGAAGGACGTGAAGACTTCCAAGTACAAAGAAGTTTGCAAGACTGGTTCCAGTGATGAGGAATTTCAGTGGTGAAGATTGATTGGAAAGGCTGGGACATCTCTTCCTGTGGAGGCTGTGGGGAGATCTGATTGAAGTATTCAAAATCATGAGGTCTGGAGGGTAAATTCGGGGGAAAAAACTCTCTTACGTGTCAAAGGATCAGGGACAAGAGGACGCAGATTTAAAGTAATTGGCAAAAGAAGCAAAAGTGATATGAGGGAAAGCTTATTCCTACGTGGTTAAAGTCTGGAATGCATTTCCTAAGAGTGGGGAGGACGGGTTTAATCAGGACTTTCAAAACAGGAGGGGTTTGATGGTTGGAACAATGTGCGGGGTTGGGGAGAGAATATCACAAGGTGAGAAGTTTATTTGGAAAACAGAGCATACACGACAAACCAACTGGTCTCCTTCCTGCACAGCAACAGTTCTGCGAAGCATAACAGAAATTGCTGGGGGGAAGGGGGTAAACTCAGCAGGTCTGGCAGCATCTGTGGAGAGAGAAAGCAGAGTTAACATGTTCGGGTCTGGTATGACTGTTCTTCAGTACTGGTTCTGAAATTGCTCCTTTAATGTGGGTCAAAAAAAGGGAGAGATAGCGTGGAAAATGTTTGCTAAGTACAGCTTGTATTTAATATTTATTGAATTCTTTCCGGATGTAGCCAGTTTGATTCTGACCTGCCCCTGGGGGTGGGGAGGGATTTGATTGATCGGTTGGTGCTGGTTGGTGATGCAGCTTGTTCCCCAGCTCTGCGGCGCCTTTCACTCCGCGCCTCTGAGACGGCTTGATCGATCGACGCTGGTGGTGAGGAGATGGTGGGGGTTGTTTGTCCCTTTCTGCACCGTACGCCCCGCCTTCCGCACTTCACTCGAAGAGCTGAAAGGGCGGAAAAAGAACCACTTTCCCGCGCAAAGCTGAGGCGTGGCCCATCAAGGTGCAGACATCCCAACCCTTCCAAATGAAAAGTGGGTGGTGGTGGTGAAGGAAGGCAGCGTACGCTGAATAAAACATGAAAAATGAACGATGTCCAGGGGTTGGTCTCGACTATCCGGGCAGTACATCAAGCTCCTGGACAAACCTGTTTGTTTTAATCCACCGCCAAGGTTTCCGATATGTTAAAAATGACCCATTAGTTTGATTCCAGTTAGGAGTTGACGGGACAATGGGGAGAATCGGCAGGTTTGTTTTTATTCTGGGGTGGGGGAGTGAAATGTTATCCCATTGTATTTTGCAGCCAGAACTCTCGCTCTCCAAATATTGCATGATAGCAATAACGTCTGTGCGAAGATGCAGAAGACGCACAGCGACTGGGTTAAGTTGAGGTTTGGCTGATCTCATTTATTGACAAGAGGTTATTAACGCCGTGACCTGGTCTCCCCACGGTCCCTCAGGAAACTAGCAGCGACTGCGCTCACAGGGGGCCGCGGATACCGCTCGTAACTTCCCCTTCGTGTGGTTGTCGGGGGACCCTGGCTACATGATGGGAGTGTGTGAGAAGGCAGACGGCACTCATTAGCGCTCACGTTCAGATGGAGGCCGATCGGGCTGATTGCGAGCCCCGGGACGGTAGCGCTTTAATTCGGGGACAATGGCTTATTTACAGGTCAATAGTGTGGCACGCTCACTCCACTCCTCAGCCTAAACGCGCCATGAAGCTCCCTTTTGTTATTCATTCGCAAACGTCGCCTCCTTCGAAACAAACCCTGGTACCAGATGCCCTGTAAAATGCTAATTGTCTTAGCTTTTTCTCTCTCTCTCTGGAATTAAATTGTATTGCTTTGCAGATGGGACGAGGAATGTGCGTGATGTTTTGTACTGAGACGAGGTTTCCATGTCCACACGGCGTTAAATCTGGTGAACCAACTTTGTAATATGTTCAGTGTGGATCTGATTTCGCCACCCCGGCTGAGTCAGTGCTAATATTCGCCGCGTTATGGGTGCAAGAAAAAAAATGCCACTAGGTTCATGCAGGGGTCACCTTAAGCGCTATCACAAAAGACAATATTTGGCTCTCTGGTGTTTAGGGGGTGTAGGTGTTGTTTAAAAAATATATAATAATTCTCTGCGCAGACATCAGTAGTCCGCGTTACAATGGACTCATGCTGTGTTCAGTAGGTGGAATGGCCCTGGATGATTCGATTTTAGCAGGACCAGGATTATTGGCTACGAAATGAAACGAGACAAGGTTCAAATTAACGGCTTAGCATTTTTAGTATTATAAATGAGACGCAAGTCCAAAGAGGAATGGTATTGTTTACCGTACTTTCAATGTAAAGGCGCGAGTTACCTGACATTTGACCCTGATCTAAAAGGGATCGGACTCATATCTACAGAATACAGGGGCGTGTTTGGCGGGGGGGGGGGGTGCGGTATTGAGGGGGTGTGCTGGACGCTAGTCAGAGGGACGCATTGGGGGCTTATTAAGTTTTCTATTTCTGGCAGTGCGCCGTTGTAACAAGACCCGTCCAGTTCTTCGGTGAGATTTACAGTTTTTTTTCTCAAAAGAAGGGCCGCTGGCACCTGAGGAAAAAGAAGTGAAGATCTCGTTTCTGTTCACACCAAAACGAGCTGTGATCCAGCTCCCTGTGAAAACAAAAATCAACCCAAAATATTCGTACAGTACACATTGGTTAAGTCAGTTGATTTTCCCTTCTCACTCAGCTTCTTTTCCCTTCTGTCCTAGGGAAGGCACTGATTTTGTTTTGTCCTCGATCCAATGAGTTTATAATGTCGACCTCATTTAACGGTGCCCTGAGCTGTGATAGTATACCGAAGACTGAAACATAACAGTGTGCGCGGGGAAACACGAATGAATCGGTTTAGTTTCGGGTTCCAGTCCCTTTTACTGATTAAAAAAAGGTATGAATGAATGGTGGAAGAAGCAACATTTTCCTTTATAGCTAGGGATTTATTTCAGAACTGCAACCGCAATAAGTATTATAAAATAGCGGTGATAATCTCCTTATGGAAGAGCTGAAATCTTTACCCGCACAATGGCAGCAGATTGGGTTACGCAGACCACACAGTTATTTTGAGATTTCGCCTTTATACCAACGAAGCAGCTTAAGTGTGATGTATGCCTGGTGGGTAATAAGTAGAACAGAAACATATCAACTTTTTAGCAACCTCTAAGTCACACGGCTGATATAAAGCGGCCCAGTATGCTGGCCGTTGGTCCAGACACAAAGACCGCCGCCACTTTATTAAATGGGTGCGATTTCTCTTGATATGTTTGACGAGCAATACGAAGGCCTCTCTTTGAGGATCAGCCACGCCGAACAACATGCTCAGGCGCAAATGTGGCCTCCGCCTTCAATCGAATTGCACACGAAGAGCTTGCCTGGGTGACACAGCACAAGTCAACGACTAATGAGCAAACGGAAGCTATGGCTAGTGATATATGCATGATACACAGTTCTATTGCGTCGGCCGTCGGTTGCACAATGTGTCTGGTGTGGTTGTTTTTGATCCGCCTGATGTATGGATTCTGAAACCACCTACCCAACCCATCAAAGGGCGTCACCTCAACAGAGTTAACTCCATCCGTTGCCGTGTTTATGAAATACACCAGAATCATAGGTTCTCGTATTACAATCAATATTTGGGCACTTTATGTATATTCCCTGGTTGATATCATCTCAGTGGATTTTCTTAATCCTCTGGTACTGATAGAAATGCATTGGTCAAGTAGAAAGATTCAATTACAACCCCTTAAAAAGTCAGGCCCATTGTCTATAAAACTGTCTATATTGTTTATGACGCTGTCTGTATTGTTAATAAATCCGTCCATAAAGCTATCTATTCTGTTTAAAAAGCTATGAAGGCAAGTTGCATCATGTGGCGTATTAGCACACAAATCCGCTGACATCAGCCATTACTATAACCTCAAGATCAAATATAGTAGTTCCCCTACACACACGGCGTAGATGCTCAGTGCATGAGAAAAAAAAACTGTTGCTTAAGTTTTTAAAAAAATAATACTTACGTTTTGAGTTGTTTAGACACACGATAAATATACATGCGCTGAGAGTGTGTCTTTATGATATAACGGGGAATGATAGTTGGGTTTTTCAGAGATGTGCTGGCTGAATCTGTTTCGATAAAGTGTATTCGAAGCGAATTAATTTGGGGGAATTCATCCTGGTGGTCATGTTCTATAACTTTGACTCCACTGTGGATTGATTAGGGTATTATTTGGAGCATTGATTGGAACTTATGTGGTTTATATCTCTGTCCAACTGTACGTGTAATATTTTAAAATACCTTAATCGAACGTTTGTATTTTCTCCTATGACTTTATTTTACCTCGTCCACTTCATTCAATTACTCTAAAATTATAGGCACATATGGGCTTGGTTTATAATTAGCTGGATATCTCTCCTAGTTAGATTATTTCCCCCTCCCTCTCTCTCTCTTATTCGCTTCTATATAAAGCAGCCAAACAAAGTTCCAATTGTTCTTGATGCAAGACATTATCGCCCCGAATAAATGGATCTCGACTATGTCTACACGGATTTGCCATATGGCTACAAACCTCGTGAATAATAGGGGCCCAGTGTGCTTTGTGTTTGTAATGAGAACAAGACTCCTGCACTGTTACTGCAAAAAAAAGTAGCGACAAACCCAAAAAAAACTGTGCAACAACCATCAACAACCTGGGCCACGGCGAATCAAGGGGATGTATCAGTTCATATTACATAATCTGGCGCGCACACATATATAAATATATATACGTTAATTGTATGGAATTTAGATTTTGGGCAGGGCACTCTATGAGAGAGTCATTGTGATTTCGACAAGGCTATTTTAGTTGCCGGCTGCTACACAATGGTGCGTAAGACACCTGCTTCCATTCTAGCAGGAGTGAGCCTATAAATCGGGTTCCATACAGCTGCCTTTCCTGGGGCCATTGTTATTATTGTTTAACATGGTCACTGAAATACAAAGCCCATCCCACTCCCCCCTCCTCCTCGGGAAATATTGCTATAGCACGTTGTATTGTGCATGTTTCAGTCTCTCAAACCCTCCATGAGCTGACAAGCCATAATTCTGTCATTCAATGTCACCAATGTTGAAATGGGCGAACCGTTTATTCTTTGGAATATGGACTCCTATGTTAATACTACCTGACTTGCTGGTCTGTTTCCCAACACTTTCTGATTTCATTTCAGCTGGCCGCTCTACGCAGCGTTTTTGACTTTGTTTTCCCATTCCCATACCATTGTGTTTTTTTTGTGGGAGGGCGCTAATGGTTGGTTAAATCTTCTGACTGTGCGCTTTTGGCTCTGTTTGCTTTCGAGACGGTGTTTGGTACTTGCGCAGGAGAATGAACCGCGGAGATGGAAATTTACAGAAACGACATGCCTCCTCGGATTTACACACTTTCTGTTTCACCGAAACGTGCCAGTCAATCTCAGTGCTCACGGGGGAAAACCCTCCAATCTGCAAATCACAGCCCTCAGATGCTGTGATCCTCACTAAAACACATGCAGTTCTTGATAACGGGATCAGCCAATCTTTTGTATGGACCCTTTCCCCTCCACAATTCCAGCCTCGGGCGGAGAGCAGGAATCGAGACACTGGGCTGCAATGCCCACTATTTAAAAGGAAGGACGGTTAAAAGTCCAGTCAGTGGTTCGAGGCTGGACACTTTAAAAAATTAACATGCGAGTCCCCTTTTCTCTACACACACCCCTAAAATCTCAATCCTTCCAGTGTCATACTGAATACCGGGATGATGAAAGCCCATGTTATTTCGAACGAATGGCAACAGAAGCGGGACAGAAAACAACTCAGCTTCCCCTTTCCCAACGCACGCATCTCAGAAAGAGGAAAAGATCAGCTAGAATATAAAAAGAACTGAATATTGTTCCTATTTTTAAAAATAAACACGAGTGGAATTGGAATCTTATTTCCTTTGGTTGACAATTACTGAATGACATTGAAATGAATCACTTACTACCGAGCATTCGCTTCCAAGGCACATGTTTCTTAACTAATCCACCGAGATACAATGGAAGCACTGCCTTCCTGATTGGAGTGAGAGAAAGTTACACTGAGGCCATCAATCTGAGGCGCTCCCCCATAACCCCTCCCATTTGCGATATCGTTGAAAGAATGAGATGAAGGCGGCAGGAATTCGGCCAGCTTTTCAATGACAGCAAAGAGGAGCAGGTGTTTAAGGAGCCCAAGGCGTATTTAAGAGTAACGGCGACTCATTGATGGTCGGCCAAGCGTCAGTCACCCCGGCCTGGTGTGGTATTTGCAGGGACAATGCCTCATGTTTGGTCAGCCCGACTCATCAGGACGTTTGATTACTGCGTCCTCAGTTTGTTCTGCCTCTCTGACGAGAAATGACTTTCCCCCCCTCCAAAGCAAAAAGTCATGCCACATTTACAGAGAAATACCGTTCCCTGCTAAAAACGGTTTAATCTTGCCATATTTAGCTGACTTGGCCAAGCAGACACCTTAACTAACAAAACACAGGAGTTAAAGTTTGTGGTTAATGCCGTCACTTCTGTGAGGGGGGAAAAGTGATGATTGATAGATAGAGAGAGAGAGAGAGAGAGAGAGAGAGAGAGAGATCAATATTTATGGAGTTAAAACCGTTGCGTTTTTACACACAATTTTACCTAACGGAACCGTATCGGTCACCGTCCAGGATAGAAAAGATAAGCGAGACACAAAAGAACTGGACATAATTAAACTGTATTCGTTTATTCAGCGGAAACAAGAAATGCACTTTGTAATTCCAAATTTTTTTACCAACACACAAACGTGGCAGTGGTACATTAAACGGCTCAGAAACCACAACATGGGACCTATGTTCACCTTCAAGTAACCTAAACATTTTAGATACAAACAAGATGTGAACGCAAGGCACATACTAAAAAAATAGAAAAAAAATTACATAGTTTGTAAATAAAGCGAGTCAAGATTACTCTTTTAGTTCCCTTTGTTAGGGGACAATTGGGTGTCACAACTGGTCCAAACCATTCTTAACATAAATAGGAAATATAAGTTAGTATAAGCCTTTGTATTTTACAAATATACATCTGGAGTCGTACTGAGATATAATCAGCAGAACTACTTAGAACTTATTTTTGCCCGTAATATACTCATTGTGAAACGTTTACACTTTGGACAGTGTAGACACAATGCAAAAAAAGTTGAAATTGCACGCTGTGTTCCTTAACACTGCTGCAGTGGGAGTGCCACTGGAGGTTGGATTGCTACATGTACTGTGTGTTTATTCCGTATAAAAAAAACCGAAAGACGGCGAGTCCCCTTCGCTCTTCGGAATTCTTGGATCAGTGTCCTATGCTTTTTGCAAAATCTGAGGAGTAGTCAAGATGGTGATCGTCGCCGTCAGCCACTTCTTTTATTGATCAATTCGTCTTTTTATTTTAAAAAAAAAGTGGAGTGCAAATATCTACAAGATTGAAGTTTGTGTTGGGGGTGGGGGGGAAAAAAAAGGACAAAAAAAAGGGTCAGTTGGACTGCAAAGCAAACAATAGCATTTGTTAATGATCCGAGTAAAAAATCAAAGCCACCACCACCACCCCACCAACCTTCCTCAACCCTCCCAGTAGTGAGTCAGCTCAAATCTGACCACACCGTGACGTCTACAACCCCCCCTCCCCCGACTGACGTCACTGTGTCCCGGGGAGATATTACCAGCTTTCAACAACAAAAAAAAATGCTGGTAAAAAAAATTCTGAATGTCATGGATTGCGGGCACTCAGGTTACAAAATTCGATAACAAAAAGGTCTGAGCTTATTCTATGCTACTAAACCCCACCCTCCCCTACCACAACAGTTTCCCCAATACACAATTTTTTAAAAAAAAGTCGGCGTTGTAAAAAATAAAGTGGGGGGGGGGTGTTGCCGACCCGCCTGCTCGCTGTAGTTCTCCAAATATTAGTCACGGGATAATGACAACTCTAACCTCGCCCCAAAACCCTGACGTAAACCACGGAGTGGAGTTGTTTACTACCAAAATCTACTATGAGCCGTTCCTCATGCCCCAACACGGTTGCTCCCTCCCCACCCCCCACATCATAATTCCAGCATTTCAGCGCACCACCGGACTACTCACTTTTTTTTGTTTTGTCCTTCTGGGTTTTGCCCCTTCCTTCTCTTTTATCGTATTCTCTTCCGCGGAGTCTGTTCCCCGGGCACCCCCGAGAGAGAGGCGTTCTCACTGGAAGCTTTAAATCCGACCGTCTTCTTTCGCTTGGCGAAAAAATCTACCCACAAAAATATATTGACAGTTTTTTTAAAAAAAAAAGAAACAAACAGGCATTTAACCCTTTTGTCATTATAGTTCCGAAAACCGTGCGCATCTACTTGAAAGTAGGGATACCATCTCAATAGGCAAAACAACTTTTTTCTAAAAATGAGGTAGTAGTCTCTCCAATCGGTCTTGCTCGATTGCATTGTTTGGTTCTCAAAGAAAGTTGCTGCGCAAGCATTTCTGAGAGGGCGAGATCATTACTACAATGCACCAAAACAATTTAACAGCAACCACTAGGAGAGATTGCAATCACAAGGCATTACAAGCAAAAACACACCTCTGCTTTATTTTTTGAAAAAAGCATTTCACTGTCAATTTATAAAAGAAAATACAGTTTCAGAGGGATCAGTTCGGGAATGCCATTCGCCTCACCTGTGATTCGTGCTGTGGAGTTCCTTTTGCGCAAACAGGGCGCTCTGCCCGCTTTGATTCCTGAGTGCAAGTTATCCGAGCGGTTCTCTTGGTTGATCTCGTTGCCTTCCAGCCCTAACAAGCGGTGGGCCAGGCCGGCTGAGTCCGCACTGCCGTCCAGCGCGGCGGCGGGGTTGCTGCCGTCGGTGCCCGAGTGACAGGACTCCGGGACGGGGCACTGGACCCGCGGCTTGCTCCGGTGCACGCTCTCGCGGTAGAAAGCGGGCACATCGTCGCCGCCTTCTTCCCACTCGTACTCGCCCCCCTGCAGCGGCGTGTCGGTGGCGAAGTTGAAATTCCACCGCCTGCGGTCCCGCTCGCTGATCTCCCGCAGCTTGCTCTTGGTCTCCCGCCGCAGCTCGTCGTGGTCGATCGGGCCGAAGAGGCTCCGGCAGACCGCCGTCCTGGCATGGAGGGGGTACGTCCTCCTGGCCGCCATCCTCTCCAGGCAGCCGCCGGGGAGCTGCTGCTGCTGCACGCTAGACATGACCCTCTCTCCGAGAGAGTAGCAATTGTAACAACAGCAACAACAAGAGAGGGGGAGGGGAAAGAATAGCAGGAGGAGGGGGGGGCAGGGAATAGAGGAGGGAGTTCTGCAAACACTAGGGAGTGGTAGGTAATGAAGAAAAAAAAAGTAGAATTTTCTCTCTTTTTCCCTATGCCTTCTTCTAGAATGCAAGCTACGTCTCCAACCACCACTGCGCCGCGTTTGCGATGTTTGTGCCCAGCGCCTCCCCGATGTTATTTAAGGAGCGCCCACAGTGGGCTGGCCCATCACGTCGAGCGTGCAGTCCATAACCCCGCCCCCCGCTCGCCCAATGCCTTCATTCATCCCCGACTGGCCCCGCCCCCACGCCTCACCTATCGCCCAATGCCTTCATTCATCCCGGACCGGCCCCGCCCCCACACCCCACCTATCGCCCAATGCCTTCATTCATCCCCGACAGGCCCCGCCCCCGCCCCCCACACATACTTGCTCCCCTCGCGATTGGATCCCCCCGCCGCCCGTCACCCGCAGCGGGGCGGGCCCGGTTTTTGATTGGCAGCCCGAGTACCCCTTCTTTGTTTACGCCGGGATCTACGACGCTATGGCAGAGAGTTGCAGCGCGTAGACAGTGAGCAGAGGGGAGGCAAGACAGGCGCTCTGGCTTTTAAACCTCTGTCTCTCTCTCTCTCTCAGTGCAACAATAACAACACTGCAGCTGCAAACCAGGCTATCAGATCAATTAAAAGCAGGTTGTCCGGTGATTTTTTTTGCCTTTAAAATCGCGTATAGAAAGTCCACCCCACACTCAATTCCTGTGCATATTTAATATCGTCTGCAAAATGTTACTCGGTAATGAATTTTAACGCATAGGAATGTTTTTAACCCTTACATCACCCGCGTTGGGTGGAGCCTACAGAGAGGTGCTTTTTAATTGAACACGGACTTTTAAAGACTGTTTACGAGTTTCGTTGCTAATAAGAACATATCTTACAGTGTTATGCTTAATTATAGATTTAGTTTCAGCCGACAAAACATATTCTTGTGGGGTCTGATAGCTATGCAAATTGGACCTTCAGCTACTGTAAACAGACATTTGGGACAGCACGTTCCTCTGCTCTACTGTTTTTGAAAAAAAAATAAACACACAGATTGCACGCATTCAGCTGTTGCGGTCGATTTCTGCATTCTCTCGCGTGGTTATTTTGTCAACAAACTTCCAAAGGTTATTTACAACCCACCGCATCTTCCCGCTGGGGAATATTCAGTCCCACTAACGGGCGACTTTCTGAGGTATAACACCTCAAACATGGAGAAGTTCCCTTCAGCTGCACTGGGGCAGTTTCCCTCTGCCTTGCCAGATTAGCTAGCTCGGCTTGTCTGCCCCCTGTGGAGAAGGCAGTTTCACATCAAGGTTTCAGGGATCGGCCCGACTACAAAGAAACCCGAACGCCGACGATGTGTGTGTGTGTGTTTTTTAAGACCCTTGCACGTATTAAACAAAATATTGAAAAATATACACGTCTGTGATGTGGCTTTTTGGGTGTTGGTGAGAGAAGGCGCTTTCTCCAACCTTGCAATAATCGAGTCTCTGCCCTGTGTCCAGGAGGCAAATTACACCGAACCTAACCCCACCTTCTCAAGCACACAAATACAATCACATTGTCTGATGCAACATTCCCAACAACTTTACAGAATCCGGAAATAAAGGAAGAGGTTTTGGAATTTGCATACGGTATCTTAAAAAGCACACCCAATCACCGGGCGACTTATTATTTGGAAAGATAAAAACATAACATGCGGAATATTGTTAGTAACAGTTCCGACCGACCGGGGTTTGGAAACAGCAGCTCCAGCCAGACCAGTTAATTCACAAGAAGACAAACAGACCGCACACGTTCGCTCGGGCAGACTTCATTACTAGTCCATAGACTTCGGTTCAAATGCAGTCGAATCGTTGCTTAACATTGCGTCACTGAAAGCAGCAATGTCTCCTGCTGTCTTGTAACAAAGTTCAAGTTGTCACTCAGCAAACTTTTGCAATGTAATAGTAATTGCTTTAAAAATACCTGGCTACTCCCTATTAATAAATAGAACTTGCCCCCGCCCCCACCCCTCTCCAAAGAAAATATACACGCAGACATGAAAATATTTTGCCCAATATCAAAAGCGTGATTCACACATCAGTACAAACTTTAAAGTAGAACATAACAACGGTTCCAGGTGGGTGGAGGCGAAAGTGGATTAAATACTCCTTTCAACATTAAAAGATGCTTTCTCTCGCCTTTGGAGTGCTTTTCAAAATATCATTTAGTCTTTTGGAAGGTAGATGATAACTCGTCATTTCAAAGGGGTACTCCTAGTTTTATGTCAGCGCCAATGAGTCGAATCCTGCCTTGGGTTGGCATTGAGGTTTTCTAAAGTATAGTCTCATGTCTGTTTCTTCATAACTACTATGATCAGGGTTCAGTGAAAATGGCACACTAGTTAAACTAGCCATACAGAAAGAGGTGTGGGCGTAGTCTTTAACTACAGCAACCTCATACTCTGTTCAAAGCTTATTGCAAGGACTTAAAGATTATAAATGGGCATGAAACGTGATCATACAAATACAAAGAGAAGTGTTCAGTCATTCATTAATAAAAACGCGGAAATATTTTATTCATGTAGTGTGGGGGCGACCAGCGGAGGCTACAATTTATTTCTTAAAAAGACAACCTTTGCTCCAAGAATTCAGATACCGAATATGGAATAAACCGTTTCTACAAGTACGGCATTGGTCCCGAGTGGCTGCTGTTTTACAACAGGACTGGATTGATGGGGAATGCTTTGATAAAGTTTTGATAATACTTATGTAAATGCCAGAGACCACATCGCATTCCAGTCGTTTTTGCAATACCGGAGTCTGCCCCACGCTATGAAAATGCACACGGAGTACATTCAGATACATCATTCATAGGTAACAAGTCTTTCCTTTATAACATCATCTCAGCCTTAAAATATGCATTTTAGGTTTCACGTCGTCCAGATCTAGTTGGTGGGCGAGTCGAAATGAAAGACACTCAATGCTGTAACAGAAGAAACTACAGATTTAAAGTTGATACTACACTGGAGTCTCTGTATCAAAGTGCTTTATAAAACACTGGCTTACGAGGCTCCTTGTATTTAATGGGGGAAACTGACAAACTATGTTGCCTATAGACGATACGATCTCTTAAATTGTGTCAATACTGAGTGAGAGGGCATTATGGTGTGAAGGCTGCTGTCCAAGGTGTCAGCTATGCTTAGCGTTTTCACCTCTGAGTCAGAACGTTCTGGGTTTAAGCCCAACTCCAGATCCACAAGCCTTGCTGTTTAGCACAGAGATAAAGCCAGGAGCTTGTCTTGGTTGTCAGTGGTCCTCAGTCTATCAGGGGAGATGGCCTTCAGTTATGGATCCCATAAAGTAATGGGCAACTTCCTTTACCAGCTCAGGGTCTTGTACATAGTCAGCTGTTTAGGAAGGTCAGAGTCAGTGTTCTCACAACACAGGGGCTTAAGAACTCATTCAATCCTACTGGGCTATTTTCCTCCTGGAATGAGAGACAGACAGCTACTAAGGATATGGATGCGGGTGGCAGAGCTGCTATTTTTGGTTCAGGTGGGGAGGTGTCCCAAGCGGGTGAGTAGGCATCAGAAAGGGCATGCAGTGTTAGTGGTGTCTAGTTTTGGGGGTCAGTGAGAAAATGTGAGGAATGTTTTTGCAAATAATAGTCAGAGTGGTAGAGCAAAAACCTTGGTTGGATGTGGGTGCCGTAGTAGAAATAAAGGGATTGTGAAGTATCAGAGAGAAAGTGGTTCCACTCTATGGATGAAGTTTCTTACTACTCTACTGTGCATTCCTCCAGATGGCTGAGACTCCAGCATCTCAGTGGGTGCAACCTCAGACCATGCTCTGATGTCATGACTTCCACTGCTGATCCTGGGATTAGTGGAGGTCCCTCCCCTGCACCATCCCACCCATCAGGATCTCCAGGTGACTTCTTGTAAATTCGGACTAATGTTCCCTTCTCTGCCATGCCCAGGATAAAGATCACTAACCATGTAGGGCAGCTCTGGACTGACAGTGCATCCAGGCTTTTTAAAAGTGGCATCAATACCGGGGTTACTGGTGCATTACCAAATACACTGGCAATGGTAATTTGCTCTGCAGCTAGTGAGTGGTGAAATGGGGCTCCCAGTACCTTACACCAAGTTGCTATATTTCATGTGCAAGTCCTAACTAATATTCATTAACGCGTAAATGTGGATTACCCAAAACTTGCATTTCTTTTTGCTCCTTTCTTGGTTTCTCTCCTTCATCCAACTGTCAATTCCACAACTGATGACTGCCTTTTCACAAATTGGTGTCAGCCTGTAAGAGTTGTCCAGAAATTCTCTTTTATTCATTCATGAGATGTGCACATCAATATTTAAATACTGCCCCTAACTCATGTCTGGGTCAACATCCCTATTGCCTTTGAGAATGTGGAAATATTTCATTAGATTACAGCCTGTTGCTCACTTCAAGATGGTTCTGAAGAAGAGTCATACCAGATTTGACACTTTAACTCTGCTTCTCTCTCATCAGACGTTGCCAGACCTGTTGAGTTTTTCCAGCATTCTCCATGTTTCTTCTGGATAATTGCCAATCTACATGTAAACCTATTTGAATAACTTTGTTACATCTTGAACTGCAAATTACTCCCATGTATCCATTGTTCACTATGTAGACTTTATGAAGCACTTTGATACTGAGACTCCAGTATAGATTCAACAAGTAGACTATAGGATCCCTGGTGACTGGATTTCAAGGTGTAACTGATTCAACAAACATTGACTAGGTGGGACTATTTTTATGAACATTTATTGGTAATGGGAAATTACATTCACCATTAGTGCATATTGAAAAATCAAGAATGTACTGCATAAAATTTTCTGATATACAATAGTGATGGGAGACAAATACCATAAAAATTCTGCATTATATGTGTAAAACAACCACACACCTGCAACTCACACCCAGACATTCAACGTTCCATAGTTAAACCCTCCCTAAACTGGTACACTGGCCTTTATTGCAAGAGGATTTGAGTTCAGAAGTAGGGATGTCTTACTGCAATTCTTTAGGGTCTTGGTGAAACCTGGAGCATTATGTGCAGTTTTGGTCTAAGTACCTAAGACAAAATATACTTGCCATTGAGAGAGTACAGCAAAAGTTCTCAACCTGATATGGGGATGGCAGATCTGTGCTATGGGGAGAGTTTGCTTTTGACTGGGCCTGTATCCACCAGAGCTAGACAGACTTGATGCAGGGCGGATTTTTCCCCAAGTTCTTGAGTTTAGAACCAGGTGTCACAGTCTCAGGACAGAGAACGGTCAATTTGTGAAATTTGCTCCCACAGAAGGCTGTCATGGTTGGGTTGCAGAGGCTTTTCAAGAAAGTGATTGATATTTAAAAAATGTTAATGGGGTATAGAGAGAAAGAGGGAATATGACATTGAGATGGAGGATCAGCCATGATCATATTGAATGGAGGAGCAGGTTTGAAGGGCTGAAAGGCCTACTCCTGCTCCTAGTTTTTATATTTCTCATGGTGACCATGATCATGGACTGAATACATGGGTCAGGTACCGCATGAACAAAAATTACAACACCCAGTCCCCATTCTCTGTGCAGTCAGACTCTTCTCCAACATCCCTTGACAGGTCAATTTCCTCCAGTTGGTAGGAGGAGTGAAGCCATGGTTTTTCCAGTAAATTCCACCCTTAGCCAGACTATTCAGATCCTCTGGTCCTGCTTGACTCTGAACTGAATTTCCACCGCCGTCATAGAGATGTTACCAGAGGATTTCCACTTTTGCAACATCATCTATATGCACTGCAGCCTCATTTGCTGTCTAATCCCTCACTCTTTCTGTCCTTAACCTCCGTATTACGTTGCTATTCTCATCCTCTCCACCCCACTTGAAGCTTTACTTTGTTACCTCTCAGGAAATTCCAGCAACATCTCTCTGCCTCCATAACTCCAGCTGACTACTTTGGGAATTTATTACAGTTGCTGAATATCAGACATGGCTGTCCTTTGCAGCCTTTGCCACCTTGTCTGAAATTGCACTCACCTTGTTACATCACTACGAACTCTGCCAAGGAGGAACATTCCTCTTTTTTATTGATCAATAAAGATGGCACTGCGAATCAATATATTATCCAACCCTTCCCCATGTGCTAACCTCGATACTGCAGCCATGCAGTAAGTGTTGGCTGTGAGCTGAAACCCTCAGTTATCTCCAGACCCAACTGTCTCAACGCTTTCCAGGGCAGTCTCCTATCTGTTACTCACCAAAAGAGAACCTCAGATCATCTAAACCTCGTGATGCCTCACCCTGCATCAGGTTTTATTCACTCATCGCCCTGTGAGGACTGAAATCTCCCGACATCACCTCAACATTTTCATTCTTGAGGTCAAATCCCTTCATGACCAGAGCCTCCCTTTCTCTACATGCTCATCTCAGCCTTACTCAAATTCATCCTTTGCCTCCATTTTTTGGTGCCAGTGTCTTCAATTATGCAAGAAGTAGATTTTTAGACTTAGACTTATTGTCACATGTATTTAAAATACCGTGAAAAGTGTTTGTCTCCATGGAAACTGCAACGTGTTGCCATGCTCCGGCGCCATTTTGAAACAATGGATATAATGCAAGATTTTACTACAGTCTTCCCAACTTCTTCTTGTTACCCTCTGCTACTCCTCCATTCACTGGTTGACATCAGCTGGGGTCTCTGTAATGGGCTCCGAGGTCTCAGTTACAGGCTCACCTCCACCATCCCTGCCACTGCAGTAACCACTGCATCCGAGCTGGACCCACAGGCCTGGTCTCATGCCTCCCGTTCCCCTTCCGACAATCCTCCAGACGCTGCCTCCGGTCATTGCTCACTAGGGTCCTGGCTCCGGTGTCCTCCACCACCGACACTAGAACCTCTGTGACCTCAGCATTAGAGCTGGAACTAGCCATGGATCTGGAATCAGGGTCAGTGTTGGATGGAGTTAGGGAGGTGAAAGTCAGCAGTTTTGATGATTGTGTGGATATGAGTGTTTGGAAGCTCATCTTAATGTCAAATATTAAACTCAGGCATTTCTTCCAAATGCCTCTTCACTCAACCAGCTTCTTTTCAAACCTTCCTTACAGCTTACTTCTTTGACCAAGTTTTATTCATTTCATCCCAATTCTTGTGTGATTCTAATTTCAATCTGTTTCTGCGAAAAACCTAAGAATTTTCTTTTGTTGAAGCCACTGTGCAAATACAAGTTATTTTCTTTGAACATCTCTATTAGATATATGTCCGTGACTCACTGTTTATTCCATTATTTTATATTTAAACCACGTGAATGTGTCAATTAAATTTCAGCCTGTACTTCTCTCACAGACATCTGCTATTCCATTTATAAACCATCTGACCTCCTTAAATATGTTCTGGCATTCAAATCACTGTCAGGTATTGCTATTCTATGTGCAAACCATCTCCACTCCTTGATTAGATTCCAACCTGTAACTCACTCCTACATGTTCCTCGCTCTGCATCGGAATCATCCAAATTAGATCCCAGCCTGTATCCCATTCAGGGTGCTCATTATTCCATATCTTGATTGGAATATTTTCAAAAACAGGTAAGTATTTCAATGTGTAATGTAACCGTTATACATGGTGAAACTGAGTGGTTTCATGATAAACAAATGCAGAGTGAGTCAATCCTATGGGTGAATGAATTTTTGCCCACCACTAAAGTTTGGTTTAACATTCGGCAAACTGCCAAGTCCTATTGTGTGATTTGTCACAATCTATTAAAATTGCTCTGGCAAGGATGCCACACCCCTTTGTTTTTGGTGCTATTTAATTGTGCATTGTATATGAGGTTGCAATTTCTTAATGATAAAAAAAGTTTCTAAAAAGTGACAAAAGATTTACATTAAAATTAGTGATTAGAGTCCTGCAAAACCCATGATTCCATGACCTTTCTCTCAATCAAGAATGTCTCTGCAGCAGGATTGACCGAACATGCATTTCTCGATATGCACAAAACAGTGTTTCTGAAAATCATGGTTCATGTAATAATTTCCAGCATATTCTCAATAAAACTCTATTCTCTGTCTGGAAAATCACTTCCAAGAATTCTGGAACAGTTTCATAGGAAATGATTAAAGTAGTGTTAGCAGATTCAGTTAAATGCTGCCAAATCCTTCATTTTAGCTTTCATGAGGAAAACAGCAAGGAAGTTTGGAATACAGGTCACCGTGTTCTGCTTCAATGACAATAAAATCATTTTTAATCCTTCTCTCATTTTTTTTTTGTCAATTTACACTATTATTTCGTTGGATACATGTTGAAGATAACCAAGAAAGCTCAAGCCTAAGCAGCACTTTTGACGCCCATGCAATGTCACAGCGCCATCATCTGGTGATATTTCTTCAAACCTATTAAATAGTTGAAAAATCAACTATTTAAGTTTAACTCCATTCATAGAAACATAGAATGATACAGCACAGATGCCAACGATAGGATAATGGTGCTTGTTTTGTCAATTTGAAATAACCTAATTAACCCCACACCCCTGCTGTTTCTGCACAGACCACAAAACCTTGTCCTTCAAATGATCTATCCAACTTCCTTTGAAAGTTATTATTGAATATCCTTCCAACATTCTTTAAGACCGTAAGATGTAGGGGCAAAAATAAGCTATTTGGCCCATGGTGTTTGCTCCACCTTTTAGTGAGATCATGACTGATCTGATAATCCTCAACTCCACTTTCCTGCCTTACCAACCATAACCTATGATTCCCTTGCAAAATAGAAATCTACCTCAGCCTTGAATACGCTTAATCACCCAGCCTTGACAGCCTATATGGTAAAAAAAGAAATCCACAGATTCACAGTGAAAAGAAAAACATCCTCATCTTTGTCTTAAATGGGTGATCCCTTGTTCTGTGATTATGCCCTCTGGTCCTAGACACTCCCACAAGGGGAAACAACCTCTCCACAACTACCCTGTCAAGTCCCCTAAGAATCATACGTGTTTCAATCAGGTCTCCTCTCAGTCTTCTAAACTCCAATGAGTACAAGCCTGGCCTACTCAACCTCCTTCGTCAGAAAGTCCCTCCAAACCCAGGATCAACCCTGTGGACCTTCTGTAGACTACCTCCAATGTAAATATATATTTCCTTAGGTAAGGGGACCAAAACTTTTCACAGTATTCCAGGTGCAATCTAACTAGTGCTATGCATAGTTTTAGCAAGCCTTCCCAGATTTTATACTCTATTCCCTTTGAAATAAAGGCCAAATTTTCATTTGCCTTCCCTATTACCAATGAAATTTTGTGATTAATGCAGGCAGGCGTCCAAGTTCATTGCACTGCTGCTTTCTGCAATCTTTCCCCACTTCAACAATATTCAGCTCTTCAATTCCTCCTGCCTCACATTATTCCAAATTATGCGTCGTCTATCAAATTTTTGGCAGCTCACTTGATCTGCCTATATCCCTTCTTCTGTCATCCTTACTCTTTGCCTTCCCACCTACATTTGCTAGGTGCAAACTTGGCAATGGAACATTCACTTTTGTCATTCTGTCAATATATATAGTAAATAATTGTGGCTTCAGCACCGATGCCTATGGCACTCCACTAATTAAACTTTGCCTCCCTTAAAATGCCCCTTTATCCTAACTATCTGTTCTACTTTTAGTTAGCAAATCCCCTCTCTATGCTAGATCAACATCATGAGCTCTTGTCTGATTAAGTAGCCTTAATAGACCTAAAGTATACTTTATTGAATGCCTTTTGGAAATGGTACATCTACTGGTTCCCCTTTATCTAGTCTGCCCGTTACCTCACAATGAACTGTAATAAATTTGTCAGACATGATTTTCCCTTCATGAAGCCACGTTGACTACATGATAATAGTACAAGATTCTAAGTGCTCTTCTATTAAATCCTGCACATAATAGAACATAGAACACAGAACAGTACAGCACAGTACAGGCCCTTTGGCCCACAATGTTGTGCCGATCTTTTACCCTAAACCTAAGGTCTACCTAACCTCCAACCCTACCTTATATTATCATCCATATGCCTATCTAATAGCTGCCTAAATGCCCCTAATGAGGCTGACTCCACTACCCTCTCCAGCAATGCATTCCACGCCCCTAGCACTCTCTGAGTAAAGAACCTACCTCTGACGTCTCCCCTATATCTATTTCCACTCACTTTCAAACTATACCCCCTCATAATAGCTACCTCCACCCTCGGAAAAAGTCTCTGGCTGTCCACTCTATCTATACCTCTGATCGTTTTGTACACGTCTATCAAGTCACCTCTCATCCTTCGTCGTTCTAAAGAGAAAAACCCTAGCTCTCTTTAACTTTCCTCATAAGACCTTCCCTCCATTCCAGGCAACATCCTGGTAAATTTCCTCTGCACCTTTTCCAATGCTTCCACATCTTTCTTGTAATGAGGTGACCAGAACTGGATGCAATACTCCAGATGTGGCCCAACCAGGGTTTTGTATAGCTGGAGCATAACTTCACGGCTCTTGAACTCAATCCCTCTATTATTGAAAGCTAACACACCATACGCCTTCTTAACAATTCTATCCACCTGGGCGGCAGCTTTCAGGGACCTGTGGACATGAACCCTGAGATCCCTCTGCTCCTCCACACTACCAAGAATCTTTCCGTTAACCTTGTATTCTGCTTTCAAATTTGTCCTTCCAAAATGAATCATCTCACACTTTTCAGGGTTAAACTCCATCTGCCACTTCTCAGCCCAGCTCTGCATCCTATCAATGTCCCTTTGTAATCTAGAACAGCCCTCCGCACTGTCCACAACGTGACCCACCTTCGTATCGTCCGCAAACTTACCAATCCACTCGTCCACTCCTACACCCGAATCAGTTACAAAAATCACAAATAGAAGAGGACCCAGGACAGATCCTTGTGGTACACCACTCGTAACTGAGCACCATGTTGAATATTTTCCGTCCACTAGCACCCTTTGTCTTCCAAGGGTCAGCCAATTCTGAACCCAATCTGCCACATTTCCCTCTATCCCATGCCTCCTTACCTTCTGTATGAGCCTACCATGGGGAACCTTATCAAACGCCTTACTTAAATCCATGTATACCACATCCACTGCTCCACCTTCATCCACGTGTTTGGTCACCTCTTCAAAGAAATCAATAAGGTTTGTGAGGCATGATCTACCCCTCACAAATCCATGCTGACTATCACGAATCAAACTGTGCCTATCCAAGTGATCATAAATCCTATCTCTCAGAGCCCTTTCCAATAATTTGCCCACCATTGAAGGAAGACTAACTGGCCTGTAATTTCCAGGGTTATCCCTATTCCCTTTTTTGAACAAGAGAATGACGTTTGCCACTCTCCAACATTTTCCCAATGACAGATACTAAGTTATACCTACCTATTTATTTGTCTCCCTCCTTTGTGAATAAGGCTGTTATATTGGGTATTTTTGAATCCTCTGGGATTTTTCCAGAATCTAAGGAACTTGGAAGGCAACTAGTAATGCATCCTTTATCTCTGCAGCTACTTTCTTTAAAATCCAAGACATTGCATTCTAAATTATTTTATGCCATTGGTAAAAATAAATTTCCTACATCTGTTTGCTTTACCATTAGCCTTAAAGGTGTATCCTCTGATAATCAATTGTTCTTTCAACAGAAGCATTTCTGGCCTGCTGGCCTGGTGTAGTGCCCTCCCAGGGCGGCCTACTGTGATGGCAGAACAACAACACCTTCTCCCCCAACCCCCGGAGTAAGGCCCTCTCAGCCTGGCATGGTGACCTCGGCCCACTGTGGCAGTCTGGAGCCATCTCCCAGCTTCATGATCCTCAAGATGAAGCTCAGAACGATTTGGAGTCACAGCAGACTGGAGGCTAGGTGCCAGCTTAGTATGGGTTGGAAAACTGCTGCTCTGGACTTTTATTTCTGCAATGCTGGACATTTTATTTCTCTATTTTCTAAGATCTTGTAACGAAAGAAGCTGTACCGAGGTACCTTGTACCTAAGATGGCACTGTAAGTGGCGACGTGTGAACTTTCCACTAAACTCATTGAGTATATGTGACAATAAAGCTAATTCTAATTCTTCCTGCATACTCCATCAAAAAGTTGCATTCTTTTAAACAATCCTATCACTCCCCTCCCCATCCCCAACCCCGTCGACAAACACCTCCTCTAAACTTGAGCTCTGAAGAAGGGTCGCCCGAAACATTAACTCTGATTATTTTTCTTCACAGATGCTGTCAGACCTGTGTGCTTTTCCAGCAACTTCCGTTTTTGAACCTTTAAACTTCTCCGGTCTAAGCGGAGCAATCCTAGTTTTTGTTATCTCTCACAGAAGTTCTTCGTCATTGGTGCTGTTCCAGGAAATCTCCTTTGTATCCTCACAATTGGAATTTGATTTTTTTTAAAATCTGGAACAAAAACGCTGTTCTAATGGTCACCATGTAACCGCAGTTGTTTGTTGTAAAAAGCCGTCTGGTTCACCATTGTCCTTTTAGAAGGAAATCAGCCATCCTTACCTGGTCTGGCCTACACATGACTCTAGATCTACAGCAATGTTGTTGACACTTAACTGCCTTCTGAACGATCAGGGATGCGCAGTAAATGCTGGCTGAGTGACACCTCCATCTCACAAATGAATAAAAAAATTAAATCTGTGACAAAAGGGGAGTTCTCGCAATTGGCTAGAACTGAGGCCTAACCAGCACTTTACAGAAGTTTAGCATAACCTCCTTGCTTCGTACACTATGTCTCTATTTATAAACCAAGGATCACATATGCCTTTTAACAGCCTTCTCAACTTGCCCAGTCCCTTTAAAACACTTTTGTCCGTACAATTTGTGGTCTCTCTGTGCCTGCACATCCTTTGGAGTTGCATCATTTAGTTTGTACTGCCTCTACTTATTCATTTCCCACATCTCTGCATTAAGTTCCATCTGTTGTGTATCTGTAAATTTACCAGTTTGTTCATGCTGCCCTTACAATTGTGAGAATCCTCTTCATTGCATCTCCAACTATTTTAAGATCTCCACAATTTGAAATGATGCCCTGTTTACTGATGCCCAGTTCATTAATTCACATCAAAATGAGCAATGGTCTCTGCATGGACTCCTGGGGGGACACCACATTACATTTCACTCTAGTTTGAAAAGCAACAATTCGCCAATGCTTTCTGTTTTCTGTTTCTGGGCGGTTTCACATCTAAGCAGCCACTGTGTCTTTAATTATACAGGCTTCAAGTCTGCGAACAAATCATGGCTTGCCCATACTTGTTCAGTTTGAGGTGGACAGCATGTAATTCAATGCATGTACTTCTCCTGCTTGATTGCAGCTTCATCCCAAATAGGTTCCATTCTATTGGCTTTGACGCAGCATGGTTTGTGGACTGTGCGAACAGTGGGGAGCATTGTTCAGTAAATGATGTTCCATAGCCAGTTGGTTCCTCTTAAAAGGAAATGGCACCGAAGAACATGGTTGCAAGAAAATGTCCCGCTGACCCCAGTACAGACGATGCACCTCTGGATTTGGCTGTCAGTGAGCTGATGGATATATATAGATATGCAGTGGAATGCCAGGCAGAGAGTCCACTATGGACAACCAGGTCCAACAATCAATCTGGCTCTTCCAGATATGCCCTCGGAATTTCACTCCATCATTTCAGCCGTCAATCCATTTGTTCACGGGTTTAGTGAAAAGGGGTCTTGGCCTCCCTGCAGATGCCCCGTCCTCTCAAGGGGTGAGGGAGCCATAGTGCACTGACAGGGAGGGGGCAGCAGATAGACATGCAAAGATTATTATCTCAAGGCTCTTCAAGGGGGCTCTACTGCATCACCTCCCTTCTGCTAGGGACCAAGGTCAGGTCAGGTCGAGGATGTTGTCTCTGTGCATGAGACTCCAGCAGGCAGGAGCCTTTTAAGTCCTCACCCAAAAAAAGTTTGGCTGCCAAAGTAGTCGGCAGGCTGCAGTTGCTGGGAATGCCCTAAGATGTGGTAGTAGGTAAAGAAAGATGAAGCAATTTTGAGAGAGAGATAACAAGGTGTGGAGCTGGATGAACATAGCAGGCCAAGCAGCATCATAGGAGCAGGAAAGCTTGGCGTTTCAGGCCTAGACCCTTCATCAGAAATGGCAGAGGGGAAGAAGGTTCTGAAATAAATAGGGAGAGAGGGGGACGCGGATAGAAGATGAATACAGGAGAGGATAGGTGGAGAGGAGACAGACAAGTCAAAGAGGCGGGGATGGAGCCATTAAAGGAGAGTGTAGGTGGGGAGGTAGGGAGGAGATAGGTCAGTCCAGGGAGACGGACAGGTCAAGGGTCGGGATGAGGTTAGTAGATAGGAGATGGGGTGCGGCTTGAGGTAGGAGGAGGGGATAGGTGAGAGGAAGAACAGGTTAGGGAGGCGGGGATGCGCTGGGCTGGTTTTGGAATGTGGATGGGGGAGGGGAGATTTTGAAGCTTGTGAAATCCACATTGATACCATTGGGCTGCAGTGTTCCCAGGCTGAATATGATTTGCTGTCCCTGCAGCCTTCGGGTGGCATCATTGTGGCACTGCAGGAGGCCCAGGATGGACATGTCGTCTGAGGAATGGGAGGGGGAGTTGAAATGGTTCACGACTGGGAGATGCAATTGGTTGTTGTGAACTGAGCGCAGGTGTTCTGCAAAGTGGTCCCTAAGCCTCCGCTTGGTTTCCCCGATGTAGAGGAGGCCACAACGGGTACAGCGGATGCAGTATACCACATTGGCAGATGTGCAGGTGAACATCTGCTTGATGTGGAAAGTCTTCTTGGGGCCTGGGATTGGGGTGAGGGGGGAGGTGTGGGGACAGGTGTAGCACTTCCTGCGGTTGCAGGGAAAAGTGCCGGGTGTGGTGGGGCTGGAGGGGAGTGTGGAGCGGTCAAGGGAGTCACAGAGAGAGCGGTCCCTCCGGAAAGCAGACAAGGGTGGGGAGGGAAAAATGTCTTTGGTGGTGGGGTCGGATTGCAGATGGCGGAAATGTCGGAGGATGAAGCGTTGGATCCGGAGGTTGGTGGGGTAGGACGTGAGGACGAGGGGAATTCTTTTTTGGTTGTTATTGCGGGGACGGGGTGTGAGGGATGAGTTGCGGGAAATGCAGGAGACGCGGTCGAGGGTGTTCTCGACCACTGCGGGGGGGTAGTTGCGGTCCTTGAAGAATGAGGACATCTGAGATGTATGGGAGTGGAATGTCTCAACCTGGGAGCAGATGCGACGGAGGCGAAGGAATTGGGAATAGGGGATGGCATTTTTGCAGGAAGGTGGGTGGGAGGAGGTGTATTCTAGGTAGCCGTGGGAATCGGTGGGCTTGAAATGGATATCGGTTTCTAGGTGGCTACCCGAGATGGAGACAGAGAGGTCCAGGAAGGAGAGAGAGGTGTCAGAGATGGTCCAGGTGAACTTAAGGTTGGGGTGGAAGGTGCTGGTGAAGTGAATGAACTGTTCGAGCTCCTCGTGGGAGTCATCAATGTAACAGAGGAAGAGGTAGGGTTTAGCGCCAGTGTAGGTACGGAAGAGGGATGTTCCACGTAACCTACAAAGAGGCAGGCATAGCTTGGGACCATGCGGGTACCCATGGCCACCCTCTTTGTCTATAGGAAGTGGGAGGAATTGAAAGAGAAGTTGTTGAGGGTGAGGACGAGTTCGGCTAAGCGGATGAGGGTGTCAGTGGAGGGGGATTGGTCAGGTCTGTGGGACAGGAAGAAGCGGAGGGCCTTTAGGCCATCTGTGTGGGGAATACAGGTGTGTAGGGACTGGACGTCCATAGTAAAAATGAGGTGTTGGGGACTGGGGAATTGGAAGTTCTGGAGGAGGTGGAGGGCGTGGGTGGTATCACGGATGTAGGTAGGGAGTTCCTGGACCAAGGGGGTGAAAATGGAGTCGAGGTAGGTGGAGATAAGTTCGGTGGGGCAGGAGCAGGCGGAGACAATGGGTCGACCAGGGCATTCAGGTTTGTGGATTTTGGGAAGGAGATAGAAGCAGGCGGTGCAGGGTTGGGGAACGATGAGGTTGGAGGCGGTGGGTGGGAGGTCACCTGAGGTGGTGAGGTTGTGGATGGTTTGGGAGGTGATGGTTTGGTGCTCAGGGGTGGGGTCATGATCCAGGGGGCAGTAGGAGGAGGTGTCGGAGAGTTGGTGCCTGGCCTCAGTGATGTAGAGGTCAGAGCGCCATACTACAACTGTGCCTCCCTTGTCCATGGGTTTTATGGTGAGGTTGGGATTGGAGCGGAGGGAGCAGAGGGCTGCACATTCTGCGGGGGAGAGGTTGGAGTGGGTGAGAGGGGTAGAGAGGTTGAGGCGATTGATATCTCGATGGCAGTTGGAGATGAAGAGGTCGAGGGAGGGTAGGAGGCCTTGGGGTGGTGTCCAGGAGGAGGGCTTGTGTTGGAGGTGGGAGAAGGGGTCAGTAGAGGGAGGGTTAGGTTCACGGTTGAAGAAGTAAGCGTGGAGGCGGAGGCAGCGGAAAAACTGCTCAATGTCCAAGCGTGAGCAGTATTCGTTGATATGTGGGTGGAGGGGGACAAAGGTGAGCCCTTTACTGAGGACTGACTGTTCATGGAAAGTTTCATGGAAAGATTCTCTTTGTGAGACCTAGTGAGTTTTCTAGAGCTGTCGTCCCAAGTGTGCCTCATAACTACCTACCCCACCCCTCTGGCTCCCCTCACATCCAAAGCTGCCCTGATTCACCCACTCTCTGTAACCAGAAGTACTCAGCATTGCCAAAGTATCCCAGGAGAACGTGGAAGTCTGGCGTCAGCACCATGTTTAAAAGAATGTTTGGCACCCAGTCAAGCATGATGTGTCTGGAGCTGCCCTGCACAGTTGGTGCTGTTTGCCAGGGCATGGCAGATAAAAGGAATTTGGTGCCCTGCTTTGCACACTATGGAACAGGGCACCCTGGTAGTGGTGTGAGGAGGTGACGTGTAGGAGGAATGTTCTTAACCCGCAGGACCAGCAGAGGGGGCTACGATACCAGAGTCTGCGCATCTGGTCTGAGGTTCCTGCCCAGGGCAGTGCGGTTTCAGCTGTCTGCAGGGACGTTCAACAATTTAGGAAGATGAATAACCTCCTCTGCTCTATCAGGATAAGGGCCATCCTCTTGTCTCTGCTATCCCACATTCACCCTATCTCTGCCCCTGTATCAACCTCCCAGCAATACGTATTGCCTATCATTCTCAATGTTGGAAACAATATCTTCATTCACTTGTGCACTTATCCTGCACCAGAATTCCCTAACTCATGATTGTCTCCTTGGACTTTGCTGAGGACACTCCCTTTAGTTTTTGAGACTTGACCGTTACTCTGGCTCCTTTCATATTGCAGAGACAGAGACATTGCCACTGCTATCCCTACTTACATGTTGCAGACTTTGTATAGACAGGTCACATACTCCTATGTTCTTCCTGGGTGAAATTTAGCACAATGGATTTCCAGAAACGCTTTTAGACACTTCACATTTGGAACGTTTTTCAGAAATCACCTTTCCTACAATTTTGGTGCCTGGCCCTTTAAAGAATGTCAGTGCAGTGCTCAACCTGCAGTTCACACCTAATCTTTAGAAAGTGTTGGACAAATATGTTGCCAGGACTAATGTTACCTAAATTTGAGAACTTGGCAATGGCATCAGCTGGTTCGGCTGATATGTGTCGGGAAGCAGAGCAGTGCTACACAGTTGGGGATGTGATGGCCTAGCGGTGTTATCTGTGGACTGCTAATCCAGAGGCCCAGGTAATGTTCTCGGGACCATGGGTTTGAATTCCACCATAGCAGGTGGTGGAATTTGAATTTGATTAAAAATCTGAGTTAAGAGTTTAATGATGACTGTGAAACCATTGTTGATTGTTGTAAAAACCCATCTAGTTCAGTAATACCCTTTTAGGAAAGGAAAGTGCCACCTTATCCTGATCTGGCCTACCTGTGACTCCAGACCCACAACAATGTGGTTGACTTTTGGCGATATGCTAGGTTACTAGGGATGGACAATAAATGCTGATCCAGCCAGCAATGCCCTTGTCCTGTCAATGAATTTTAAAGAACTAATTTTCACACACTCCAGGAACTTTGAGAACCTATATATTCATTCACTTCTTAGTTCTCTTTTGGAATTAAGAAGGTTAAAATGGGATTGAATTGATGATTCAGTTTTTGCTGCATTTATTGGTGAGGGCTCAGAAATGCATTACAAGGATATTGCCAGGGTTGGAGGGTTTGAGTTATGGGGGAGGCTGAGTAGGCCGGGGCTATTTTTAAGATTTTAGAATAGATTTGTAACTCGGGTTGTGGATGTTGTGGTTAGTTGGCTCGCCGAGCTGGTTTGTTGTTCCACAGATATTTCATTATCCTGCTGGGTAACATCATCAGTGCAGACTCCGATGAAGCGCCGTTGTGTTTTCCTGCCTGGTATTTAAACTCTGGTGTCCGTTGAGCTGGATTACCTCACTTCTGGTTTTCCTTCGCAATGGGACAGGCAAAGCAGAGACAAACACAGGAATTTCCAGAAGCCCGGTACTCCACTAAGAAAGCCATCAATAAACACATAGAGCTCGACCCCTTATACACTCCATTGCGAAGGAAAACCAGAAGTGAGGTAATCCAGCTCGATGGACACCAGAGTGTAAATAACAAGTGGGAAAACACAACGGCACTTCATCAGAGGCTGCAGTGATAATGTTACCCAGCAGGGTAATGAAACGTCTGCAGAACAACGGACCAGCTCGGGCTAATTTTGTTGGAATGTTGGAGGCTAAGGTGTGACCTTTCAGAGGTTTATAAAGTCATGAAGTGCATGGATAGGGTGAATAGCCATGTCCTTTCTCCCAGGGTAGGGAAGTTCAGACTCAGAGGGTATAGGTTTAAGGTGAGAGGGGAAAGATTTAACAAGGGACCTCAGGGGCAACTTTTCATGTGTGTGTGGAATGAGCTGCCAGAGGAAGTGCTGGATAAACTCATTCTGCTGTTAAGTACCTCTTGCAATAGAGGTCTTCTTTTCTACAGGCACTTAACTTCAGCAAAGTTGCGAATGGCAGCTGCAAGCCTGAGTTGTATTACAAAATGCTCAGTATGCATATTCCACTGGTGGTCACTGACCTGAAGGAGTATGAGGAGGTCAGGTATTGGGGACAAAGGCAGGTATGTATCTGCGCTGTATCTGGGAACCATTTAGGCAAGAAAATCAGCAAAAGTATTTCCTGAAACTTTCCTTTTTTTTACCTTCTTGGAAAAGGGGGACTATTTTGGGCAGATGCCTGGGAATAACTCCAAAGATAAATTTCCACAGACCATTCAGCTACAAAAAAAAATGCAGAAATACAATCCTTGCAACTCTGAAGATTGCAGAGCAGCTCCTTGAGGACTGTTTGTTTCATTTACAAGGCACATTTTACATTTGTATTGAATATATTATTGTGCTCACGTGGTATACGGAACCAGCAGTTAATTGACAAGAATACCAATGCCTCTTTGAGGAGGTTCTGCTTATGGATTTATGTTCTAATCCAGAATCTGAGCACCGGTATCAGGGCTAGCATTCAGTGCAGTACTCAGGGACTGCTCTATTGTTAGGTGCACTGTCTTTTACTTGAGACCTTAAACAAGGGCATGTCTGCCCTCTCTTGTGGTTACAAAATATCCCAGTGTCTTTTTTTTCCATTTGTAGGATGATGGCATTTATTACCCATCTCTAGTTGCCCTTGACAAGGTGGTGGTAAGCTGCCTTCTTGAACCACTGCAGTCTACGTGCTGTGGGTTGACCAACAATGCCATGAGGGAGGGAATTCCAGGATTTTGATTCAGCGACAGTGATGGAATGGTGATACATTTCCAAGTCAGGTTTAGAGCGGTTTAGAGGGGAACTTGAAGGTAGTGGTTTCCATGAATCTACTGCCCTCATCCTTCCATACTGAAAGTGGTCACGGGTTCAGAAGGTGCTGTCTGAGGATTTTTGGTGAATTTCTGCCAGGCATCTTGTAGATGGTACACATTGCTGCTCCTGAGCTTGGTGGATGCTTGTGAATGCAGTGCCAATCAAGTGGGCTGTTTTGCCATGGATATCCTGCGCTCGCACTTTCCATATGACAATCCTCATCTAGTCATCGAGACTCAAAACAAGAGCTTGCTTTCTCCCCATGAATGGTACCTGACCCACGGTGATCTCCAGCAATTTATTTTCAACATTCATCTCCCTTTAGCTTTCAGGTACAGCACCCAGAAACAGAATCAGTAAACGTTAAACATAGAAGATAGATAAACTCTGTGACATGGGCTTTCTTCAAAACTTTAACACTTCTTCTTTATTCTTCCATTGGTTGTGGGCATTGCTAGCAGGGCCAGCATTTCTCACGTATCCCCAATTGCTTTTGAACTTAGTGGCATACTGGGCCAACTCAAGGGACAGTTGAGCATTAGGGTCATTGCTGTGGGTCGAGAGTTAATGTCTGCCAGACCAAATGTGAGTGGCAAATTTTCTCTCTAAAAAGGCATCATTGAATCAACAGTAGGCAATGATGACTTAGTTATCATTGGACTAGAGAATTTATGTCTTTCATTTCTTTTGCTTTTCTGTAGGTGAGCAATTCGACTCTTGTGAGTGAGTTGTTTGCCATTCATTCTGACTATTAAAACTGGAAGTTGTCTGGTTTGAGGATCTTTAGGTCCAAATTTGAGATTTTGACAACGTATATTTATTTAATTATTTTATTTAAGTTATTTCAGGCTGACCTGTTCTATTTTTTTGGGGGGGAGGGGGTGAGGTGTAGGTGGGTGGTTGAAATTTCCGTGTTCCTCAGGAAGCTGTCCCACAAAAATGCAGCAAGCTCCTCTGTGGGATATAGATCCCTCCCTTATTTACCCAAAGCAATGAGCTTCCGAACTGATTCATGCAATTTCCCTGGACAATCAAGGGGTTGGCAAAGGAGAAACTGGAGTCAGTTCATCAGTTAATTGAGGATCAAAAACAAAGTTGCTGGAAAACCTCAGCAGGTCTGGCAGCATCTGTGGAGGAGAAAACAGAGTTAACGTTTCGGGTCTGGTGACCCTTCCTCAGATGCTGCCAGACCTGCTGAGTTTTCCAGCAACCTTATTTTTGATCCTGATTTACAGCACCCGCAGTTCTTTTGGTTTTCATCAGTTAATTGAACTCTACTACT
>JAHRHZ010000063.1:54221148-54235133 GCA_024137785.1 Ginglymostoma cirratum | reverse complement strand
ATTTCCATGATTCTTATTAAAAGGTGTTACTGTGTCATGTAAACATGATTGCATCAGTTACCTATTATGTGATTTAGAGGTCAGTGAAGAGTTGTTGTTCCTCTTATCTGTAATTAAAACTACAACTTTTCCGGGCACTTATGCAACTTTGGAAAATGCCATGTTCCTGCTGTTTTCCAATTCACCAGCAGTGGGTGCAATGTCCTTAGTTATCCTAAAAGATATAACTAGAGAGTGAAACCTTCCATATTCCATTCCACATAGCATCCTCCATTTTGGATGACAAATTCGCTGAAAAGGAAGTTGCTTGAAGGATTAAGATTATTAATATTACTTTTTAAACAAGTGATTAATAAATTTCGTAAGGTGTAAAAGTAAAGCAGTGCCATTACATAAGCTTTGTCCCATGAGCTGAAGCTAAGCACCACACAACTGCCCAAAGCATCATCCCCCCCGTGCTACTGTCACACACCATTGTCCCCTCCCATCAGTTAATTGAGCTCCTTATATCAATCAAGAAGATAGATATTCCCCAGAGAGTTCACAGTGATTTGCAGCCACATTTTAAGATGAGAAGCCATGCTTTAAGCTCAGAAACTTCTGCATAGAATCCCTACGGTGTGGATCAGGCCATTCGGCCTGATCATCAAGTTTACACCAACCCTCTCAAGAGTATCCCACCCACCTACCCTGTAACCCTGCATTCCCCATGGCTAACACGCCCAACCTGCACATCACCGGATATTGACAATTTATTGCAGCACGATATTGCAGCACAAGGAATGCTGCACTTTCAATTGGCATCTGCTGAGTGCTGAGCTGTCAGGGAACGGCACTTGTAAAATGGGGCTGGGGTCGGGCATGAGATGCCCCAAAGGGATACTGTGGGCAATTAATGAGACCATTTCATAAGATATGGCAAGAAAACCCACTGGCCCTCAAAGTGAAAAAACCTCTCCAAGAAACTCAAAACAACTCAGGCTTAGCCAGAAAATGTATGATCCATCCTTATGTCTCTAGAAAGAAGGTAAGGCAGGAATATCATTTGGTAATGTCAGTTGAAGGATAAACATTCTCATTTCAAATAATTCATCTGCTATCCTATAAATCCCTTTGGGATCTCCACATTCACATGGAAACATAGAACATAAGAGCAGGAGGAGTCCATTCGGCCCTTCGAACCTGCTCCACCATTCATCACGATCATGGCTGATCGTCCAACTCAATAGCCCAATCCTGCTTTCTCCCCATAGCCTTTGATCCCATTCGCCCCAAGTACTATATCTAGCTGCCTTTTGGATACATTCAATATTTTGGCATCCACTACTTCCTGTGGTAATGAATTCCACAGGCTCACCACTCTATGGGTGAAGAAATATCTCCTCATCTCCGTCCTAAATGGTCTACCCCCAGTGCTCAGACTGTGACCCCTGGTTCTGGACACACCCACCATTGGGAACATCCTCCCTGCATCTTTCCTGTCCAGTCCTATTAGAATTTTATAAGTCTCTCTGAGATCCCCCTCATTTGTATGAACCCCAGTGAAAATATTCCTAACCTAGTCAATCTCTCCTCAGACATCAAACCCGCCATCTCCGGAATCAGCCTGGTAAACCTTCGCTGCGCACCCTCGGAGCAAGAGCATCCTTTCTCAGAACAGGAGGCCAAAACTGCACAAAATATTCTGGGTGTGGTCTCACCAAGGCCCTCTATAACTGCAACAACACATCCCTGCTCCTGTACTCAAAACTCTTGCAATGAAGGCCAACATACCATTTACCTTCTTTACCGCCTGCTGCACCTGCATGTTTACCTTCAGTGACTGGTACACAAGGACACCCAGGTCCTGCTGCACACACCCCTCTCTCCCAATTTACAGTCATTCAGGTAGTAATCTGCCTTCTTGTTTTTGCTTCCAAAGTGAATAACCTCACATTTATCCAAATTATACTGTATCTGCCATTGATTTGCTCACTCACCCAACCTGTCGATATCATGCTGAAAGATCTCTGCGTCTTCATCACAGTTCACCCTCCCACCCAACTTGGTATCATCTGGAAACGTTGAGATATTAAATTTTGTTCCCTCATCCAAATGCTTAATACATATTGTGAATAGCTGGTGTCCCAGCACCAACCCCTGTGGCACCCCACCAGTTACGGCCTGCCAATATGAAAATGACCTATTAATTCCTACTCTTTGTTTCCTCTCTGCCAACCAGTTTTCTATCCATCTCAAAACACTTCCGCCAATCTCATGTGCATTAATCTTGCACAATAATCTCGCACGCGGGACTTTGTCAAATGCTTTCTGAAAATCCAAATATACCACATCGACTGGCTCCCCCTTGTCAACTCTACTAGTTACACCTTCATAAAATTCCAACAGATTTGTCAAGGATGATTTCCCCTTCATAAATCCATGCTGACTGTGTCGGATCCTGCCACTGCTTTCTAAATCCTCCACTATAAAGTCCTTGATAATGGAAGCTTTCACCCATGAAAGTCTCAGTTCAATGCCTTATGGGAAAGGTTGCACATCCTATAGTACAATGTGGATCTTGAGAAACACAGCAGGCCAGGCAGCATCAGTGGAGCAGGAAAGCTGATTTTTCAGGTCAGCAATTTTTATCCAGCAGTTTTTGTAACCTCCGGGTGTTCCCAAGTGGTTTACATTAATGAAGTACTTTCGGAAGTCTTCTTTGTTCTTTGTCTATCTTTTGAGGCAAAGAGGGCCATTTTCTGCATCTGAAATATTTGCTGGATCAGGATTTTCTCCCTGTCTCTGAGGTATGCTTGCTTTCGAGGGAGGCTGCACCTTTGTAACGTACAAAACGTAGCAACGAATATGCACACAGCAAAATCTCACTAACAGCAATGTGATAAAGACCTGATAAACTTCTTTATGCAATGTTTAGTGAGAGATAAGCATGTGGCCATGACATTGGAATACTTTAAAACTCCTCTTCAAGATAATGGCCTTTCTCTCCCCTGAAGCGAGCAGATGGGGTCTTGTTTTTGACAGTTGATGTGAATGTTGGCATCCAATAGTGGAGCAGTCCCACAGCAATACACTGGAATATCAGCCTCAACTTTTGTATTTAAGTGGGGCTTGAACCAAAAGCCTTCTAATTTAGACACGCAAGCATTGCTAATAGAACTACAGAGCTTTAAAAGTCAAAGCCAAAACAAAGACAATAAGGTAGGATGTCAAGCCAACTAAGTGATTGTAGTATACTAGCCCATGCTGGCCTGAAACATGAGCCAAATTTGATATCAGGCCTTCCTTATTCGAATGAAAATACCAAATTGCAGGGGCCAATGCAGTTAACCAGCTGGAACATAACTAGCTTTTTAAACCATTATTCATTCATGGCTATGGACGAGGTTGGTGAGGCCAGGATTTATTGCTCATTTATGAACATCCTGACAGTGAGTCGATGGACATGTTGGCCATGGGGCAATGTCGGTCAGGCTGTGGGCTATTGGAGAGGGTTGTTGGAGGGATGGGGGTGGGGTGGGGTGCAGCTGTTGTGGGTGCCTGAGTGAAGGGAAGCAAGTTTGAGCTCTACCAGCAGTCCATTGAAGCAAACTCTGCCCAGGTGCACCTGAATTTTGCATTGGATTTTTATGGCCGGCGAAGATCTCTGATTTAAGTAACACGGAAGCTTTGTGTCTATTTCAGATGAGTGACCTGCTCACCATTTACCTGAAAATAATAGTGCCATGCCTCTGCCAATTAATATGTTGCCTCAGCTCCTAAATGTTCAACTTTCAACTAATCAGTTTATCAGGCACATTGCAGGGAACAAGGCTCTGACATTCACCCCCAAAAGACTCAAACAGTCATAGAGCCACACAGCATGGAAACAGACCTTTCAGTCCAACTAGTCCAACACCAAACAGGTTCCCAGACCAAACTGGCCTGCGTTTGACCCATATCCCTCCAAACCTTTCCTATTCATGTCGTTACCTCAATGTCTTTTAAATGTAACTGTACCTGCATCCACCACTTCCTCTGGTAGTTTCTTCCACACACGAGCCACTCCCTGCTTAAAAATGTTGCCCCTCATGTCCTTTTTAAAACTTTCTCCTCTCACCTTAAAAACATGCCCCTCCAGTTTTGAACTCCCCCACCCGAGGGAAAAGACCCCTGCTATTCATCTCATCTGTGCCGCTCTTAAAGTGGTGAGAAGTGTTGTTCACTCCTGTAGCTTCTGGTTTTATGGTGCTACTCGTGCTATTTTGCCCTTAAAGTGACCTCTGCGATGATAGCCATGGTGTACACCATGTTGTGTTGAGACCATTCAGTCCTTTTGCCACTAGCTGTACTATTTTGGAGCTTATGCTCCAGCCAGTGCCATGTCTTAACTCATGAATTCAGCTGCAGGAAAAGCTATTCACCAAAATATTGAAAGGCATTATCAAGCATATTCAGGTTGACTACTGTTTGATTTCTGCAGTTTTGTGCTGTGGGTATGGAGGAGCTTGGTGATTTCCAGAGTTACATAAAATTCCTGAAACGACAGTATGTTACAAATGCGACAACTACTTAGAAGGCTACATTTTAAAATATATTGACTAAAGGCAATTCAGGTAATGCAAAATGAGCACAGCATACTAGAGAAACTCAGCAGGTCTGGCAGCAGCTGTGGGGGAGAAACAGAGTTAATGTTTCAAGACAGGTATGACTTTCAGACTCAAAACATTCACTCTATTTCTGTCTCCACAGATGTTGCCAGACCTGCTGAGTTTCTCCAGCATTTTCTCTGTATTTGTTTCAGAATCTTTCTCTTGATTTAAAGTGAGGGAGAATGTGCTGGATGGTATTCATGTCGGAATCTTCCCCAGAGATAGGTGCATGCAATTTGTTTGCTGTGAGGAAATAGATCCAGGATGAAACTTACAGAGGATTCAAAACTGCATGTCTGTTGGGAGTAATTGTAAATATGGTGCGGTGTTTTTGAGTATGTTTGTTAGCTAATGGGAAAAGTATCTTTCCTGTAGTTCAGTCCATCAGTTGCCGACTAAATAATATTTAATCAGCACTGATTTTAGTTTGTTTCTTGCAATTAAAGCCTTAAAAGTGGAATAGCGTGTGTAATTCTGGATGCCATGTTTTACTAAAGATGTGGTGGCATGAGAAAAAAATGCAGGGAAGATGAAAATAGTTCCTGGGAGGAGGAACTTCAGTCGCATAGATAGATTGGGAGGGGTTAGGACTGTTTTCCTTGGAGAAGATTGAGAGGAGATTTGATAGAATCATTCAAAATCACGAAGGTCACGGATCAAGAAGAAAGAAAAATCTGTTCCCAATAGTGGGACGACGGTAAGCAGGAAGGCACAGATTGAAGGTGGCTGCCAAAGTAAACAATGTACGTATGAGGGAAAGCTTTTTCACACAGCAGTGTTTGGAATCTAGCGTGCACTGCCTAAGAATACAACGGATGCAACTTCCTTAGAGGTATTTAGGAGGGAATTGATTATCAGAAAAAATAGCATCTGTAGGGCTCTAAGGAGAAGGCCAGGGCACACGACCAGGTAAATCATTTGGAGTGCTAGCATAGACATGAAGGGCTGAACAGTCTCCTTCCGTGCTGTACTCATTCTGTGAATCTGTAAACGTGTAATCTCGTTGTGAAATCCTTTGTGACAGTCAGTGGGAAATTCATGCGTCTTTTTAAAAAGTGTCAGTCTCTTTGAAATTGTGAAAAGGGAGTGCGATGTCACATTCTGAAGAGTCTGTCTTCAGGATTTCTACACAAGCCACTTGCTTCCAGACACCGGATGAGCACAGATGGCACAGAAGAGAGCAAGATGCAGGAGTTTGAGGCCATAAACATTTTGGGTGTTAAGGAGGCAATTCTCCCTGTCGAACCTCAGTTAGGAGCAGTGTGGCAGGCCCTCTAACTCCCTCCACTTTCACTGAACTCTGCATCTACTGCAGCTCCAAATGCACCCTCAGAACAGGGTGAAGGCAGCATTCTAAAAGGCTACGGAAATTATGAACCTTGATGTGCCAGTCTGGTTGAAGTCTTGCAGCCATCTGTATTTGAGCCACTACAAAACTGAGTCTGGCTAATGTTTTAAACTCCCTAATCTCGACCACGGGTGTGAGACCACTTCTTGTTTTGAATCCAAGTCTGCAGGCTGGATTTGCAGCCTGACTGCCTTGACCGTCATTCCAATGCTTTCACTAGATTTTCCTGGAAAGCTTTCTGGCATCCTGTGGATGGATAGATGCCATTTCCCTTCCAGTCCAGCTCCAGCGCAGTGCCAGGAAAACTTGGGAGCTCACTCCTAGGATTGCTTCTAGCAGCTGCTCTCGCCAAATGTGCCTGCCCTTTAAGAGCTGCAGGCCAGTTTTAAGCACTTCAGGCTCATCTTTCATCATTGCCTGAGCCCAGCTCAGGGGTACAGGCACTAAACTGTGCACTTAGCACTACAATCATTTAAAGCTGTAGGCAAACCGATATTGGGACCAAAGCCTGCTTCGGAAGCGACAGACGTCGGCCTATCACACATTGCGATCTGTCCCTCCCATAGCCCTGGTTTTGAGGGCTGTCAGGTGTAATGGCCTTTGGTGGTGCTCCCTTGTTTCTGTAACTTAAGATGTTAAGGAACTTACCACTCTGTTTTTTTACTGCTCTTTTCAATTAGTTTAGTCAGCAACAATCCACATGTCAGAACTCAAGGCATGTTCCCACTCCCTGCCACACCAGCATCCCACCCTTTGCCTTCTGAGTTTGTGTATAATGGATTGGAACTATTCCAACCTGTTTCTATGGGCAGGTTCTAGATACATGACATAAATAAGTTTCCCTGTTGCAAGGCTCAGCGCTCTGTTGTACGTTGTGACAAATTATACAAATCATACACCCATCGTATCACCGAAACAATCCACACCTATAAAAGATGTGAACTCAAACAACACAGCTTTCTGTACGGTAAAGGCATAACGAAAAGCAGGTGATAGCAACAAGACCTTCATTGGCTCCATGAGTAAGTAAATCAGATTTTTTTTTAAGATGATCTTGTTACAGAGATTTGACTGGAAAACCTGATGTAAATTATTCACTGAAGTTCAAAAATTGTCCATAGTGTGAACAGTTTTCAGGTGCTTCAGGGTGAGGTGATGCCAGATAGTTACATTAATACTATGCTGCCCTATTTGAATACAGGAAACTCTTATGACCATAGTCCACGCGCAGACAAATGGATTCTCTTTGTTATATTGGCAGGGCAGGTATGCCCTTTAGATGTACAAACAACAATGTTTTGAGGAAGGGTCACTTGACCTGAAACGTTAACTCTGATTTCTCTCCACAGATGCTGTCAGACCTGCTGAGCTTTTCCAGCAATTCCTGTTTTTAGATTTAAGTTAGGGTATGTTTTTGAGGACGATATTTGCTCACTGCTGCCATAATGTCGGCAACAGAGTCGACTTTGTTCCGCAGCAGCAACAATCAGTGAGCATATAACAATCCAATTTGTGTATTACATCTTTAATGTATCGTACCCTTCACTACCAGCCGCACAGACTCAGTGCAGTTCTGGCAAAATGCACAGTGGCATCTTGCTTTACGCTGCCAGTTTTGTATAGTGGCCTGGCATTTGTTGACTTAGCTGTTCTCTTCGAGTACAGCTGTTTGAGTATCACAATGAGCCAGGGTGTGGAAGAATCAGCTTACCCTCTGACCCTGGTACAAATTACTGTGTATGAGATGTGAGATGAAGCAGGGATTGCAATACTGCAGGATAGCTAGCACGTTTGTAATTGCACTGCGGCAGGGAAGGACGGAAAAGTGGTAGGAAAAAACTATTGGAAACGGATAGTGCCAAACCTATGCCTAATAAAGAGGATTATAGTTCTTTGTTTGATGGCTTTAATTGTTTGATGGTTTAAAAACCAAAGCTTTGATAGCGACACTCCATCTTTACAAAGCAATAAGTTAGAAGTCTTTAAAAGTGATATTTTGCTTTGGAAAGAATAAAATTTGTAACAAGAGGGTGTGTCTATGACTCATCATTTTAGAAGAAACGGGATCACCTGCCAATGACAGCACCTAACAAGAGCCCATCCCTGCTATCTTCGGCAATCTGAAATGATGGGTTTCACCCTGCCTGTAAGGAATTTTGACTTCAGTCCTGTTTAAGGCTGATGCCTCCAGTTGACAGAAGATGGTAGTCAGAAGATGACCCTCATTGCAAAAACTCTGGCAGTGACTCCCAACCTGCAATGCGGTGGCCATTAGGGCGGATCCTGGGTTAGGGCTGCTAAACTGGCATCTGGTTTGAGATGCAGAACATTTTCGCTGGACTTTGTGCCACTAATGAACGCTTGACCAAGCCTTATTTGAGGTTTATGAAATTTCCCTCACCATCTCCCCACCCTAGAAGTAAAACCAATGGACTCTGGTGCTCCTTAAGCAATGGAGGTGGTGGCATAATGGTTACATCACTGGATTTGTAATCAAGATGACATGGTTCATGAGCTGAATCCTACCTGGCAGATGGTGAAATCTGAATTCAAGTTTCTAAAAGAATAAAAGAAGCCAGCCTAACAACAACAATGTAATCATTGCTGATCGTTGTAACAACCCATCTGGTTCACTAATACACTTTAGGGAGGAAATCTGCCATCATTCCTGGTCTGGCCTACATGTGACTCCATACCCAATGTGGTTGACTGTCAAGTGCCCTCTGAATACGTACAGATGGTCAATGAAGCCAGCTACATCCACAATCCAATGGATAAAAAGAGTCTTGCTATTAATGCCCCCAAGTGAGACGGTTTGGCTGTATGCAAAGACTTCACACCACTAGAATGGAAGTGTATGAGTTAATTGAATGCATCCAGCAACAGTGTTATCATTGGGGCCGCCAATCTGTGTAGATTGGCCGGAACCTTCAGAAATCTCCAAGGCACTGTTGCATCCAAGGTGAAAAATCATTGATGCAACAAATTCTTACATTTGCACTGACATATTTATTTATTCCAAATATCTTAGACTTGGGAATAAAAGGCTGTTCAGGTGACAGCCAGGAATAATGAACAGTCAATTCCGTTTCCAGATACAACGGGAAAGTGCTCCAGCAGCCAATGTGTGAACACGAGGGTGGGGTCATGGAAATTGTAGTTCACAACTCCCATGCCTTTGTTTGCAGTTAAACAGAGCAAAGTAACCTGCTCAAACTAGCCAACAAAGCCATTTTAAACTCATTGCACTACAGAATTGTTCCAGCCATTAAAACTGTTCCACGAAATTTATCATCTTAATCGACTACTATAGAGACAGGTACCACAATAGAAATCAGGCGATCCCGAAACGTCAAGCCTTCCTGCTGCTTGGCCTGCTGTGTTCATCCAGCTCCACACCTTGTTATCGCGATCTCTCATTATATATAGGTGAGAAACACAGAATCCACTTCTGAAAGGGTTCTGCAGTATAATTTTCAGGGCCAATGCAAGACAGTACTTAATTCTTTATCACTTGACAACAATGGGAGCAGTCTACTCAAACATGTTGGATTATGTCAATCTTATTATCAGGATACATTCAGCGACACAGTGAGGTGTGGGCAGCAGTAAGCATTGGTGTTCATGTAATGTCTAGAATATGGAGTCTGTAATGCCAATATTTTGCATGGTTTAGTTCAACCTGATTAGATTTTATGATAAGGCTTGAAAATAATAATATCTATCTTCCCATTATACAACCAGAGGAAATGTTTAATCACATGGTGATCGTACAGCTGGGAAAAGTGATGGAAGCTGGCTGTCAGTGGCTAAAGTATACCTGTTGATGATGTCACTGACGGACTGAAAGCAGACAGGAAGAGGAGGGGCAATCCACAGAGCAGCATATTGGAAGGGGGCAAAGGATGGAGTTGGTATGGCCAACACATATCAAAGACTGTGGAGAGATTGAACAGCCGATCTTTGTCTCGCTAGGCAGAATCTTTCTGTGTCTGAGCGATGTGGGTCAGAATCCATTGACAAGTGCAGTGAGTCCTATCTCAACTTCAGGTCATATCAGTCCAACATTTATACTTTTCACAAACAGTGCGGCAAGCTTCTCACTCGGCAGCAACGAGGTGCCAATTCGCTAGGATTAATGCTTGTTAAATGCCACAACATTAATGTTCAGACTCCCATTTTACCAAACTTGCCAAACTCGCTAGGTATCAGGAAAACTCAACAAGGAAACCAAAGGGTGTACCTGGCCACTTTCTCTGAACAAAATCCATGTTGGAAACTAAGCACCAATGTCTCAGGACATGCTCTATTGGAATCAGTCACATGCACCTATAGACAGTCTATAGGCATCTGACATATGCCAGTCTCTAAGAACCCACAAGGCGCTGCTCTGATCCACTGACAGGATGCTTCTGCATTTCATTGCTGTACCTTGGGCCATGCCAACAACTATCATTGAACTCTGTTGTGCTCAGGGACACACGCCCAGCTCATGGACTGGACCAGGCTGTATCTCCAGGCACTTCGCTTGCTGCCATAGCACTAAAGCTTGCCTTGCATTTCCTTGCCTTGTCTTTTTGTGCAATGCCCTTTCAGCTAGAGCTACCAGGCTCATACTTATGCTGTCTTGCCATGCTGCCTAGATCTGACGCAAAGCCAGGAAGCTTGTCATAGCTGTCAGTAGGCCCCACTTAAGTCAATGAGCATTGACTTGACTCAATGCTTGGCTCCTACCACAGTCAGTCAAGGGCAGCCTCAGATTGCAGTCCTGGGGCTTGGACACAGTCAGTCAGATGCTTGGGATGGTCTGGAATTCTCTTCTCAATATGTTTTGAGTCTTTCTGCTTCCAGAAGGCTGCTTCTCTCATTGAATGAGAGAGACAATGCTTTTGCAGGAGATTGAATTTGGTTGCATTGTATTAATGCGGGAGAAGGAGCGAAAGAGTCCTAAGTGATTAAGTAGACAGTGCAGAGGGAATGCAGGAGTCGAGTATTGAGAAAGCCCACAGTCTACTTTGGCTCATTCTGTCCTGCATGGGGCTGTTTTCCTCCTGGAATGGGAGAAAGGCAGCTACTAAGAAATGTGAACGGGGGTGGCAGAGGTTTTGTTTTTGGTGCAGGCGGGGAGATGAGTAGGCAGCGCAGGGGGCATACAAGGTTAGTGCTGCTGGGGTTTGGGGTGCATATGAGCAATTCAGGGGAGATGCTGCACGCAATGGGGGGGTGGGAGAGAATGGGCTTTGGTGGGAGCAGGGTACAGTAGCAGTGATAGAGTGAATTAGAATGTTTGGAGGGAACATTTTGGCATTTACACTAGCAGTGTGGAGCAGGACATTGTCCTTTTTGTTATGCTGTTTCCTCCAGAGGGCTGAGACTGCATTGACCCAGGAGACAACCTCAGACTCTGGCTGACACGGGCTGGTATTGTGGCTTTCACTGCTGGTCCTGGCGGACGATGACATCCCGAACTGGCATCTTCATCTCCAGCAGGACCTCCATGGCATCTGCCCACAAAGTGGAACTCCAAGCTCCCACCCAGTTTGCTGTGTCCGGAACAAATGCCAGTAACCATGCAGAGCAGCTGTGGACAGACAGTGCTTGTCTGGTTGGGCAACAGACTCTCAAGGTTGGCACGTGCACAAAAATGCCAGTGAATTCCAGGCTTTCCTCTGAGTGTTCGTTCCAGGAACAGTGGTTAGATGGGTCAGAAATCATGCATGCGAGACTCCACAGGGTGTGGTAGGCAATTAATGACATAAGTTTAGTAAGATGCAGTAACAGAACATGCTATGATTTGTGACAACAAGCTCTCAAAAAATTTTGACGCAACTCAGACTTAACCAAAATGAACCATAAGATTCAACCCAATGTCATTGTGTTTAGGCAGCATTGTGTTGTCGCAGGTAAGTTGTTCTGGTGTCTGTCTCAAGTCTCACCATCTGTTTAAAAAGTTTGCTAAATGCATGTTAAAAGAAACAGTGGTCCATAAAAGAAAGAGCACCTGTAAAACGTTGAACAAGCATAACCGCGTGAGCAAATGTGTACAGCCATGATGTTAAGACTTTGAAGTTACTTCAGGTATGATTTAGAGTCAAGGAATAATTACTTGCAAATACAAATAATTGCTTGGTTTTAACCATGCCCAGGACTGGAGGCTTAAATGGCTGTTATTTAATCACTCTTGTCAAAAATATTTGACATTTATTTTCAGTTTTTGGGAGAGTTTGTTTGCAATATATTAGCAAATAGCGTTACGTAGGAAATACAGCTTAAAAGCAGTCCAAATGATCCTGATCTATGCTTGTGTATATATTTCCTCTTGAGTCTCCTCCCATCTTTCCTCATCTGGGTCTATTATTGCAACTCTATCCCCCTGTGTTTTAAATGCTTAACAAGCTTCCCCTCATTTGCTTCAATCACTCCCAGTGGTAGTAACCTTCATCACTCTTTGGGTGAAGAAGTGTCTTCTCAATTTCCTATTTTTTTTATTCATTCATGGGATGGGAGCGTTGCTGTCTGGCCAGCATTTCTTGCCCATCCCTATTTGCCCTCGAGAAGGTGATGGTGAGCTGCTTCCTTGAACTGCTGCAGTCCACCTGCTGTGGATTGAGTCATAATGCTATTAGGGAGGGAATTCAAGGATTTTGACCCAGCGACAGTGAAGAAACGACGATGTATTTCCAAGAGATAAAAGGTACTGCAGATGCTGGAGAATCCGAGATAACAAGCATGGGGCTGGATGAGCACAGCAGGTCAAGCAGCATCATAGGAGCAGGAAAACTTGACGTTTCGGGCCTAAAATATTTCCAAGTCAGGATAGTATGTGTCTTGGAGAGGAACTTGCAAGTAGTGGTGTTCCCACACATCGGCTGTTTTTGTCCTTCTAGATGGAAGTGGTTGTGAGTTCAGAAGCTGCCGTGTGAGGTTCTTTGGTGAATTTCTGTAGTGCATCTTGTAGATAGCTGCTACTGACCATCGGTGGTGGAGGGAGTGGATTACATTCCTTGGGAACTATCTCATTATAATGGTCTCCAGTTATACACTTCCCCATGAGAAATATTCTCCCTGTATCCACTTACGCAGAATTTTTTTTGCATTCTTGAAGACATCTATTCGGTTACCCGTCTGCACTTTTTTTTAAGAAAAATAGCCTTTCAATTCTTTTCTGATATATGTATCCAAATATTCTGGATTTTAACATTGTAGTCTGCATTGTACTCTCTCTCATGCCTCTTTATTCCTTTTGTAATATAACAATCAACTATATGCGGGGCTCTCGAATGTGGTCCAACCAAGTTTCATTACAGATTCAGGATAACTTTCCCATTTTCCAATTCTATCCTTCTGGAAACAAAGTCTAGCGCCTTATTTGTTTTAAATTATGGCCTTACTAACCTGTGACACAATTTTCAATGACCATTGAATTTATACTCCAAGATCTTTTGTTCCCTTACCTCACCTAGACTTGCATTGTTGAATGATAAGAAAGCTTCCCTATTCTTTCAAACAAAATATAATACAAATTTCATATTTGTGTTGAACTTCATTTACCAATTATTAGTCCATTCTGCAAATTTGCAAACGTAAATGTCACAAAGCTCCTCAATATTGCTGCCCCTAACTCGTGTTCTGTTGCTAAGTTTTGAGTTTTTGATTCCAAAGTTCAAATCATTACTGTAAATGTTGAGCAGCAGAGGTCCCTGCATCGACACCTGCAGGTCAATTCTCACCGTACGCCACTCTCTATAAATGCCTTTTACTCCACACTGTGCTTTCTGCCCCGAAGCCAGGTACCAATTCATACTGCCACACGTCTCCTTACTCAACACTCTCTGATCTTATTCATTACTCTAATACGGTATACCTTAAGGAAGGCCTTTTCAAAATGCAGATAAATTACATCTATTGCATTACTGAGATAACAAGGCGTGGAGCTGGATGAACACAGAGGCCGAGCAGCATCACAGGAGCAGGAAAGCTTGACGTTTCGGGCCTAGACCCTTCAT
>JAHRHZ010000063.1:54163974-54211148 GCA_024137785.1 Ginglymostoma cirratum | reverse complement strand
GGGCCTAAACCCTGATGAAGGGTTTAGGCCCGAAACGTCAAGTTTTCCTGCTCCTATGATGCTGCTTGACCTGCTGTGTTCATCCAGCCCCATGCTTGTTATCTCAGCAATGTTTTAGAGTTTCTTTTTCCACAGAAAGACTCCAGAGTGTAAGACTAATAGTTCTTGTCTTCCCAATGACTTCAAATCAATTGCATTCTTAGCGGACTTCTAGTGCAGCTTCTTAAAAAGCACAGAATTCATGAAAATATCTTCTGGACATTTGTCTATAAATGCACATTAGTGGACTCCGTAAGTTGTTGTCAATTTCAAAATAGTTGTGACGATAAGTGCTGAATTCTGTTGTCATTACGGCTGCAAATCAATGGCCAATATCTTGAGTTCCTTTGCATTTCCAGGAGGATGAAAGGTGATTGAAGATTGTGATTCTTCCCCCACCCTTCCATTGTAACACCTCAGGGTCTTGTTACTCTTCATTGAAGGTTTACATTCCTACTTTCTTTCCCTTCACCACAATCACTTTTTTTCATTGCTGGCCCTTTACATGGTTTGTCAAGGAGCAGTCAAAAGCATCAACTAACCATGTACAAATTGGAGGATCAATGGGATGATGAGCTGTGACTGAATCCTGATGAGGCTTCTGCTTGGACAGAATGTGTAGGATTATGCTTTCAATAGCAGAACATCTTCGAAAAATGTCTGAGGCATGCAAGGAATGCCGGCAATCTGTTTTCTATGCACGTAACAATGGTTGGAACTTCACTTCTCAGTAGAGGGAGTTTGAAGACAATTTTTTTAACTGAAGTAAAACATTTTTAATTACATGACAAATTTCCTTGCAGCTAAGGCATTTATGATATTGTTAGGCAGACTTAAGTTTCTTAGTGTATTTTGTAAAATGCCATTTCATTTCCCATCTGATAAATTGATTGTTTCTGAGCTCTGGCAATTTTTTATTAAATTACTGTAGCAGCCCACAGTTCTATTTCTTTAATTCTGATACATAGGTTCAACATCATAAAAAATTCTACACAACTCTTTTTCCATTCATAAGTTGAATTGTTTCCTATTGAGCTTGAAGGTTCAGCACATCTTGGGCTGCAAGTTTGCTCCGGTGCAACATTGGGCCTGTTTTTCTACGCACATTTTTCCTGAGGCACAGATTTTACTTATAAAGGGGATACACTGTCAACATGTGTCAGAATCGAAGACAGTCAATGTTGAAGCTTGTGAATGGAGTAGGGAAGAAGTGGGCTATTCTGTCCTTAATGGAGTCAAGCTTCTTTATTCTGGATGGTGTCAAACTTTTTGAATGTTGTTGGAGATCCAATCATCCAGGCAATTGGAAAGTATTCCATCACAGTCCTGACTTGTGCCTTGAGGACAGGATTTGGGGAGTCAGGAGATGAGTTACTCACTGCAGAATTCCCACCTTCCAAGCTGCATTTGAAGCCATACCATTTACATAGTTAGTTCAGTTAGGTTTCTAATCAATAGTAACTCTCAGCAGTTTGTTGCTGAAGTATTCATTCATGGTAATGCCATTGAATGTCAAGGGAGACGGTTCATATCTTTCTTGCTGGAGATTGTCATACCCTGGCAATTGTCTGGTACAAACTTTCTTTTACAATTATTAACTTAAGCTTGAATATTGGACATGTAATGCTGTTTACGGATGTTGACTGCTTCAATATCCAAGGAGTCATGAATTGTGTTGAATGTTTATGCAATCTTCACTGAATATCTCCATTTTCTTGTGTAAGATGGAAGGCAGGTAATTAAAGAAGCAGCTTGAGATGGTTGGGCGGAGGGCACTTTTCTGAGTGTCTCCTACAATGACATTCTGGGTCTGTGATATCTGGTGTCCAACATCCACAATTATCTTATTTTGTACTAGGTATGAATATAACCAGAAAGGATTTTCCCTGTGATACCCATTGATTTAAATTTGCTCAGGCTCCTTAACATCACAACCAGTCGAATACTAGCTTGTCAATGAAAGCAGTCACTTTCCCCTTACCTCGCATTCAGTTTATTTGTCCACAGGTCAAGACTGCAGTGAGGTCTGGAACTAAGTGGCTCTGATTGAACTCAAACCAAGTATCTGCAAACAGATTGTTACCTTGTTTAACGTGGCTTGACGCACTGTTGACAAAATCATCCGTCACTTTGTGTGATGATCCAGAGTAGACTGATGGGGAAGGAACTGGAGAAATTGGATTTGCCCTCCTTCTTAGGGAAGGACTAACTTCGGCAATTTTCTGCATTTTTGGGAGAACACTAAGGTTGCAAATGTCCTGCAGCCAATTGACTAGGCGAGCAATTTGTTCTGATAGTGTCAGGGACCAAAGACATAATGAAGATATCACTGCAAAAGCCTACAAATTACCATTCATGCTTGACCCATACACCTTTAATTTCCCTGCAACAGTGCAGAGTGCATCTGGAAAACCTGTCAGTACCTTGCATTTTCTTTGCTGATGCTTCAGAAATTTCCTTTTCAGCAATGGTCACTGAAAAGATATCGGAGTGTCCCTTTCTTCATCATTTGTCTCCTGCATTTCCCGCAACTCATGCTTCACGACCCCTCCCCGCAATAACAACCAAAACAGAAACCCCCTTGTCCTCACGTACTACCCCACCAACCTCCGCATCATCCTCCGACACTTCTGCTATCTGCAATCTGACCCCACCACCAAAGACATTTTTCCCTCCCCACGCTTATCTGCTTTCCGGAGGGACCACTCTCTCCGGGACTCCCTTGTCCGCTCCACACTCCCCTCCAGCCCCATCACACCCGGCATTTTTCCCTGCAACCGCAGGATGTGCTACACCTGCCCCTACACCTCCCCCCTCACCCCCATCCCAGGTCCTAAGAAGACTTTCCACATCAAGCAGATGTTCACCTGCACATCTGCTAATGTGGTATACTGCATCCGTCGTTCCCGTTGTGGCCTCCTCTACATCGGGGAGACCAAGCAGAGGTTTGGGGACCGCTTTACAGAACACCTACGCTCGGTTCGCACTAAACAACTGCACCTCCCAGTTGCGAACCATTTCAACTCCCCCTCCCATTCTTCAGATGATATGCCCATCCTGGGCCTTCTGCAGTGCCACAACGATGCCACCCGAAGGTTGCAGGAACAGGACTTCATATTCCGCTTGGGAACCCTGCGGCCCAATGGTACCAATGTGGACTTCACAAGCTTCGAAATCTCCCCTCCCCCTACCGCATCCCAAAACCAGCCCAGCTTGTCCCTGCCTCCCTAACCTGTCCTTCCTCCCACCTATCCCCTCCTCCCACCTCAAGCACAAGCCCCATCTCCTACCTACTAACCTCTTCCCACCCCCTTGATCTGTCTGTCCTCCCTGGACTGACCTATCCCCTCCCTAACTCCCTACCTGCACTCACCTTTATTGGCTCCATCCCCGCCTCTTTGACCTGTCTGTCTCCTCTCCACCTATCTTCTCCTCTATCCATCTTCTATCTGCCTCCCCCTCTCTCCCTATTTATTTCAGAACCCCCTTCCCCTCCCCCATTTCTGAAGAAGGGTCTAGGCCTGAAACGTCAGCCTTCCTGCTCTTCTGACGCTGCTTGGCCTGCTGTGTTCATCCAGCTCTACACCTTGTTCTCCCCATCATTTGCCCTTGTTTACTTTGGAAATATGAGACATCAAGTGAAAGCTATTTTCCTTTTCAACCTCATTAAACTGCCAATATCTGACTTGGTGTAAGGCTCCTGTGATGTTGCAACCTCAGATTCCATGACATCTTTTGAGGAGTCAACATTGTTTCTCTCGATCACCCGCTGCAGGTCTGTAGGAGAATACAGACCGAATTACAACTGCCTGAAAAAGAATGTTTTCTGTGAATATTTTGCACATGGTCATATTTTACAGGCAGCATGTTAATCTTGGAATCCCGTAGGGGTCTCAGCTTGTGCCTCAACTTTTTACATTTTATATCAATAACTTAGATGAGGCGAACAAAGGCATGATAGCTAAATTCCCAAATGATTCTAAGATATGTAGGAAGTATGTTGTGAAGGACACAAGGAAATTGCAGATGTATATGCATGGGTTAAGGGAATTGGTAAAAAAATTCTGCCAGACAGAGCATGAGGAGATAACATGTGATGTTGTTCACTTTGGCAAGAAGAGTTTTAAAAAAATATTACTTAAATGGAGAACAACTGCAGAATTCTGAGGTGCAGGGCAATTTAGTGGAGCTGGTGGATAAGTCACAAAACATTATTATGGCTGTTACAGCATTTGTGAGACCACATTTCAAATACTTGTGTGCATTGGTTAAAGAAAGATGTAAAGGTATTGGTGGCAATTCAGATGTGGTTTTGATAACAAGTGGATAATCTCAACGAGACAGGCTGGGCGAGTTCAGAAGAATGAGGAATGACCTGATTGAAGTTTTTAAGATCCTGAATTGTCTTCACAAAGTGAATGAGGAGATCAGGATTACTCTTGTGGGTCCAGGAGTGAGGGCATGGTTTAAAATGAGGGATCACCCGTTCAGGACAGAGATAAGAAGAAATATTTTCACTCAGACGGTTGTGAGACTTTGGCACACACAGCCTCAGAAAGCATTGGAGGTGGGATCATTGACTATTTATAAGGGGGAGGTGGATAGATTTTTGTTGGACAAAGTAGTCAAGGGTTTTCAGTGATGGATAGGAACGTGGAATTTGAATAACAAATTGATTATCCATGATCTTATTGAATGGCAAAGCAGATTTGAGGGGCCAGAGGTATACTTCTGCTCCTAGTTTGTCTGTCCAACTGAATGCTAACTGAATCAAAATCAGGGGTTATTGTATACTGTGTAGCTGCATGATACTTGATTCTTTTAACAGTCAGGACTGCAGAGGAAGAGGCACTGTAGCTCAATAAAGTTTGTTGGCAAAGAATGGGTTAAATGGTTGTACTAGGTTGTAAATCTTATTTCTATGAGCACCTCCTGTTCTATGTCTCTCTATGGAACACTACTGCCTTCTCCTGAAAAGAGGAAAAGATCTACGAGTGAGAGTAATGAACTATGTTGAACAAATGCATGGATAGCATTGAGGATGACTATGAAGGAGGAGAGCAGCTTTGCATTAGGACCAGGGTAAATGTTAACGGTTCATGAGCTAATGGGTATGCAAAAAAATTCAAACAGCAATGGGTGATCTTGCATGATTAGTGCTTGAGAGAAGTGATATATAGGAATAGGTTTGAGATGACAACATGAGGGGCACACAGTGTGATATTTGCAATAAGACATAGTTGAATGTGTTACTGTCCTCACCTTTCTTGCCCTGGTCAGGTCATTAAATTCTTTCCAGCAATCTGGAACTATTCTTCTACAGTGCACCTCCCAACAAAGAATGAGACCATCCAACCCGTTATGCCTGTGCAGGCTCTCTGCTACAGTTTGTCTCCATCCTCCATTCTTTCCCCGAAGCCCCCTGTTTTTTTTATTCTGGAGCATATCCAATTCCTTATTGAAACCATAATTATATTTTCCTCCACTACACTCACAGTCTTTGCGTTCCAAATCTCAACTATTCGCTGTGTGAAGAGGTTTTTCCCTATGGTGCTCTGTTTCTTTTGCTCATCATCTTAAATTGGTGTCCTCTGGTGCTCTTTAACTATTCTAGAGCCTACACAATTTCCAATACTTTTGATCAAATTCCTCTCAACTTCTTCCTCCCAGAGCAAACCTAGTTTCTACAGTATATCCATATATATTCCAGTAAATTTGTCAGACATCATTTCCCTTTCATGAAGCCATGCTAACTCTGCTTCATCATAATATACATTTCTAAAACCTCTGTTTTTGCATCCTTTATAATAAACCCTAACACTTTCCCCTTAGTTTCCATTCCTGCATGAAGTAAATTCTTCCAAAGAATCAAAAGTCTCACATTTTCTGCTTATTTTCCCTCTCTATTTCTTCCTTTCTTAATTAAATCTTTTCTTCCTTAGTATTTTTCATTCTGTATCTGATTTGATCTTTCTGATTCCCCAGTCTAACTAATTCACCTGCTCAGTTGAGAAAACACAATGATAATGCCATTAGATTCATACTCCAAAGTCCCAGATTATTGGTTTGGGGACATAGTTTCAAATCCCACTAGGAAAATTAAATCAATAATTCTGAAATTGAGTGCTAATTTCTGTAACCACAAATATAACAAGTAAAATAATTTGTCATAAAAACCCATCTGATTTACTGATGCCCTTTAGGAGAGACAATCTGCCAATGTTTTCTGGTCTGCCCTACATGTGACTCCAGACCCAGAGCGATGTGAATTACTCTTAACTGCCCTGTGAAATGGCCTAGCAAGCCATACTGTTAAACAGCAATTAGGGATACTTACACATTTTCCTTTGGATAATCATTACTACTTTTCTTTGCGAACAATGTTAAATAGGGTACTGAAATCAGTCTTTCAAAGCAGTTATCCTACTTCCTAAACTGTAAAAAAGTCCTTGAAATCAATCTGTAGAGCTGGATGAACACAGCAGGCCAAGCAGCAACAGAGGAGCAGGAAGGCGGACATTTCAGGCCTAGACCCTTCTTCAGAACCCTTTCTGAAGAAGGGTCTGGGCCTGAAGCATCAGCCTCCCTGCTCCTCTGATGCTGCTTGGCCTGCAGTGTTCATCCAGCTCTACACCTTGTTATCTTAGATCCTCCAGCATCTGCAGTTCCTACTATCTCTGAAACAAATAACTCTTCTGTTAGTCCTCCAAAAGACGGTAATGAAATAATGCCCACAAAAAGCAAAGGACTGCAGTTGTCAGAAATTTGAAATTTAAAATCAATGAGCTTTAACAAGTCAGAGTCAGAAGTTACAGGACACCAGGTTGTAGTCCAGCAGGTTTATTTGAAATTACAAATTTTCCTAGCGCTGCTCCTTCCTCAGGTCAGACAGCAGCTGCGGAAAAGAGAAACAGAACTGAAACTCTTTAGGCCACTAAATTCAGAAGGTGGTGGTGAAGTGGTAACTCCATTAGATTAGCACTTCAAAGAGACAAATTAATGCTGTGGGAAACGCAGGTTCAAATCCTAAGGCAGCTGGTGCCGTAGAAATTCAATTTTCCAAAAAAACAATTCTGGATGTGAAAATTAGACTGTTCATTGTCGACAAACCGATTAATGAACTTTCTTTCTAGAGAAGGTTCTTCCTGCCTTAAACCGGGATGACTCCCCCCACAAACCACCCAGTCCAAGGGATGGGCAATGATACTGATCTTTGCAGCGACACCCACCTGGCATATAAAGTCTTTTTTTTAAAAAAACAAGACAGCCTGGCGGATTGGAGTGACTCACCTGAGGAAGGTGGGGCTTTCTCCATCCAGCCTCTTTTTTTCCCTTTTCCCTGATGTCACCTTGGCCTCGCCCCAAGCAGAGCTGCTGGGTGGCAGAGTGAGAGTAACTGTGCGGCCGGGCTGGTGGGTCAGGGTCTAACTTTCGGATTGCAAGGAACTAATCGGACATATAAACACACATATACACCGAGGGGGAAGAAGAAGAAGAAGAAGGAATAAGTGGTGAAGATGAACGTGACGCAGGAGAGTTATTTCCTCAAGTCCGCCTTGCCCACGGACGCCCCGGTCTCTACCTTGGCTATGCCCTCGGATACACAGCTCGACCACAGGGAGCACCGCGCCGAGCAGAAGAGCATGAGAGTGCAGGAGCAAGTCCGAACCATGCTCCGGACTAGCAACAGCAGCCGGGCCAGTTCAGTGTGCGGAGGCTCTGTTAGTGGAGGTAAAACACACACACACACACTTTAAGACCAACCCCACCCCCATTTACTTCTGTGCGTTTGTTAAATGGTTAAAAACCCACTTGTGCACAGCCTCTTTCTCCTATACATTCTTAAATCTTCGTCCCCACAACTGTTTCCTTTCCAGTCATAGTCTTAAACAAAAGTCTGATGCTCCGGTGGAGTTGCATTCGCTGTGTGTCCTTGCTGAGTTATGGAGATTTTAATTTGAACGCCTGATCTCTGATGACAAGAGGTATCAGTTTTTGTTTCCAAAAATATTAACACGCTATACCGTATGAGAATGCTTTCTCTTTTACCTGAAATCTTCAAACCATGTATATGATATGTATCCTGACTGCAGGGAAACTTTGGGTGTGTCCCTGCCGTGTAAAGTTCAGGATTATGGGCAGATCTCATCTTGTCAAGCAGAGGTGTCACGTTCAGGTTGTCCTTCTTAACCCTTCATTGGCAACCTTTTGGTCATAACTGCTTGTTCTAGATATTCTCACACACTGTTTGGAGTTCATTTGGTAATTACATTTCGTTTTCTTCCTACTTTTCACATGATCTGAACTACTTTCTGACTAATGCATGATAACTACTGTGTATAGTTCTTATCCTAGGAAGGGTCACTCGACCCAAAACATTAACTCTGATACCTCTCCACACATGCTGCCAGACCTGTTGAACTTTTCTAGCAATTTCTGTTTTTGTCTCTGATTTGCAGTATCTGCAGTTCTTTTGGTTTTTATACTGTATAGTCACCATTATTTTACACATACTAAAAAGCTCAGTTATGTTCTTCAGAAGGCGCTAAACCCGAGTCCTCAGTTATGTAGATCAATCACATTTCTAACTGTTTTTCATCAGTTTGCTGTCCCCAGAAACTGCATCTCAAACATTTTATATTTGTTAATTCAATAGACTAATTTTCTTTGGTCAGTCTTGTTAATCTTTTTTAATGGTGAAAATAACAGGCACCCTTAAACCTTTTTTCTCTAGCGAGAGTAAATGCCTTGATCTTTCTGACAGTTTCAACCCATCTGAAGTTACGTGCTGCAAAATACAGGGTGATGATACTTTTATGGTGTGAGGCATGTTTGGACATAATGAATGAACAGAAACGAAGAGCTGAAAGAGAACTTCTCAGTCAATGAAGGCTTTCCATTCTAGCCAGAGAGCAACTTATGGATTGTCTAGAACTGACATCAAATATTAAAATAGTTTCATTTACAATCAAACAATATCTACCGCATCACGATTATGCCGCTGACCGTGAAATTTTCATTCTGTCCAGTTAGCTGTTAGGTAACACTAAAGATCTTAAGTACCTCTTACAATCTCAACCAGTACAAAATTAAACTTTCTGTAAGCCATTCAAGTTTTGAAATTTGCAAACTGTGCCATTTGTCCAAAGAGCATTGTGGAATTCAGATAAATTCCATGCGCTTGAGTTTTGCTTTAACTTTATGATGCATTTGGAAACTTGTAAGATTTTATAATTTTTGATTTTATAATTTTTGTACAAAGCATGGGAAAGGATTATTTTCAAAACTCTTATGGAAATCAAAAATTCACAAAAGATGATTTTTGATGCATTGCTTGTGTAACCTCATTATTCAGTTCCTGTCAGAATCTCTAAAGTTTTCATCATGTAACCATTTTCTTTTTTCAAGTATAGACTGGTGAGCTGTTCCGATTGTAGTACAACACTTGCATCTCCAGTTACCTTGAAAATATTTTGGAGATACTGAGAAGAATATAATAAATAATTTTTGAAACAAAAACAAATTACTTGAGCACTTGAGTAATATCAGAAAGTGTGGTTTCATTAAGATTATGCATTTTACATTTAAATTTGTGGACCTTTACCTCAGACAGCATTCTCATAGGGTATATTTTATCAGGGATTATTCTACTAATGGTGTAATATTGGTGGTGTTCTCTAATTTTTTTGTTGCTTCCACTAAATGTGGCATCTTTTTCGACAGTCTTAATGTCAGTGGACCTGTGATATTCCGAGTTCAAATTTTAAATGGATGAGATGTGACTATCACATACTTTCAGAATAGAATGTCCATCTCCATTTTATTTCTAATGAATAAGACACAAGTATTTATGAAATGGTTGGACAGTCACCTATCCAATTTATTAAACTGATCGAAAACATGGCTGGAAATGGTATCTTGCACATTTGCTGCCTACCCTGTCCGTCAAATTAAATTTAATACCACCAGCGTGCAAATACCCAATGCTAAACTATAAGCTTTCACATTGCCAATTCTTCCACATTATTTGAAAACTATTTTATTACAGTTCATTAGAAGGCATTTCTCGAACATCTGAGGTGTTAATACTTGAAAAAAACATTCCATATTTAATAGCCTTAAATTATTTCCCTCCTGAATAATGCCTGCTGAGCTTTGAGCTGCTTCATTCAGAATTTCTAACTCTGTAGCGATTCTAATTTGGCTTCACTGCAAATGTTCTCAGATACTTAGTTAGCACTTCCAGATCTGTCTCAAATACATCAATTCCTTGTATAGTCTTCGTTGCCTTATTTTCCTTTTCTTATTACAATGTTTGTATCTGCATTACTTTTCAAAAAGGAAAGAAAATTGATAACAGTTCTCTATAAGCTGAGTTTGAACTGCAACTTTGAAGCAAAAGGTACATTCTCTACCAGCAATGAAAAAATGTTTGCCTTCGCCTAATGTTTAGCTTTTGAAATCCATTGCCATAGTGTTGATTCAAGTGAAATTTCAGAATTTTCTAATGTTAAAAATGTATTTTGCAATGTTGAAATTCCACTGTTGTTCAATTTCTTCTAGTGTGTACAAATTAGTGTCTAATTAGCCTAATAGTGACCAGGTAACCATTGTCAATTTGTGGTGAAAAGTCAGCTCGTTCAGTAATGTCCTTCGGGGAAGGAAATCTGGCCTTTAGCAACACGATTGACTCTTAAAAGGCCTAGAAGGCCAATTGATTCAAAGGCAACTGAGGATGGACAACAAATGCCACCCTTGTCAGTGACACCCATATTTCATATATGATAAAACAAATTATATTGATAGAATTTTCTTACTGTTTGTGCTCAGGTTATTAAAAATAATCTCTGTGATGTCAATTTCAACAGCTCCTAATTCCCTATAAAGCTCAGATATGTCAAGAATATCGATACTGTTCCCTTATTCTTGCATCCCAATTGAATTCCTAGATGAAAAATACAAGAGAAATCTTGTCATCTCTTAAATGATCCATCTATTCAATTTGCCTTTCATTCTCTCTCAAACATTTTGCTTGATATTTTCCTCCTTGAGGTGTAATATGTACAATTTCATCTCTCGCAATCGTTTTCATATTTAAATGCTCTCTAATTTCAATTCAAACATACTTCTTGCAAATCTAACTGTTTTTGCTACCTTTCCCCCAATGATCTGTTTGCTTTGGAAAAAAACATGGCATTATGTAATCACTTTTTTAAAATAAAATTGTTTTGAGCTTGCACAGGAGTACCACAACAGAATGTATTTTTCAAATTAAATAATGTTGAGCTCTGTTGTTTGGAGTTAAATCCAAAGTGCAGTAAGTCTCGTGGTGTAGCTTGACCTCATCTAGATCAAACTCATCAACAGTTTCATGCTTGTTGTTTCTATGACAACTTTTAAAACATTTTTTGTTTGAATGTGACCGTCATTTCCAAGTCTAATTATTAATTTAAGATTTAGTTTGTCCAAATGTCAGTACAGGTTGAACCTCCTTAATCCAGCACTCTCTGTGGTTTTACTCCCTGTTTTCTGAAGAAGATGCATTTTGCAGCACAGCAAAACAAACGTTTCCAGACATTTAATACCTTTGGGCAGTTGCTACTGATAATTAATGCCAGGAGGTCTGCGATTAGTATTTTAGAAAGAATGTAACCACCAGATTATGGTTCAGTTACTATGTCCTTCCGAGAAGTGGTAGGTCTGTCCACTGTGAAGAATGTATAGCACAATCTGTGGCCAGCCTTGATGTGTGAAAGCAGTGGTGATGCAGCTCAGGAGACGGACCACACCGAATTCAGACTGCCTTAAGACAAGCGCGGATTCGTGAGTTGCTGGATAATGCCAAAAGTAAATCGAGCCCTTGAGGTGACTAAAGATTTGAGAAAAGGAAGACTTGCAGGACTGGATGAATGTTGACAAAGATGCACCAATTGTGAATCAACTAACTGATGAAGAGTTTGTGTCGATGTTACTGTGGGGTGAAAATAAAAATGAAGAGCCAGTGATAGTAAAACCAAAGTTACAGAAAACATTTTCATCAATCAATGCGTTTAGTTGGCCACACATATGTGTTGGCGCAAAGTTTTGTTTCCGAGAAAGAGGTCAGATCTGTGCATGTGATACAAGAGAAATTTTTTAAAGTAAAACAAACACAAGTTGCAAGTTTGGCTCAACAAGGTAGAACATTGGCCCTTGTGCAAACTGCCTGTCCGATTCTGATAACCCCAAACACATTGAGTGTCTCCAGAAGCTCCTAAGTGCATTTGTACGAGTCAACATGTTCAGGAAAGGAGAAGAGGAACAGGAATGGAGAAGGGAATTTCCATGCACTTAATTTTAATGGGTCTACATACTTACTGTGATATATTGGTTGGACGTGGACTGACACTGAATTCTGTAAATGATTATTATTCATTGTAACCACTCTTGGATTCTCTTTTGTTCCATTGTAAACTTTAATTTTTAGAGGATGCCAAGGAAGAACAGCTGAGTAAGCGACAAATGATTTTGAAATTCAATAAATTGGTGTCGAAGGGATTTCAGGAATGCTGAGACATATAGACAAGAAGATTTCTGGTTTGGAAATCTGATTTAAGTTGCGTTTATCCAATGTCAGGCTAAGACCTAGGCTGAGGAGAAAACCGGTGAGACATTGTACTTCTAATTGCTGCACAGAGATTCTTGCTGCAAAGCATGTCAATGTGGACGATGACCATCTCAAACTCTACTGAGATGCTCCTTGTTATAGAATGGTCCACTGATGTTCAAGCAGTTGTGGCACAGTGGTAGCGTTCCTACCTCTGAGTCAGGAGACCTGGGTTTAAGTCCCATCTGCTCCAGGCATGTGTCATAGCATCTCGGAACAGGCACGTTAGAAAATATTTAGAATTTCTGAGCGCTGTCCTGATCTCCTGTGGGGAATTTGCAGATGATATGTTACAGCTGTTTAGATCATTCCTGCTGACGTTTTTCAACAGGAGATTGGGATCATCATGCAAGTTATTGGCATCAGTGTCTAGCTGCTTTTGTGGAAGAATAATTACCTCAGCCAAGTGCCAGACTCCTTCAGTGGATAATCATATCAATAACTCGGCAAGGGATGAGAAATTGTGAAGGAATGTTTTCTTAATGTAATTAAAAATGTTCCCTTTCTCTGTGTCACCACAGATTCTTTTGGAATGATGAGATATCCAGTGGCAACCATGCCAAGCTTCGGTTCCAAGTCTCAAGTTTTTGCAGCTGACAGAAAGTACTCTGTGAGTATCTGGCCGTCTGTGTTGTAAGAAGTTCTTATTCTGTTGTTGCTTCTGCCGTTACGGTTCCATGAACGGCTCAAACGTGACCAGATCTACAACTGAGCCACCACTTGAGTGCAACGTTCCTTCGCAGGGGTTGTGGGGAGGGAATAGGGAGGTAGAGAGAAACAGGAGTCATATTTCTGCTTCTTCGTTTGGTTAGAGCTGTTTTTGGTGCAGCAGAAAGTACCCAAGGCTTTAAAAACAAGAATGTTGGAGTAAATAATTCCAAGCATTGCCCTTGAATTATTTGAAGACTAGAAAAATGCTGTGCCTTTAGGAATTATAGCATTTTTCTATAATGCAAATTTACAAGGATGTTGCCAGGGTTGGAGGGTTTGAGCTATAGGGAGAAGCTGAATAGGCTGGGGCTATTTTCCCTAGAGTATTGGAGGCTGAGGGGTGACCTCTTAGTGGTTTATAAAATCATGAGGGGCACAGATAGGATGAATACCCAAGGCTCTTCCCCAGGGTAGGGGAGTCCAAGACTTGAGGGCATTGGTTTAAGATGAGAGGGGAAAGGTTTAAAAGGGACCTAAGGGGCAACTTTCTCACGCAGAGGGTGGAATGAGCTGCCAGAGTAAGTGGTTGAGGCTGGTACAATTACAACATTGAAAAAGCATGTGGATGGGTTCATGAATAGGACGGGTTTCGAGGGGTGTGGGCCAAATGCTGATGGGACTGGATTAATGTAGAATATCTGGTTGGCCTGGACAATTTGGACCAAAGGCTACAATTCTATGACTATCTGCATTCAAAACAATTACATAATAGGACATATTTTGTGCTCCAAAAATGTTCGAAGTTTAATTTGTATTTTCAGATTCAAGTTTAAAAAGGTTAGGGTTCATTGCAGAATATTGTAGCATTTTAATACAGTGTGGATTCCAAGATGTCAGGACAATTATGGATGTTGGAGATCTGTGCACCTACCAATGTTCAGAAGTTGAAAATGAAGATGAAAGGAAATGAAGTGAAGATCAACATGATCTGGTTGAATGGTGGAATGGGTTCAAGGAGTTTGATGACTTGGTCCTGTTCCTATGTTTCTTAATTAGTCACTTTCAGCAGGGTACACTGATTAGGAAATTGTGAACTCCAGGTAACTAACATTTTCAAACGCAGCTTGACAATCAGAAGGCTGTCTGGAAAGATTGGTTCTTGATGGAAGGCACAATCCAGAAATCTGCGTTAAAGCTTGTGATTTTCACCCACTAAATATTGGAAGAATATAGAATCAAATTCATTGGGCTTTCGCCAGGGACTAAAGTGACACTTCTGAAAACTGTGAAAAGTCACTACTTTTTCCAATGATGCTGGGAAAGATAAACAGTAATCTGGTACTCGTGTCAAGGCTTGTGATAGCTTGATCCCACCGGTTGTGGTAAGTGTGAGAAATAATCTCAAATTTTGGATGGGAGATTTGAAAAATTTCTTTAAGATTCAAACCATCCTCTGTGTAAGTCCTCTGCCCCAAACTGTTCTGGCTTTTAAACAACGAGAATTAAATCACGTTGAAAAAGGGAAGTACTGAAAGATGCGGAGGACAAGTGAATGGGTGGGATTATATTCTGTTTTATGAAGAACTATCTGGTGTAAATCTGATGAACCAAAGAGCATGTCTTTACGTTGGAACAAGTGGGATATGATTGCTGTCCAATGGTTCTGATATCATGCAGGTGGACCATTGGCTGAGAATAGGACAGGGCGGTACTGTGATGCACACCGCAGTCAAATAACTGTCACCATTCACTGTCTGTAAATCGCTTCCTGGGTACAATACTGCAGATTTGCTAACAACTATAAAACCAAAGGCCAGTGTGAATCAATACTTCTTTTGAGTAGCTGAAGTCAGTGGAGAGGGGGTAGATGATGAACAAAATTAAACACCTGGCTTCAGAACTTGTAATAAATTTGACAATTGACTGTTTAGGATTTGCTTTTATTGTACTGTGCTTAATGGGTTTCAGAGTTATTGTTTGTTTTTTTTCCCTCAGACTACCAAGCCGTCCGTGTATAAACAGGGGACGAGTCAAAACTGGTCTTCTCGTTCAGCCGTGGGGGATTACTCCTTTAAAGGGGCAACCACAGGAGATCAATATTTCAGGAAAAGAGAGGAGACTGTTTCTCACTACAGACCCATTTCATTTCATCAGACCTCCAGACCACAGTCCTTTCATCAGTCCGCAACCTACAGACATGTGAACCAAGGACTAATGGATCAGCAGGACATTGACAACTTGTCATTACACTCGATGCAGCTGCCTGGCAAACATGCTGAGATTGTGAGGAAGAAATCTTGGTCTGCAGCACAAATGAATGGACAGGCCATTTACCAAAGAGCAGATGATAGAGAGACCAACTTGGTCTTGGATCAAGTTGATGATGGCTATTCATCCTCACATGGGCGCACTGGCCTTAGCAGCAGCACCTACACCATGAGCCACACGGTCAGTAAATCTCCAGCCAAGCAAATGAGTAGCATGACCACGAGCCTGCCCAGATCCTTAAGTGGCTCAGTGGGCAAGGCTATTTACTCAGTGGAAGGGATGGAAGAGATGTCTGACCGTCGACAAATCAGACCCCCAGCTCAGCGCACTTTGCAAAGAGTCCAGCAAAGCAACAAAGCAATTCGAGGAAGAACGGGTTCGGGTTCCTATTCAACCTTTCAAATGATACGCACTCCATCCCTTCGCAGCTTGGGCAGAGCAGATGTCGGTGTCCAAGAATTGGGAGACCAAGCGTCAGAAGCAGCGAGGCTTGATGCGTTACAAATGGCACAGCTGAGCCGGTAAGTCTGAGCGAAGCTGTATTAGCAAGGTTTTCGATTCACTCTGTATGTATTGGCTGTTGACTCACGCTTTTGAAATAAATACCAAAAACTCTGGAAACCCTCAGCACGTCAGAGAGAGAGAGAGAAAAAAAGAATTAATCTTAGAGGTTGATATTGTTTCATTAGAACAAATTTCTGGTTGGCCCGATTGTTATAATATTTGTAAATTGTGAGGGGAATCTATTATTTAGAATTCCTCAGATTCTATAAATAGACTTTTAATTGCTTTTTGAGATGCTTGCATGGCATTTTGTTGAATTTTAGTTCCTTTAAGTGGCCCTTTCAAAGCTTTTTTATTTGATGTTTGATCTGTTGGGCTGTGAAACCTTTGCCACTCTGTTTCACCTTTAGCACGGCATGTTCCGATTCTACTTAAGTATTCCCTCATTTTAACAGGCCTAGATGCTTATTCGTAAAAATATTTAAAATAAAACTTTGTAATTTCTTTTCGAAAAGCCAAAAAAGAAGCATTTTTGAAGGAACAAATGATCTGGATATTTTCTTTGCAAATTGTTTACAAGGTTGGCCAAGAAACCTGAACAAATTATATGGTTCTGTACTACGACGGTATCTGCTTTGCTGTGAAAGGTCTACTTAACGACAGACAACAGGAACAGGGTGGTAGGATTAGGGTGTAAGGGTGAAATGCTGGAGAATCCATTCAGAATTTTCAAGAGTGTTATTTGCTGGGGAGAAAGGGATTGTTCTTAATTTCATGTGTTTCCAAACCCTATCAAACTGTGTTGCCATCTACTTTGTAAAATCTTCTTTGAGTTACAGCGATGCTATTGTTTCACACGCACACATGATGTCACGATGACAGATAAGCCATTTGGCTCTCTGAAACCAAGTGGTCGTAAATAAAACAACTTATTTATCTGCACAGTAGATCCGTGTGGAAAGCTGGTCAGTCCTGGATTTAATTGATTTGTGCTGAGCTAACTGGTCTTTTGAAGACCTGCAATCAGCTACGGTGCCCATAGTCTATGAAAGAACAGGGTCTGTTCCTGCTCCCTGATAGAAAGCACTTTTGTGTGAATGCTCAGGGAGGAGAGAATCTACCTTCACAGTGATCCTCTGCACAACAAATAGCTTTGTAACAGGCATTGGTCGGACTTGCACAGGAAGGATGAACACTTGGTTGATGATTCCAAGGTTACCAACATCTGTGGAACCAAACGTTATTTAGCAACTTGGGAAAAAGAAAAGTGTCTGGAATACAAATTAAATATTGTGATCTCCTCTTTAATGGGGAATCACTAAGTCTCTTCGTGGAGCTTGGTAAGTGTGGAGTCCCTTGGTAACAAGCAATGGCCTGCCCAGCTGGAAGTCTTCACTTAAGCCTTTTGGTCCAGGCAGTGAAAGCAGTCATACCTGTGGACTGTCTGTACCTCACGTGCAGTTATGTTCTTACCCAGGTGTCTCTCGATGCCTTTAGCAAGTGCTGGGCACCATGGGGGAGACAGTGCTTTATTTCCTTCTGCAACTCTGTCTTGATTTTAGTCCATCCCTCCCTTTTGATGGTCCACGTTGCCCATAAGGGGCTTTGCAAGTAAACTCCTAATTGGCAGCATGGGTGGGTGATTTTGTAGTGAGTAAGTCATTCAGTTGTGCGTTGGTGGTCCAGTGGTAGAATTCTTGCCTGCCATGTGGGAGGCCCAGGTTCAAATGCACATTAGGCTTTTCTTTCTGCTCTTATCACACTGTATTGGTTCTTGTGGTGCAGTGGTAGCGCCCCTACCTCCCGGACAGGAGACTTGGGTTCAATTTTCAAACTACTCCAGAGGTGTGTAAATAACACGGCTGAACAGGGTGGCTAGAAAATATATGTAAAGCAGCCCCAGGGGATGGGTCTGCATCAGTCCCAGGCTGGGACTAGCCTTTGTACGCCACGAGTAGTGGCTCTGTTTTGGTGTCCTACAATAAGTAATGTTCCTTTCCGATCAGGCTACTTTGTAAAATACGGAATGTTTGAAATTTGCACTGTAGCTCTGGGGCTGCTTGGAAACGTACACTATCGTTGTATCTTACGGAATTTTCCCATCCACTTTTTTTAACAAGTTGAAAGTCTTCCAAGATCATCGATGTCCAGTATCCCATTCTACACAGCTCAAGCACGAGCTCTGAAAATTTAGCCCGTGGTTCCTTGTTTGAGGCTGTTGCAGACACGCTGAGAAATCTGAACTCAATATTGTTCTCTCTAGATCTGACGGTTTGGATCTGCCGACCGCCGTCAACCTTCTGGATTCTTCTGACGTGAACAGTCAAGTGATCGGAGCTGGATACATCCAACATGAATGCTACCATGATGCGGATGCTAAAGAGCATGTAAGAGTTGGTGACTGTGGAAGGTGGGGGGGTGGGGGGGATTGGGAAAGGTGGAATTGGTGAAATGCTTTAGAGTATTTTCCTTATTTTAAATTCCTGCGACCCGTCACTTTTTATCCTGAAATTCTTTTACATTTTCAGTATTGCTGTAGATATTCTGTCGCATATTGCTTTGTGTAGTTACGTTAGCTGCTCGGGTGCTATGTGAACCTCCTGAGTAGCTTTGTTTCTTTCTAAATGGCTCCATTATAAGTCATCAGCTGGCGAGGCCCTAAACTTTGGAGTTTGTGTCTGAACCTCTGCATTTCACCTTGCTCCTTTAAAGATACTCCTCTTAAACCTACATCTCTGACCAAGCTTTTAATTATCTTCCCAAATATCTCCAGTGCTCAGGATATATTTGACAATGCTTCTGTGAAGTCCCTTGTGATGCATTGACAGTATATACGAATGAATTATTGCTGGGTGTAACACTCCCACTGTCTCTTGTTAATTGAACAGGATATTTGTAACTTTCAGACATCCCCACCAATCCTCAAAGGTATTTTGAGAAAGTACTTGGCTAGACACATCCAGATACAAGTTAGTATAAGTTTCAGAACAAAGGAGCTTACGGAACATAATTATCGTAGTATAGAACGTAACACAAAACACCTCTGTGCCAATAAGTCATGCTACGATGAAAAATAACCTTATCTACTTCTATTTTTGCTAAATTCCTGAGCCTGAGTTCTTGGCTTTATAGCTAATTTTTTTTTTATTAAAGGAATCCTAACTTTTATGTTATGACTTTTGCTGACCCTGAGTGACCTGCTTTTGGTTTTAATCATCTGATGTTCAGAGCTAGGCTAAAAAACCTGAGCACCCAGAAAAATTAGCCGTGTTTGTTAACTGCAGAGGCAGGTTAGAGCATTGCTTATTGTTATTGATCTATGGGGAAACATCACCAAAGTTTAAACAAAAAACAAGAAAAACTCAGCAGCCCTGGCAGCATCTGCAGGAGAGAAACAGAATTTACATTTCGAGTCCAATGTGACCCTGTAGTTTGTAGAGTTGAATTACAGAGTTGTAATCACCAAGCCTGGCATTACAAGTGCTAAGATTGAATAGTTCTCTTGCATTAGGCTTATCACTTGAAGGCAATCCCTAAGCTTGTGAAACTCTTCAATCACGATGCATTCGAAGTGCAACGGAGTGCCACAGCAGCAATGCGCAACTTGATCTATAACAACAGCATGAACAAACAGGAGCTGGTCAAGCAGAATGGAATCCCCAAGATGATGCAGGCAGTCAGAGTCATTGATGAAGAACTGAAGGCCAACATCACGGGTAAGTTTAATTCCACCCTTTTATAGATTGGTTAGGTCCTCGAGCCTGTTGGTGATTATATGGGAACCTGTCAAGTGCACTGCAGCAAAGTCCAAAGTACAAATATGTATTTTTATCTAAACTTATCGAAGGTTTGAATGAACCTACTTGGAATAGCATTAAATTTATTTTTTGCCTCTCTTTAGAAGTCATTAGAAGAATTATTGAAAATGGTTAAAAAAAAGCCCCTCATATTTCATGTGTTGTGTTTTTGTTGTTCATGGCTACGATGCCAGAGCCATTAATCAAACTTGCATTCACACTAATTAACTTGTAATTAAATTTGCATGTTATCTCGTAGTCCTGCTGTGCCAATTTGCAAACCTGTCAACCAGCCTAATTTATTGCTGTTTGTCGTAACAAACCGTATTTAATGTGGCTTTGGAAAATAAACCGGGAATGCTGAAAATGACAAGATAATCATTTCTGTCTGATTTTCTTTCAAGCCTTGTAATTTATAAGGATAAATTGTGCATTTTCTTTAGTTTACAGTTCTTTGAGTGTGTCAAGGACACTCTCTCCCCCTGGTCTCTAATGTATAACCACACCATTAACAAGCACCCTTTCACCTCCAGTCTGTTGCTATGCCCATACTGACATTCCCAGTCTGTGAATACATCTTCAACAACTACTTCTAAAGAAGAGTCATACCAGATTTGAAATGTTAATTCCCTTTCTTTTTTCCACTGATGCTGCCAGACTTACTGAGTTTCTCCAGCATCCTCTGTTTGTTTCAGGTTTCCAGCACCTGTAGTTCTTTTGTTTTTATTCAACAACTACATTCAAGACTATAACAGTACTGTTTCAGTGCTCCTTACTTAGCTTTTAAGTGCACTTCACCACCTCCCAACCAATTCTCTAATCAGTAACTATAGCCCGTCAAGTCTTTAACTCTACCCCCACCAATCCCTTGTGTCTAGGCTATAACTACATACCACCAATCCTCTCATTTCACATGTAAGTATTCCCCATTGATTCCTGTGCTCCCTAATGTATAATTGTAACTTTGCAGTTACTCCTTTGCTCCAGTCTTTTACCCCACAACCGCAACACTCTGTCTAAACTACACCCCTGCCAAATACTCATCTCTTAAGTTTGTGACTATAGTCGTATAGTCTCCCCTTCTTTCCAGCCAGTTAAATCTCTACCAACCTCTCTGTAACTTCGTTTTCATTGTTTCTCCTTCTAACCTTCATCATTCTCTCTTTCTCTCTCGCTCTTGTGCCTCTCTCTGCCTCTGTGTGTCTATGTGTGTCTCTCATTCTCTTTATGTAATGTGACCATAACCACCTTAATTGTTAATTGTGGTAACAGTAACATCAGTATTTGGTATCACACTGTTAGAAGAGTACCTTTTGCCAGCAATAGATCAAATTACCTCAAAGGAAAAATAACACTGCTCTGTGTCTATAATAAATATCCTGAGTTCGGCAACAATTATGCTTTGGACTGGAGTTGTACTGGATAAGCTGTGAACTCTCACTGGCATTGCTTCTTGAAGCAGTGCCCTGATACTTCAGTGCCGTATTTAGGGTTCTTCTAGTCTGGTAGGGGGGGTGGGCACTTCTGCTTCTGCTTGGAGGCATGTTAGTGCCAATGTGGCAGCCTCACTCTGTCCATTCATTCTGCAGGAATGTTTTGGATGGACTGAGAAAGCAAGTTCAAAGAAAACAGACGCGCACAGCTACGATTTCCATGCTACAAAGCATGGCAGTCACAACAAGGCAACACTTTCTGAAGGTCATGCAGCATGTTAGCAAGATTACAGACCGAGACGCTGGGACGGATTTGGCTTCAGGCCTGTTAAAGCAGTCGTACCTTAGAGCGCTCTGGTTTGTAAAATACTGGAGAGTACGTTGCTGCAAAGTTGGAGCTAATGAAAAGAATCCAGATTTGCTTAACTTTGAAGAGGAATACTAAAAGTCCCAAAAATGTAACTGGAGGAAACTTCTAACTAAAAACCAAAAGAACTGCGGATGCTGTAAATCAGGAACAAAAACAAAGTTGCTGGAAAAGCTCGGCACGCCTGGCAGCATCTGTGAAGGAGAAAAACGTTAACTCTGTTTTCTCCTTCACAGATGCTGCCAGACCTGCTGAGCTTTTCCAGTAACTTTGTTTTTGTTGTGGAGGAAACTTCTGTCTGAGTGATGACATCAAATGAAAGGACAGTCCAAGAAATAACCCCCTTATTGATGCCAGAGTTTGCAGATTCACCGACCTTCTGGGACGTGAGCATCCTGGCCACGCTCTAATTTCAAACAGCATTCTTTGTCGGAACCATTGCTAAACAGAAGATGCGCAGTTTGAATCTGGGTAGTGCTGGTTTCGGCTGAATTGGGTGTGCTACAGTTGGCTGTTGATTCTCGCATGAGGTGGGAGGATCTTTATGGAGACCTTAGTAGCAATGGAGAAACTTGGTCAGTGGGTGCAGAGCTTCGCAAACTCTGCTCAACACGTCACCAAGCCTGAGCTACCACAGTCCTGTGCGCAAGTGCTAAATCCAGAATGGCAGCTGAAAGTGTGTATAGTTCTGTCCTTACTTCCCAAGGTGCTGTGTACCTTTGGAAAAGGGGAGAGTGAGAGAGATTGGAGGCATCCTTCTCAAACATGAGATTTCTCAGGCCTGGATGCTGACACGCTGTTCCCATGGAAAGATTGGGCCGTCTTAGACAAGGCAGAAAACCGAAGGCATGTTTGCCTTGACCACCCCTGCACAGGGTGGAGGAGGAGGTAAAGAGGGACAAAGAACGATACAGCACAGGAACAGTCCCTTCGGCCCTCCAAGCCTGTGCCAACACATTTTGCCCTTCCATACTAAAACTGTCTTCACTTACAGGATCCGTATTCCTCTACTCCCTTGCTATTCATGTGTTTGTCCAGGTGCTGCTTGAATGCTGCTGTTGCGTCTGCTTCCACTCCCTCCTCTGGCAGCACGTTCCAGGCACTCGCCACCCTTTGTGTGAAAGCCGTGCCTTGCACATCTCTTTTAAACGTCCCCCCTTGCACCTTGAACCTGTGTACACACCTTCAGCGATCTGTGGACCTGTACACCCAGATCTCTCTGCGTATCAACACTCCTAAGGGTTCTGCCATTCATGTATTATTTCCACCTGTACTAGATCTTCCGAAAAGCATCACCTGACATTTGTCCGGATTAAACTCTATCTGCCGTTTTCCTGCCTGTGCCTCCAACTGATCTATATCCTGCCGTATCCTCTAACAATCCTCCTCACTATCCACAATTCCACCAGTTTCTGTATTGTCTGCACGTTTACTAATTAGACCAGCTATGTTTTCCTCCAAATCATTTACGTAGATCACAAACAGTAGAGGTCCCAGTACTGATCCCTGTGGAACACCACTAGTCACAGCCCTCCATTCCAAAGAGCATCCTTCCACCGCTACCCCCTGTCTCCTATGACTAAGCCAGTTCTGTATCCATCTTGGTAGCTCATCCCTGATACCAGGTGACTTCACCTTTTTATACCAGTCTGCCATAAGGTGATGTGTCAAAGGCTTTACTGAAGCCTATGTAGATAAATCAAACACTTTTCCCCCATCAATCGTCTTCATTACCTCCTCAAAAAAGCTCAATTAAGTTAGTGAGGCACGACTGGCCCTGCAGAAAACCATGCTGTTAATCACTAATCAGTTCATTTACTTCTAAATGCTTATACATGTTGTCCATGAGAATCTTTTCCAATAATTTCCCTACCACTGATGTGAGGCACTCAGGTCTGTAATTTCCTGGATTATCCCTGCTACCCTTTTTAAACAATGAGACGGCATTAGCTATTCTCCAGTCCTCTGAGACTTCACTTGTGGCCAAAGAGGATACAAAGATGTCTGTCAATGCTCCAGCAATTTTGTTCTCTTGCTTCCCTCAATATTCTGGGATAGATCCCTTCAGGACCCAGGAGCTTACCTATCTTAATACTTTCTAAGATGCACAACACCTCTTCCTTTTTAACAGCAACTTTGCTAAGAGATTTGACATGCCCTTCCCTGAGATCATCCTCCACCAATTCCTTCTCTTTAGCGAATATTGACACAAAGTATTCGTTTAGGACCTCAGCTACCTCTTCACACATACAGACCCTCACTTTGGTTACTCAGTGCCTCACTGAAGTACTGTCTAGCATTTTGCCGACATGGAATTGTCAGTAAGACCATGAGAGAGAAGGAAGGGAAAGGGCACATGGAAGTGGGGACCCTGCCAGAAGGCCCTCCCATGTTTGGTCCTGCACCTCCAATCTTCCCAGCAGACCCTGTCCTTCTGGAAACTCAGGCTGCACATTGTAATGGGCATGTCTGATCTGCTGTAAGTCAAACCTTCGATGACTTTGTGCTAACATGGCTTCGGCTTTATTGTATCACTGCTTTGGTGGTGGGGCTTCTTACAAGTGTTGACAGCAATGTACTTGGAGGATAGCCCTTGTCTTTGAGGAACTGACCCTGTTAGGACTTGTAAAGGACCTTCCAGTGGTTGCATACCAGCTGAAAATGGAGTGAGATTGTTTTCTTTTGACAAGGAATGCTGGTTAATCTGAGGGCACTTGGATTGTCACGTGTTCAATCTGTGGCTCAGTACCTAATAGGAATTCAACCATTCCAGGCTCTGTCTGCCCTGCCTGGCCTTGACAGTTACAAAGTGGCCATTGGTTACATTTGAGAGACACTTGTGTATTGCAGATTGAAATCCTGCCGACATCTCCACTTGATCCCTACAAGGTGCCAGGCGTGAAGAAAATCACGACTGTTGCGATCTGGATGGCTAGTGGCAAGATGTGCCCTCCTGGTGCAGTGGCCTTGTGATCTTTACCAAAACAGTGCAGGTGTTGGCCATGATCTTCCCTGAAACATTGAGACTTGACACATTGCTGAGCCATTGAGAAAGCTGATTCTTACCCCCATATAAAGCCAAATATGTTGATTCTGGAAATGCTGGAGAACTCAGCGTTATGGTGGACAAGAGAGAAACCGAGTTAATGTTTTGAGTTTGATGTGACTTCTGCAGAACCCGACTCTGAAATAGAGTCCTGTCGGATTTGAAACGTTGACTCTGTTTCTGTCTCCACTGCTGCCTAACCTGCTGAGTTTCTCCTCCAGTTCAGTGTCTCCCTCCCTTTTGAGTTGGAGTTGTTTCCAACCCTTTTGCCCTGTGGAGCAGTGTGTTTCTGAACCTCTTGTTCCTCATCTGAGGCTCCAGGCAGAGCTACATAAGCTGTTCCCATGACGCAGTGAAGACTGATATTAGGAACGTGCATATCAATGTTAGTGATGTCCAAGGTAACAATTATAACTTCCAAGATATTGGAAATCTCTGCCTGGATAACAGTGGAAAAGAGTTCTCCAAACAAGTTCTCTGAGTAAGAGCCTGTCATGCAGGTAGAAGCGATTTACTGCAGGTTTGCTCTTTAAACACTTTTCAGCCTCACTTAGGCAGAGCAATGAATTTCCACACTGCTCTCGCACCCCACCCCACTTCACCACCCACACCCCTCCCCATGCCCCACCCCAACCCTGGATAGTTCACCCAGCTCGTGAAACCCGTACACTATGTTAAAGTCTGAATTAACTTGCAGACTCTCTACGTCATGGCTTCCTGTGCATTTCTGAACCCAGCAAAGGCAGATGTGAGCAGGATGAAGTCAGGCTTTTGTCACACTGGCACTTCCCTTCACCTTTGACGGATAAAATTCTGCCTTTTTGTATCCTCCGTCCTATCTTAAATGTACCCGAGTGACCTATGGACCGGTTGTTATTGATATCAATCAGATAAAATGTCTAGCCTGGAGAGGGCATTGGACTAAAACAATAGCCCATGGCAGACAGGAAACCATTTGCACCAGTGAGGTTCAGAAATATTGATTGTGGCCAGAAGTTTATTTATTGTGTTGAACATCTGAACAGTCACGTGTACTGCCAGCTCAGGGCCAAAAACAGATACTTGAATTGTTCTGGGAGTCAACTGGTGAAATTGCTCACTGAGGGTAAGTCAGTAGACTTTGCACACACAACACAGAAACTCCATTCATATCCTTAGTCCCTGGGCGGGGTGTCACAAAAGAAGAGAATTTGCTTTTAATCTCCTCGTCTTTAGCGCCAGGTGAGTCAACACCATAATCTTAGGCTGCATCTCAGAGAGAGAGAGAGAGAGAGAGAGGTGCCTGTTTGTGCTGATTGGCCAGGCCTCATTGTGAGACATTATTTATATGGCTTTGAAACTGGAAGGGAGAAGCTGGGTTGAGCAGAAAAACGATGAGTCAGCATCAGAGGTTTAGCGATTTCAAGAGCTCCATCTTATCTTAAGAATGAATTTTTTTTTAAAAGCTGCTGAAGTCTCCCTTTTCTGGTTTTTGTCTATGATAACTCTGAGTTTACATTAACTGCTTTGCAATCACCCTTTTTTTTTGAAAAGAGAACGTGTCTGCATATACTCATACTTCTCGGTAGGTTGTCTCCAGTTAACAGCTTGGCCTTGATATCAGCTCCTCCTTCTGTTCTCTATCGTATATTGTCTACAGGTTTCAAGTAGCACCTCCATTGCTGAGCTGCTAATTCTACAGGTCAGGGATCGGAGTTTGTCATTTTCAACCTCCTGGGCTTGTTGCTACTCTGCATGCTTCTTGCCTACTGAGACATCACAACAGAACTGTGGACAATTGCTTTAATTGCCCAAATGAGGTTAGGGGCTTGCAATTTATACAGCCAGCATTGCGAAAGCAACTGCTATGTTGGCCACTTTCATGTCGGAGGAAGGAATTAGACAGAGTCAGCTAATCCAGTCTTCAGGGGCCCATCACAAGGTTGTTGGCAAATGGGACTTCCTCAGGGGAAGAAACCACTTTGTGATGGAGGCAAATCTGTTGTCTCAGTTGGTGGGACGAGCTTGCAAAAGTGCCCACCTCAGTCGCCATTTTTCTCTACTTCTCTGAGGGATTGTGGGAACTTCATCACAATCGACACCTACCCAAAACTTAACCCCTTGCCTCTCGCCTCTTCCATGCTCCCTTGCCTTGATGTTAACTTCCCTCTAATGGCATCTTTTGAACCACTGAAAATCCTCTGCCTTATTTGTCAGGAAGCTTCCTGGTCTTCTCACTGGGTATTTTAGGCTGTTCCTACCACTTCTCGCTTGGTGGAGTCATAGAGGGTTTTAAGCCTGCACCCCCCCCTCCCCAGATTAAAAGTTAACATCAAGGGAAGTGAGCTGTGGCCTTTTAATAGGAGCACGTGGACCTTCTGCCCATCCTCTGTCCTGCTCCCTCCCAAAATGGCCACTGGCAGTAACTGAGGTAGGGAATTTGCCAGTTGACCATCAATTTCCAGCAGCGCCACTCCTGTTTGATTTCTTTCAGGGCTCAGGTATTCTTATGAATGGATACTGGTCCCATTTTAATTTACAATTTGATGTCTTAGTATTTGATTCAATATATTTTCTACTGTCAAGGCAGCTAGTTTATTACAAGCTTTTTCATTATCGCATTTACTGTCTGGTGTGTGCATTATCATTTGAAATTTAATTGTTTTAATTCCATTGCAGAAATAACGATACAGGTTTCAATTCATAATAGATTCAGATTTTCTAAGGAATGTATTAGAAATATAGGAAAAGTGGCAATATAAAAACAACCTGTCTCAGGGATAATTCATACTTTGCACATATTCGTGTTGACGACTGGGTCATGGTTTGATACTTTGATCTTGCATCTTATTGCATCGATTTGGAAAAGTTGTCAGTAGAAACAAATGTTTGAGGCGCAAGTACGGATGCCAGTATAACTTTAAATATTAAAATAAAAAGTCCTATGACGCTGATGTGACGAGGTTGCCTCCTGTGACTTTTCTCCATTTACTGTCTAGGACTCCTGGATTAGTCTCTATTAAACACATTTGTGACTCTGTGGTTCTGATGTGGTCATCTTGAACTGAAATGTTAAATCTCTTCCTCCCTGCAGATACTGCCTGATCTGCTGAGTATTTCCAGGATTTTAAAATTTCTGTTTCAGGCTCCCAGTGTGTGCAGTGTTTTGCTTTATAGTCCATTGCACAAATTGCATATTCCTTGTGGTTATTTCATGAGGAAGTGAACAGAGATTATAGATATCACCTTTGGAGCAGGCAGGTATTGACTGGAAATGGTTGTGTTCTATGTTGCTTTTAAACCTCTAACTCGGAGTTGTTCAGGACAAACCCTGTGTTATTTTATGGTGCACATGCATTATTGTGTTTATGAAAGAAAGGTAACTTCAATGTCATAATATAAGCAAGATGTGGTTCATGTACTTGATTTCTAAAGCACCTATGTAACCTAGAACAATGAAATATCTCTCCCTTAGCTGATGGTCCCTAAGTGCATTGATATTTTAATAAATATTTGTAAGTATACTTGAAGTGTGACAACTTGCAGAGGCACCAAACAGTTAGAGAGTCTGACTTAAGCTTAAAAGCTTTGACAGATGGCAAAAACACAAGAGGTGAAAGGAAGTGGACTAGTTTAGTTTGGGATTGTGGTTGGCGTGGACTAGTTGGACTGAAGGGCATGTTCCCATGCTCTATGACGCTATGCCTCTTGTATTGTTCTATGTTCCAGAATTAAATATGTAGTTTACTGCAGAGTTACTTGCTGCTAGGATCCACCACACAGCATGAATCGGACCAACTCTAGCAATGGAATTCACAAATAATAGAAGCCCAGCAGGAAGAGATACTTGCACTGTTAGTGCGGTGTTTCACTGGAATCTCAACAATGGACCTTTTGCTTATAAACCTAGCTATATTAGTGCGGTATGTTTTGAAGGGATCTGGGTTGTACACAGGGATACACTTTGATATTAATTCAAGTATAAACTGGTCGACTGATGCCTCTTCTAACATTCCTCTGTCATATTACACTTATAGATTCTCACATTTCAGATATGAATGTCAACATTAATAATTCATAATTCAGGAACAGATACCAATGCTATATGTCCAATTTTGTCAGTTTTGTTATGTTTACATATTGCTGAATTTGCTATAATGATCCATCTGGGGGTAGAATGGTACTTCAGTCTAAAGTCAGCCCGGGCTATTTAATGGGTTGAGCTGTAAATTGAATCACCGCATAAGGGACTGGGTTTTGCTGGTGAGGAAGAACGTGGTGACCACCAGTTTTCTGTAACCAGTGGACCACTTGAGGGGACAGGAATGCATTAACAATCCTGTAAATGACATTTTATTTAGTTCCCTTTGACCTTTTTCGGCTTTTTTTGCGTGATTTTAGCAACGTGGTAGTGCCCTTTTCGAATGTCTGCTTGACTGGTTACAGGTGCTGCAAAAGAGTTAAGACTAGGATTTCAAACCCGCGTAGCTCACTCTGTAGGGTATCAGACTTTTAATCTGAGGTTTCATGGATCAAATCAAGGTTCAGGTGCTGCTCGTAAAATTTGAGTTCACAGTTCTTATGTTTCCTGTGATGGCTAGAAATTCCTGAGCAATTCGTGCTGACCTGTATAAAACGTTTTTTTTTTTTGCAAAAGAGGTATTAGCTTAATTGTCTAATGGACAGTTGAAGTTCTGATTCTATGGCACAGAAGAAAAATGCTCATTATAGAATCCCTACAGTGTGGAAGCAGACCGTTTGGCCCATTGAGTCCACACTGACCCTCTGCAGAGCATCCCACCCAGAACCACACCCCCCCCCCCCCCCCACCTTTCCCTGTAACCCTGCAAGGTTTGGAGTTTGGGAGGAAATGTAGCACCCAGGTGAAACCCAAGTGGACTTGGGGAGAATGTGCAAACTCCACACCGCCCTAGGGTGGAATCAAACCTGGGTGCCTGGCCATGTGAGGCAACAGGGCCAACCTTCTCATAAAATTGTTAAAAAGTTTCTCCATTTTAACTACCATACTTTGCAATTGTTACTTTATATTTTTACATTGGGGAGGCTATTTCACTGACCTTAGTTCATACATTACAAAACACTGTGCAGTATCCTCTTGGACCATCCCATTATTAACTGAGCGATACTCCTTTCCTTAACTGACATCCATTCCCATTGTGGAAGGACTCTCTCGATGACAAATGTATTCTGTCAGGCCATGTTGGAATGTTTGGAGAATGATCAGAAAACTGGCAAGCTGTTTGGGCATGGTTGTTCTTGGCACTAATTAAGCAGATGTTATGACTCTCACTTGTGTAGTAGATAACAATGGAGATAGTTGTGACTTCAGGGTGGCACATAGGGGATGGTCAAATGGCAGGAGAATAGCAGTGCGGGGGGTATGAATTGAGGCACTTTGTGAGGACTCGTGCACTGAACTCAATTTTCGTCTCTGTTTAGGAATCCTGTGGAATCTATCTTCCAGTGAGAATCTGAAGAGCATTCTTGCCCGAGATACACTAGAGAAGATCACAGAAGAGATCCTTGCCCCATCCTCGGGTTGGAGTAGTAGTGTGAGCATCCGGCCGTTAGCTTCAGAGGATGAAGTCTTCTACAATACCACTGGCTACATTCGGTACTGCTTCGTGTTTTGTATTTCTGCCCGAAGATTTTCTGTGATTTTATTTCAGTTTCACTGCTAGCATAAATCTTCATGTGTAAATCACAATTATTTAAATGGGAACACTTTTACATCACTTCAAGAGAAGTCAGAAATTTAAATACTGTACAAATTCTGTCTTCTGATTCCCTGTTGTTGCTGAAAATCTAGTATAAAAACAAAAAGTGCTGGTGACTCTCAGCGGGTCTGGCGACGGCCTAGTGGTATTATCACTGGACTGTTAATCCAGAGACCCAGATAATGTCCTGGGGACCCAGGTCCAAATCCGACCACGGCAGATGGTGGAATTTGAATTCAATAAATATCTGGAATTAAGAATCTAATGACGACCGTTGTCGATTGTCAATTGTTGTGGCGGGGAGAGAACCCATCTGGTTCACTAATGTCCTTGAGGGATGGAAACTGCCATCCTTACCTGGTCTGGCCTACATGTGACTCCAGACCCACAGCAATGTGGTTGACTCTGGTCAGTTAGGGATGGGCAATAAATGCTGGTTCATCAGTGACGCCTGCATCCCGTAAATGAATAGAAAATAGAAAATCTGTGGAGAAAGAAAGAGTTAACACTTCAATTCTGGTGTGACTTCTGTTCTGAAACGTTAACCCTGACTCTCTCTGCACAGATGCTGCGAGACCGCCTGAGTTTCTGCAGCACTTTGAAAAACTTCTGAATGAGTTAAAAACATAGCCATACAGAATTTACTTCTTGCTGTCCTCTCTGCCATTGAGGTTAGAGTCTCTCTGATAACTTGTCTAAGAACTGAAGCCAACCTGCATGAACCAGGATGACACCAATTCATGTACCTTTAGTAATGGATAAGGTGTGGGGAGGGGGGCAACATGCTGTGGTGGCATGGTGGCACAGTGGTTAGCACGGTGCCTCACAGTGCCAGGGACCCACTTTCAATTCCACCCTTGGGCAACTGTCACTGTGGAGTTTGCACATTCTACCTGTGTCTGTGTGGGTTTCCTCTGGGTGCTCTGGTTTCCTCCCACAGTCCAAAGATGTGCAGCTTAGGTGGACTGGCCATGCTAAATTGTCCCATGGTGAGCAGGTGGATGAGCCATGGGGAATGTGAGGTTACAGGGATAGGATGGGTATGGGTGGGAAGCTCTTTGGAGGGATGGGCTGAATAGCCTGTTTCCATGGGGATTCTATGTACTGTGATTGTATTGTAATGTTAAATCAATCAAAAGGGGCTTGAGATGGACAGTCCTGTACTATGAACAATTGTGGGAATTCCATTGACAACAGTTATGGAGAAATAAAGATGATAGCTTCACTGTCAAATTACCATTTTGCAAAAAAAAAACTTCTGGATTATCATAAGGAAGGTGAGCTACTGATTGATTTTTAAAATGTTTCAACATGTGGTAATTAGATGTATACTGTGGTAAATAATGCCTTTCCCAAGGAGCAATTGCTTAGCTGATGGTCTCTTCCTGATACAGTCTATCTCTCCAATATTCATTTCAATGTGAACAATGTTCTTTTTGGTCCTCTTGCATTTTGTACAGAAATCTGAGCTCAGGAAAAGAAGAAACCCGTCAGAGAATGCGGGAATGTAAAGGTTTAGTGGACTCTCTGGTCTACTTTATCCAGCAATCTCTCGATAACAGTCCAGCCAGCAAGGTAAGGATACCTTCTAGCTCGCACTTGGGCAAGAATACATTAGCCAAAGGGAGAAGCCATCTTTAAGATGCATCCAATTGGGGTAAAACCTGTGAATTCATTTTTGTGAATTGGGCGTTTTATCTACTTTTTGATCCCTGTCTGCATCCTGGGATGAGAAAATTGAGAGTAACAATATGGGGGAAAATGTTACAGTTCCCCACAAGGTAGTTTCCCAGGGAGCTGGGGGGATGGGGGCCTTCTAAAATTTCCTGGCTTGCCTTCCTGCTGACTTGCCACCGTTCCGGATCTGCTCCCAACACACATGGAGGAGAGCCCTGGGGAGGGGCGTCTGCCCTTGCTCCAACTGGCCACTTAATGACTGGATCCTGCCCAGTTTATGACCAGCTGCCCAGCAGATCACCCTACTCGAGTCTCAGGCAGCGAAGTGGTGTGGCACTTCTCTCAAGGGCCACTTTTCCCCATTAGACATCCACCCAAGGTCTGCCCCTGCAGGTGCTTCATCATCTCTTAGCCTCAACAGTAAGACCCCCCTGTGACACTCCTCCCCACCTGCCAACCCGCTTAGCTGATCCAGGACGCCAGTCTCAGGGTTGGCCACTGTTCCTGGTGGTACTGCTGGCACAGAGCTGCTAACCAATCAGATTACTTTTCCTGAGGCAAGGCTTCCATGTGTGAGGTGGGGAAATCCAGCCTGCAGCCAGTTAAACGCATCTCATACTGTGAAGTGCAGCTACAGTAATTGGTATTGAACAAACTAGACTCGTATAGTTTTCTGTTTCAGCATTTCCATTCTGCCTTTCCTTATGTTTTGTGGGGTTGCTGTGTATTGTGGTTGATAGATATCTGCAAGATGCACACTATGTATTCACTGGAGCTGTCTTTGGTGTTTCCTCTATCCAGTGTGACTGTTCAGTGTTCTCGTCGGCTGAACATGTTAAACAACTCAGGTCTGAAGGCACTGCATCCTTTGAATAATTAGCCAGTTAGAATATGATCCCTTTGCTCAGTCTACAGTATCAATGAGTAACTACATCACTGTTGATGAGTAACTCGGTTTAAAAAAGTCAGGTTTTTTTTATTTATAGAAATGCAGATATCTATGAACTGAAGAGCTTAGTTTTCTTTTTCAACTTGTAAGTTTTGGCCAAGCTGCAAAACTGTTCAATTGTTAAAGTGTGAATTTGTAGCCAAAATATCTTTTAAAAAGTTCCCAAATCAATTAATTTGTTAAATTGCCATCTGTAAAACATTATGCAACAATAACATTCCAGTTTGTTGAAATATTAAACCGTGTGCTTTGCCCTTGTGTGATGAATGCTGTATTGATCTCTTCGTTGAAAATGACAGACTTTTCTGAGAAAGCGATACTTCACATAATTCCTATTGAAACTAGTTTCTCCCTCGTCGCGCACTGAGGCATGGTGAAAAATGATCTGAAATAATATAAATTTGAGAAATTTTGTCTTATATAGAACAGTACAGTGCAGGAACAGACCCTTCAGCCCACCACCCAGGTTGATAGGGTTGTTAAGAAGGCGTACGGTGTGTTAAGTTTTATCGATAGAGGGATTGAGTTTCGGAGCCGTGAGGTCATGTTGCAGCTGTACAAAACTCTGGTGCGGCCGCACTTGGAGTATTGCATGCAGTTCTGGTCACCGCATTATAGGAAGGATGTGGAAGCATTGGAAAGGGTGCACAGGAGATTTACCAGGATGTTGCCTGGTATGGAGGGAAGGTCTTATGAGGAAAGGCTGAGGGACTTGAGGCTGTTTTCGTTAGAGAGAAGAAGGTTAAGAGGTGACTTAATAGAGACATACAAGATGATCAGAGGATTAGATAAGGTGGACAGTGAGAGCCTTTTTCCTCGGATGGTGACGGCTAGCACGAGGGGACATAGCTTTAAATTGAGGGGTGATAGATATAGGACAGATGTCAGAGGTAGATTCTTTACTCAGAGAGTAGTAAGGGCATGGAATGCCTTGCCTGCAACAGTAGTAGACTTGCCAACTTTAAGGGCATTTAAATGGTCGTTGGATAAACATATGGATGATAATGGAATAGTGTAGGTTAGATGGGCTTCAGATTGGTTTCACAGGTCGGCGCAACATCGAGGGCCGAAGGGCCTGTACTGCGCTGTTATGTTCTATGTTCTACCACAGTGATATTCTAAACTAACCCCAACTGCCTACACTTGGTCTGTATGCCTCTATTCCCTGCCTGTTCACATGTCTGTCTAAACGCCCCTTAAACTTTGCTAATGTTTCTGCTTCTGCCACCTCCTGGCAGTGTGTTCCAGGCACCTAGCTTCCACTTTGTTTTTAAAAATAAAAACTCTCCTCGCACATTTCCTTTAAACATTACTGCTCTCACCTCAAACCTACACTCCCTAGTATTTGACATTTCCACCCTGGGAAAGAGACTCCAAGTATCCACCATATTCCATGCTTTGAAGGTACTTTTAATTTTTAAAAAAATGCATATGGTTTTCATTCCTTCAAGTTGCACAACTAGCATTTAACATTGCAATGTGTTCCGCTTATACCCAAATTGTAAGTGATAGAATTTATTTGGAGTTTTTAGGAAGCCAATATGCTCGTTTAGAAGAGGATTATGGAAATGGACAGTTCCCTATCACTAGCCCGGGCTCATCACAAGAAATAGGAATATAGCATGTCGTCCTACATAGATTAGCTTGAAGGGAGACCTGTTTGCATTCAATCTACTTTATCTATTGATGAGCCAATTCATTAGAAACCAACTCAGATTGGAAGTCCAGCTGCAAGACATGTGTATGTAATTGGGGGTTTGAAGGTGGTGGTCAGTGTCATTTCCCTGGGTGAAATCTCTTGGCTGAATTTCTTGCTGTCACTCAATGAAGATGATGATAATGACCAGGGACTTGCCTCATTACGAGAAAGGCACCTAATGGAGTTACAGACTAAAAGAATTTCAGTTCTGTCTGGAAGACAGTGATTGCCTTCAGCCAGGGAGCTAAATAATATTATGGAAGACCTTTCCCTCCATTTGTAAACATAGATAACTAGTTGAGGAGCTGAGAAAGAACAGATGTTAACTGTACAACAGGCAGCATTGTTTTCAGGCCTTCATAGTAAATTGCATTTGTCGTTAAGCAAATATCACTAGATAGACATAAATCCAGTTGATTTAAAATTTCGGCTGTTTCTCTTCCATCTCAATAGAGCGTGGAGAATTCAGCCTGTGTCCTGCGCAACTTGTCCTACCGGCTGTACGAAGAAATACCATCTTTTTATCAGAACCGATTGGAGGGCCCTGGCAGGAATGAAAGAAGTGCAAAGAAAGATGATGTTGTGGGATGTTTCACTCCTCAAAGTAGGAAGGTGAAAGAGGTGAGGGAATTGTATTTCCTGTACCGTGGCAGTCAACGAATGTTGTCCTGGTGTATGCCGTCCTTCACTAAAATATAATTCATTACATTCTCCGTCAGAAATGTTTGCTTCCCACAGAACGTGATGATGGCAGAGAAGTTGGAGTGGGGGTGGTGAGGTTGAGGGTGGAGGGGTATATGTCGCAGTCTTTTCAGTTGCTACACCCTACACCAAATACTAACCAGTTTATCGAAAACCATTTTTGATACACATGGTACACGAAAAGAACCTGGAATCATCTAGACAATATGAGCAGGAGGCTGTCATACATTTAAAGCCTCAACAGTTTTATTTCTGTGATGTAAGCAGAGAGTTTTTTTTTTGGCCCCAAGAGTAACTTCTGCCAAGTTTTACTGCTATGGTTTTTTAAAAAAAGAGCTAAGTATTAAACTGAAACCTGCGCCCAGTTACAATGTAATCTTGTTTTCTTAGATCAATACAGAGTCGGCAATATTTTCAGAAGTTACAAAAGATCCCAAAGGAATCGAGTGGCTGTGGAATCCAGCTATCGTCAGAGTGTACACCGGGCTCCTAGACAAGTGTGAGGCCAACCAGCAAACCACTGAAGCTGCCTTGGGGGCTCTACAAAATATTACAGCAGGGGACTTCAGGGTAAGTTGCATCTGTGGCATTCCCATTTATTCCATTTGGCAGCTAACCATTTCTTACTTGTTGATGGTATGGCGATCATTTATTGACTTGCTAGTTATGCTGTCTTCTTGAACTGCTGGAGTCCATGTGATCTAATGCTATTAGCTAAGGAGTTCCAGTTTTCTGACTTAGCAACAATGAAGGAGTGGCAATTATAGATCCATGTCAGAATGTGGAGGGATTTGGAGAAGAACTTCCAGCCATCGCTAACCTTTGTTCTTCTACTGTAAGTAGTAGAAGCCAGTGGTTCGGGAGGTGGTGTCAAAGGAGCGATTAGTGAGTCGCTCCAGTGCATTTTGTAAATGGTACAAATGCTTGTTGTCATGCAATGGTGAGAGTAATGAACATTTAAGGTGCTGAATGGATTGGTCAAGCAGGTTATCCTGCAAGGATTACTGGGTGTTGGGTGAGTGCAGCTCCAACATGTGGAGAGTATTCCACCACATTCCTGACTCGTACTTTGGAGATGGTGGACAGGCTTCGAAAAGTCAGCAGGAGAGATGCTTGCTTCAGAATTTCCAACCTCTGATCTGTTCTTGCCAAGTATTCGACAGGCATTTAGCTATTTCTTAATATCATGTGGAGTGAATTGAATTGGCTGAAGGGTGGGGCTTGAGGTGGAGAGGAATTCAGAAGGAGGCTGAAATAGGTCACCCGCCTTTGATACTACTGGCTGAAGATGAGTATAAGTGCTCCAACCTTGTGCAGTGACATGTTGGGCTCCCATTATTGAGGATGAAGAATTTTGTGGAGCCACTGCTTCCTTCTTTGTTTAATTGCTCACCACCAAGATGGGGCAGGGCTAGAGAGCTTTGATCTGAGATTTTGCTTGTGGGATTGCTTAGCTCTGCTGTGACATGCTATGACAGCTGTGTAATATGCTCATGGTCCTGCATTGTAACTTCACCTGGTCAGTTCTGATAGAATATTAGAAAATCTACTGCATGGTAGGAGGCTATACAGCCTATCATATCTGTGCCAGTCAAGGGAAGCCTCCCAAGCCACATGTTGCCTTCCTACATTAAATCTGGAGTCGTACAGGTCACAGACCTGGTGGACATTCAAGTGCTTTTGAAATGTGTAAATTTCAGTCTCTACCACTTTTTCAGATAGTGGCGTTAGGTAGCTATCACATTCGGCATAACCGAATGTTACCTCATCCCTCCTTTGGTGCTTCTACAAATTGCATCAATTCCCTTTTGGTTTTTGGTCCCTCTGCTAAGATAAATAGATTGTTTGTTTATTTACTGTATCTAAAGGCTGTCATTATTTTATGGACATCAATTAAGACACTCCTCCGTTTCCTCCGTTCAAGGAAAACAAAGCCATCTTATCACATCTTTTGCATTTGCTAAAACAGTTCAATCAGGCAACATCCTCAGAAATCTCCTCTGCACCCTCTCCAGTGCAGTCGTGGCTTTCCTGTAATATGGTGACCAGGACTATAGGTGGAACTCGAACTGTGGTTTAACTGTTGTTATATGCAGTTCTAGCCTAACTTCCCTTGTCTTATATGCTGTCCCTCAGCTAACAAACACTCTTTTTTTACCTTTTCCCTATAAGTTCAGTGCTACGACTTTGGTTTAACAATCAAACCTTATTCAGTAAAACAAAAGAGAAAAGGATACCATATACTGCCTTAACTGCCTGTTTCCTTGTCCTATCCTTAACAATCTGTAGTCATAAAATCCAAGGTCCCTCTATTCCCCTACATTACTCCGTATTCTCCCGTTTTGTACCATATTTTCTAGCCTTGTTGTACTAGCAAAAATGCATTATCTCTCACTTCTCCAGACTGAAATCCATTTTTTTCATTCTTCTTCTAACCTGATGAAATTTTTTTTTATTCTCTTGAAGTCTAAAACTGTCCTCTTCACTGTCAACCACATTTTTTATTCACACACTTCTTTTACCATGACCCTGTATTCACATCTAAATTATTAATCTAAACTACAGCTTTACGCTCTTATCCAGCTCTCTGCAGTCCGGCACCCATTGTAGTCTGCCAACCACAGTACTTCATGTTTATGGCATCCCCAGTCTCATTCCCTACATTTTCAGTTTTGAAGCTCGTTTTACAAAGAAACCTAGTCATCAATTGGTCTCACTGCTGGTTACAGGCAAAGTTTGTCAGTCAGTGTTCTGTCCTCTTTGTCCCCTCCTCCTCGTCTCTCTGGGAACTATGCCAGGTAGTACTGGTATTTTGAAACTCTTCAAAGTAGTCTGTCTTCAGCACCGGCCTCATGCCTCTCTAGAATGTCAGTGGCCAAGGCTAACATGGCCAGAGAAGGAAGAAGCTCAGGCCACATGCTGGGTGTCAGTCTCAGTGTGAGTGGACTGCATAGGCCAGAAGACCAGGAGATGAGTGAATTGGACACATTGACCTCTCTCTCTGTCACGGTCCAGCAAATTGGCTGCTCTGGCGAAGGCCGAGGCTGGCAGATTGCAGGGATACAACCTGCACAAAAAACAAGGAACTGAGTATTGAGCCCAATGGCACCTGTTCTTAACAGATCATTGTAGCAAAAAAAACCTGTCAACTATTTGTAAATTTGCAGCAAGCCATAAGGAAGGCAAACTGTGTGATAGCCTTTATTGCAAGAGAATTTGAGTACAGGAGCAAATAGGCCTTGCTTTGATTGCGTAGAACACTGGTGAGATCACACCTAAAGTGTTGTGTGCAGTTCTGTTTTTACTAAAGGAAATATATACTTGTCATAGAGGCAGTGTAGTAGAGGTTCCTGATTCCCGAGATGGTGGAACTGTCCTTTGAGGACAGATTGAAAAGACTAGGCCTGTATTCTCTGGCATTCAGACGAGTGAGGGACAACCTCCTAGAAACCTACAACATTCTTAAAGGGGTTGACCGTAGACTCGAAGGATATTTCTTCTCCCTGTGATCCCGGGTGCCGTGCTCTCCACAAAAGGTAAAAACGTTTACAACAGAGATAAGAGGGAAGCTCTTCACTCAGAAGGTGGTGTATCGTTGGAGTTCTCTTTTGCAGAGGGTTGTGGAAACTCAATCAGTTTCAAAGCAGGAATAGTAGATTTTCAGTTACTGATGGGATCCAGGGATATGGGGTAGTGTGGGATTCGAGTTGAGTTAGGTGATCAGCCATGATCTCAAATAGTGGAGCAGACTCAAGGGACTGAATGGCCTTCTCCTGCTGCTGTGTTCCTGAACCTAAGCCCAATTTGGATCCAAATTCCCATTCTCCCTTAAATCTCAGCCATGTGGAACCTAGTCAAAGGCCTTACCAAAATCTATGTTGATCACATCCACTGCACGGCCCTCACCAATACAGATGTACACATCTGAAAAACAAATCCAGTTAGTCGGATGTCATCTGTCTTTAGGGAATCCGTGTTGACTTTCCCTGATTTTATCTGTGCCTTTCTAAAGGAAGTGTTACACTATGCCTTAGCATTGATGCCTCACAATCAGAGTCAAGCTCACTGGCCTACAATTACTCTGAGTCCTTCCTCCTTTTTAAAACTGTACAACATTGGCAGTCTTCCAGTCCTCTGGCATGACTCCTGTAACCAGGGGAGTTGAAATCTAATACAGGTACCATGTTTAAAAAAGCGTGTCGCTGTTCTTGACACAAACAGTGTGTTTTTAGAAAAATTGAAACACATAACTATTTTGGTTGGTGCGTGGTATTGTGGGTAGTCTTTTCCCCCATGTAACCACAAACCCATTAATTGAATGTTGTGTTTATTGGAGCATGACCAACAGGAATATAAAGCTCTAGTTAGGCCCCATTTAGAATACTGTGCCCAATTTTGGGCCCCACACCTCAGGAAAGACATTCAGATGGATGATCCCTGGAATTGTAGGCCTAACATATGACGAACGGCTGAGGATCCTGGTATTGTATTCATTAGAGTTTAGAAGGTTGAGGGGAGATCTAATAGAAACTTTACAAGATAATGCATGGCTTAGAAAGGGTGGACACTGGGAAGTTGTTTCCGTTAGGTGGGGAGACTAGGACCCATGGGCACAGCCTTAGAATTAGAGGGGGTCAATTTAGAATGGAAATGAGGAGACATTTCTTCAGCCAGAGAGTGGTGGGCCTGTGGAATTCATTGCCACGGAGCGCAGTGGAGGCCAGGTCGTTGAATGTCTTCAGGGCAGAGATTGATAAATTCTTGATCTCGCAAGGAATCAAGGGCTACGGGGAGAGTGCGGGTAAGTGGAGTTGAAATGCCCATCAGCCATGATTAAATGGCGGAGTGGACTCGATGGGCCGAATGGCCTTACTTCCACTCCTAGATCTTATGGTCTTAATATACCATAATATACTCTATTAAAAACGTATTTATTCTTTCATGGGAAGCCTACATGGCAAGGCCAGCATTTGTTGCCCATCACACATGGCCTAGTGGTATTATCGCTGGACTGTTAATCCAGAGATGCAGATAATGTCCTGAGGACCCAGGTACGAATCCCACCACGGCAGATGGTGGAATTTGAATTCAATGAATATCAGGAGTTAAGAATTTAGCAATGAATCCATTGTTGATTGTCGGGGGGAAAAACCCATCTGGTTCATTAATGTCCTGTAGGCAAGGAAAGTGCCATTCTTAGCTGGTCTGGCCCCAGACCCACAGCAATGTGGTTGATTCTTAACTGCCCTCTGGGCAATTAGGGATGGGCAATAAATGCTGCCTAGCCAGTGACACCCCTCATCCTGTGAATGAATAAAAAAAATTAATTGCTGTGGAACTGAGTACCTTGCTAGACCATATAAAAGTGCAGTTAAGAGTCAACCGTGTTGGCTCGCTTGGGTAAAGATGGCAAATCTGCCTCCCCAAAGGGTATTAGTGAGACAGATTAGTTTGTATTATGTCAATTTAATGAAACAAAAACAGGAATTACTGGAGAAACTTGGCATGTCTGGCAGCATCTGTGGAGAGAAAAATCGGAGTTAACATTTCGGATCCAGTGACCCTTCTTCAGAACTGATTGTAGGTAGGAAAAGCTTGGTCTGTATGCTGAAGATAGGTAGGGGGAAGAAGGAAATGATAGGTGGTGCTGGAGCTGAGAGAGAGAACAGCAGAATGGCAGACCAAGGAATGTGCAAAGGTCAGCCTGGGTGAATCAACAGCTGCTAATGACGAGATTTAGTGGCTGACAACAGGTAGTATGTGGTAGCATCCCACTGTGATGACAAGACCTGGATTGGGGGAAGGACATGGAAGAAGATGCTCAGGCCCTAAAATGAGTGTAGAACAGAATCTCCTTTATTGTCACATATTGAACTTGGTATTGAGCTACTAATAGTCCCCATGAGTGCTGTCAGACAAATGTATATATTAAACCTTTATCGATTGCGCAGTGGATTTTTTCTAGAACATATGACTACTTTTGTAATTCTTTGCATAAATTCACCATTTGATGTGCATGATGCAATTTCTGTCCAAAATGCTGGTCTATAGTTGAGACAATACCTTCTCGATGTTTCTGCTGTCAAATGGATGTCCGTTAGCTCAGGTAGCTGGTACAATTCTCCACATTAACTGAGGTTACCATGAAGGTTCAATCTTCTCAACGTTACCCCTTACCTGAGGCGTGGTGACCCTCAGGTTAAACTCACCTCCAGTCTTCGCTCTAACGAGAGAGCAGCCCAATGGTCCCCTAAGACTATAGCATTTTTACTGTTTACTTTAAAATGACTGTGTTGCCGAATAAAATACTGATTTGAATATCTGTGTATACTCTCATGAAGTTTGCATGATCTATAAAGGCCACTTTTCTTCTCTGTTGTAGATGCTCGAAATCCATAACTCTGTTTTCTTGCCTTGTCCTGTTCCTCCACCCAACAATGCTGGCTGAATATATCACTATAAAGATTAATCTGTTGCCGAACATTACAGTACCTTCTGTTGCTTCAGTCTTTTTTATGGCTGTCTTTACAGCCTTCTCCAATCTAAGCTGTCAGTCCCCCAATTGTTCTTCATGTATAGATCGGAAAAATCAGACGCAGGATTCTGTTCTGAATGTGGAGAGTCATTATGCTTGGATCCTCCAGAGTGTGATTATGTTTGTCTCTCTGTCTTTTGTTCAGTGGGCTTCTGTGATAAGTCGCATAACAATGGATCAAGACAGAACATGGTACACTCTCATGAATTATTTGAAGAGCAATAACGACAATGTACTTAAGTCATTGACTGGTCTGCTTCGAAATCTTACAGTCCATGCAAGGAACAAGGAGGATGTCGGTGAGTGACCACATAACCGCTAATGGAAACCATTGTTCATTTGGATAAGTAAGAGCATTTGATGATTTGTACAATAGCTCCAATTGGCTTGAATTCCCAATTTTGATACTGTGCCTGAGCTACAACAGATTGGTTTGCATTTGCTGAAAGTGGTTGGAGACCCCAGGAGAAGGGGAACATAGACATCGTTCTTACTCAGAGTAAATGAAAGGCAGAGTGAGACAAACCTGGTAAGATGTGCCAGCTACGTGATTAGCAGTATGGTAGGTCATCATTTGGAAGGTGCTGTGCTGAGGAGTTATTGAAGAATGTTGCAAGGTATAAAATCTTTTCACCCAACGCTTCATTATATTGTTTTGTAATCTCTCTCTGAGCGTGGAGAATGTGATTTCCAGTGATCACACTACCTCCACCTGCATGAGATGTGTAAGCCATCTGTGTCTGAAGTACAATTTAAAATGCAAATGATACGTCTTCAGTTTCCACTATACTGTACTATACAGATGTGGTTCATCATTGCAATTATACGTTTGTTTTTGTTTTACAAACAACTTCCAACAAATGTCACTTATTCTCCACAGCAATCAAGCTCATTGGACCACTCCTGCAAAAGTTACCAGAGGATGACAATTCTTCTTCACCATCAAACGAGGTGGCAGCTAATATTTGCATGATACTTAACAATCTGGTTGTGGAGACTAGTGAAGCTCCAAGACAAATTGTAAACCATAATGGATTAAGGAAACTCATGAACATCAAACACCGAAGAGATAGGTAAGTGGGTCATTTGCTGTGATATTATGGATTGTGTGCAAGATAATTTTATCGATGAGTAATTGGTTGTTATTTATTCAGGGGAATGTGGTGGCACTGGCTAGGCCAGCACCTATTGTCTATTCCTAATTACCCTTGAACGTTGTGGTGAGTTGAACTGCTGCAGGTCACTTAGTGTTAATACAGCGTTGTTGGGATTGGGGTTCCAGGAGTTTCAACCAATGACAGTCAAGCTGATATATTTTCCACGTCAAGACAGTGAGTGGCTTGGAGAGGAACTTGCAGATTGTGGTGTTTCCAAGTATTTGTTGCCCTTCACTTTCTAGATAATAGTGCTTGTGAGTTTGGAAGATGCTTCTAAGGAGCCTCTGGCCAGTTTGATGTATATTGTGGAACAGACTAGGGAACAGGCTATTTTGGATGTATTATTGTGTAATATAAGAGTTAATTTATATGCTTGTAGTAAAGGGTCCTCTGGGCAGCTCAGCAGTTAGCACTGCTGCCTCATAGTGCCAGGGACCTGGGTTCAATTCCAGCCTTGTGTAACTGTCCGAGGGTATTTGCACATTCACCCAGTGTCTGCAGGGGTTTCTTCCAGGTGCTCCAATTTCCTCCCACTGTCCACTGATGTGCAGGTTAGGCAGATTGACCATGCTAAAGGTTGCCGTGCAGTGTGCCAGGGATGTGTAAGTTAGCTGGGTTACGGAGATGGGCTAGGGGAGTCTGGATCGGATGCTTTTCAGAGGGTTGGTGCAGACTCAGTGGAGTGAATGGCCTCCTTCCTCACTGCAGGGTTATTATATAATTTTATGTTGCATTTACAATGACATCTACATCCAAAACTTGTGCCTTTGCTCTAAACAAAAAAAAACTAATTAGATGAGATGCAAGTTGATAGATTTGGGAAGCTGCTTTAAAAGAAAATAAAGCAGACAAGCAATGGTTAGCATTTAAAGAGTTAATAAAACATTTGCTACAAACATGTATTCACTTAAGGTGCAAAGGCTGCAAGGAAGCTAACTGAGGCTAATGAGAGGAGTTAAAAGAAAGATAGAAAGGGAAAGGCTTATAATGTTATCAAAAAGAATAGTAAGCATGAGGATAGGAAACCTGTTTTAATTTCATGAAGGCAAAGAAATTGATTAAAAAAAGAAAAAGAATGATATGCGAGCACACCAGTAAGAGGTATTTAAAAATAATATAACCGTACTGTGTGTAAATACCTGGGAAGTGATGGGTGAAAGTGAACCTGGGCCCATCAGTGGCCGAGCCAGATGCATTTACAAGGGAGAATAAAGAAGTAGCAGAGACCTTAAACAGGCACTTTATCTGTTTGCAGTCTGTTCAGAAGGCAGTCATGAAATAATAGAGAGTCAAGGGTCTGGTGAGAATGAAAATGTCCTTGTAAATTAGGAAATAGTATGGGAAAAATTATTGGGATGAAGTGATGATAAATCCTCTGTACCTAACGACTTGTCCCCTGGGGTTTTTAAAAGAAAGAACTGTTGAGATCGTGGATGTAACGGTTTTCATCTTCTAGAATGCTGGCTGGAAGATAGTAAACATGACCGTTTAACAAAGGAGGAAAGAGAGAAAATGGGGAAAGGTAGGCTAGTTAACCTAACCTCATTATGAGGCATTTAGAACATCAAGATAAGATTAAGCAGTCAGATTTATGAGGGGGGGATATTATGTTTGGTGAATTGAAGTATTTTGAAAATGTTACTGATGAGGGCGAATGCAATGTATTTGAATTTTACAAAAGGCATTCAATTCAGTGTCACACAGGAGGTGACTACACAAGGTGGCTCAGTGGTTAGCACTGCTGCCTTACAGCGCCTGGGATCCGGATTCGATTCCACCCTCGGGTGACTGACTGTGTGGAGTTTGCACATTCTCCCCGTGTCTGTGTGGGTTTCCTCCGGATGCTCTGGTTTCTTTCCGCAGTCCAAAGGTGTGCAGTTTAGGTGGACTGGCCATGCTAAATTGCCCGTAGTGTTCAGGGATGTGTAGGTTAGATGAGTTATAAGGGAATGGGTCTGGGTGGGGTGATCTGGGGGGTGATCTGAGGGTTAGTGTGGACTTTTGGGCCGAAGGGCCTGTTTCCACACTGTAGGGATTCTATGAAAGTTAGGACGTGTGGGATTGGAAGTACTACATTTGCATGAATTAAAGTTTGGCTAACGAACAAGAAGCACAGAGTAGGAACAAATGGGACATTTGCAGATTGGCAGCATGCAACTAGTGGGATAACCATAAGGATCAGGTACTTGGACCTTGATACTTCATAAGCTATATTAACAATGTGCGCTCATTCCCCTGATGAGTTTGCTGATGGTATGAAGTTAATTTGGAAAGTAAACAGTGGATGATCCAAAGCACTGCACAGTTATTTCGATGCAATGTGAGGACCATGACAGGTGGAATACAATATGTTGACGTGTACCGTTATCCGTAACAATAAAACCAAATTACTGCAGATGTTGAAGCTCCGCATTAAAAACAAAGTGCTGGTTCAAACTCAGCAGGTTTGGCAGCATCTACGGAGAGAGAAACAGAGTTAATGTTTCAGGTCCAGTATGAGTTATTTTCAGGACAGAATTCCTGGGAAAAGGGAATTGTACTACAAGGACAAATTGAATAGATTTCAATTTCAATATTCCCTTGAGTTTAGAAGAATAAGAGACGATATAACTGAAACACCAAATTTTTAAGGGGTTGCTGTTGTGCAAAGACCCTGTAGTAACCTTGCGATGATGTCACAGTTTTGCACATTGCTGGGTATAAATACCACAGTGTGGGAGGGGTTAGCACACACTAGTAGTCACATTCTGTAAGGCATACCAGAGTCTGACTCTTTGGAAGGTTCCCAGAGAGCATATGGACATGAACACTCACAGAAGATAAATCAGTGAAAACTTACTGTGTGGCATAAAAACATATGACATAAGACTTGGCAAGGCAGATGTTGAGAAGATGTTTCTATTAGTTGGGGGTGGGGGTCTGGAACTAGGGGATAGAATAAGGGGACGCTCGTTTAAAACTGAAATGTGAAGGAATTTCATCTCCCAGAGTGTAATGAATGTCTGAAATTCTTTACTCCATAAAGTCATAGAGCTGAGATCTCTGAAAGTATTTAAAAAGGAGGTATTCTGAAATATCAGGGACTTAATGGCTCTGCTGTGAGCAAACATGGAAGAGGAGTTGAGCCCTGGGGTGAATCAGCCATGACCTTTTTGAATGATAGAGCAGGCTAGAGGGGCTGAATGGCCTACTCCTGTTCATAGTTTTTTTTTTTCAATTTTTAAGTTGTTTCTCCAGGCTAGGGAATCTAGAATGTACAGCTTCAGAAAGGGATTAGCCTATTGGGACCAAGATAAGGAGAAATTTCTTCATTTAAGGGGCTATGGATGTTTTGAATCGTCTCCCTCACGTAGTTGTGGATGCTCAGTTGTCAAGTATGTTCAAGGCAGAGACAAAATAGACTTTTGGATACCAAGAAATGAAGACGTGGAGTTGAGGAGGATGGAACATGCCTGCAAGAGCCAAATAAACAACTCCTAGTTTCCTTTCTTAGTTGTTGAGTTCCTGTGCTTGTAGAAAATAACAACCGGTACATATACTTCACTTTTTTTCACGAGCGAATCAACCTTAAATCAGAACCTCCAGATCTGTTAGTTATCAACAGCATAAAGAATGTGCAGTTTAAAGATGAGGTTACATTAAACTTCTGAATCTCATTTAAAACAAGCCCAGTTGTCCTCCTCTCTCTTCTGGGTGCACGGTTGTGTTATTTGCAATCCATTTACATTTAACTAAAAAGAGGTTGTCCGCATGCCCCAAACATAACTACTGGCTCGATAACTTACTTCGGGTAATTGGGTAACCTGAGAAGACAAATGCAAACTGGAGATAACAAGCATGGGTGATAAAAGGTACTGCAGATGCTGGAGAATCCGAGATAACAAGCATGGGGCTGGATGAACACAGCAGGCCAGGCAGCATCATAGGAGCAGGAAAACTCGACGTTTCGGGCCTAAACCCTTCATCAGAAATGGGGGAGGGGAAGAG
>JAHRHZ010000063.1:54137714-54163574 GCA_024137785.1 Ginglymostoma cirratum | reverse complement strand
CTTCATCAGAAAGCATTTCTGATGAAGGGTTTAGGCCCGAAACGTCAAGTTTTCCTGCTCCTATGATGCTGCTTGACCTGCTGCGTTCATCCAGCCCCATGCTTGTTATCTCGGATTCTCCAGCATCTGCAGTACCTTTTATCTCAAATGCAAACTGGAATCTTGTTGATTCCATGCTTTGATGTCTCATTGATTCGAGAGCATATTCCATGGTCAATGTTTATTTCATTGGGCACTTTGACAATATAAACTTGCATAATGATAAAGAGTAATACATTTGGATTTTGGTTGGCATAGCTCATGTCTGTTTGTGTTTTGTTTTCAGTGAAGCTGAGAAAGCAGTAAAAGCTGCCTGCAGTCTTTTGGGAAATATGTGGTATTACAAGTCCTTGCATCGTGAATACAAGTTGGTAAGTATAAACGCAATAAAAATAGCAGCTACGCCCAGACCAGTTCTGCCTGCACTGTTACTTCACAAAGTACTTGATGACAACAATCAGCCAAGTTAATGGCAGATCTTTTCTTTGTGCAAAACAGTGTCACATGTCCATGCATTAGTTGGAGTATTTGAATTTTCCATTTAGTCTTAAAGGGCCACTGACGCTAATCAGTTGAGATAAAAGATGAAAAATCTGCTCAAATATCGTCACTCTAGACTTCATTTTTGTCTAATCTGGACCGTCCCTATGCCCTGCAACCCTCTGACAACTCCTTGTTCTTTTTTAACCAATTTTGGCTTTTTGTGCATCAACTTCTTCATTGTACTATTTGACCTTTGTAGCTATCTAACAGCTCTTCACTCCTGTTTCCTACTTTGTAAGAAACTCTCTAAATCATTGTTGCCCAAGCTTATAGTCATTAGTTCTAATATTCTCCTCCTTTGTGTGTCATGGGGTTTGATTACGTCCCCGTGAGGTACCATCAAGCGTTTTACTGCATTAATGTTCCAAATGAATGCAGGTTGTCAGCAGATGGTGAGACTCTTCTTTTAAAGCAGTGTTGAACAAGAGACTTCGCCTATTGGCTGCTTTGCTTTTCCAGGAATGAATTATTCATTTTGGTCTCACTGGAAGTTCTAAATACACAAAGGGAGGCTTTTGTTGTGACAAGGAACGCTAATTTAAGAGCCTAACCTTGTGAACGCACGCATCCAACAAACCTGTTAATGGCCCACCGACAATGATCCATTGAACACAACGAATCAAGTGTGTGTATTAATTTTAAAGGTCTGCCTGCCATTTTGTAACTCTGCGGCATTGGAAAGAGTGGAAGCGTTGCAGCTGGTCAAAGGTGGCCATCTTGTGGAGGTGCTGGTGTTGGACTGGGGTGGACAAGGTCTAAAGTCACACCGCACAAAGGTATAGTCCAACAGGTTTATTTAAAATTACAACTGAGTGCTGCTCCTTCGTCAGGCGAAGGGCACTCTGAAAGCTTATCGTTTTCAATAAACCTGTTGGACTTTAAAGTGTCGTGTAACTTCTGACTCTGGTTGAATGCGTTTTGAAACTGTTCTCCTGGTGCAGAACCTTGTACTGTACTCTTTATTGTATCAAGAAGTGCAGTCTGAGGATTATCAGATCAGTCACAATCTCAGTGGATGGCAAGGCAGACTTGAAGCGCTAAATGACCTACTTCTGCCTGTATATCTTATGGTCAATTCCAAACGTGGGTGCAAGGTTAATCCGTAGATCAGGTTTGTCTAATCGGTGGCCCAAGGGTCAGAATATGGCTCACCAGGCCTTGTCCAGGACACACATATACAGCAGGTAAATGGATCGGAAATTTGCTATACAGCTGCCCATGCAATCACAGGCCATTTCTGTCTTGTATTGGCTGCTGATTTGCTCAAGCGAGCGGAAGAGCAGCAAACAGTGATGATGTCTGACTTCTCTTTAGTTTCCCACAGAGCCCTTGGTCTCTCCACCATGGGCCATTGTTTTTTCTCCCACCCTCCAGCACAGGCACGGTTCCCTAAGATGGTAGTGTGTGCTGGGGAAGCCAAGAGGAAAAGCAGTGGCCGCACAGCACATAACCCACCGCTGGGTAGCTAGTGGGTTGAACAGTGTACGCAGAGGAGCGCATCTTTTGCGACTTCGCAAGCAACCTAAAATTGGTAAAATGTTCAAGCCTCAGGCCTGGCAGCCAAGGATGGAATGTGTCCAAGGTAAACAAAATATAGGAGTGAATCAGTGTGGAACAGTGGCATGCTGCGAGGGAGGGAGCGAAGGCACCTGTGATCCTGAGGCTGTATTAGAGCCAGACGCACAGATAGCCTCACCCGCCTCCTTGTCATCACTCCCCAAAACCCCACCCACAAAGTAGGCTGGGAGAGGAGGAAAAACCAGGCAGAAAGGCAAACCACCCCCAAGCCCCACTTTCATGTCGTTTCTGCTGAGGCCAGCTCAGGGTATCAGCCACTGGAGGCAGATGGGAAAGTTGGTGTTAGTTAAACACAAAATCTAAGCTTTTCCTCGGTTCCCACCTGCTTCCTTGGTGATCAGTACAATCAAGTGTGTGTACAGGATTTTAACTGAGAAAGTTCATGCAGCATTGACTCCCCCTATTCTACTGATGTCTCACTGTGGGTGCAGATGAGGAATACTACTCTCACTTTTGCAGGGAGTAGATGTACCTCTACCAGCTCTCTAAAGTTTCAGTAATTACATCTGGCCAAATGTAGTTGCATTTATTGCTATCTTGCAATAAACATTTTTGTTGTCTAAGAACAGTGTAATAACTAAATCTCTACAGTGCCTTATGCTCTAGCACTAGTTGCTAGGCAAGCCCAAGGTAAAACAAAGGCAAAGGAGGACTGGTATTAATATATTACTTCAAATCACCCTTAGCCAGTAAACAGACTGGTGTCGGTAACAAATATGACAAAGTACTTTGAGTGATCATGAGGAAAAATACCACAAGCAGGATTTGGCACCTCATCTGTCTGTCTCTGTCTCTGTCCTTACGTGAAAAGAAAGAAAATATTTTATTCGCCAGCTCTGCTGCTTGGCATGCTTTAACGATCATTTTTATTAATGCCACACCTTTTTAAAATTGTCAATGAATTGTATTGATTTTGAAATTCATATTAATGCGAAACATTTCTGAAATTTGCTCATCAACTCATTGAGTGAGGGGGCGAAAAGATTGAAATGTGACCTCTCATTGCAAAGAAGGTTGGATAACTTTGCTTTCTGATGAAGGGTTTAGGCCCGAAACGTCAAGTTTTCCTGCTCCTATGATGCTGCTTGACCTGCTGTGTTCATCCAGCCCCACGCCTTGTTATCTCGGATACCTTTGCTATTAGTTTAACTCCTTCCCCGAGGTGTGGTGTACTTGCTTCTTGGTATGATGTAGTGCTGAACGATACAGTCTACCCAGGTCTCAGATTTCTGCTGTCAAAATGAATTAAAGAAGCTGTAGGGATGATACAGATTGCCTTAATGTCAAGAAATGAAGGAAAATAAAATGGGCCTGTATCCAGATCATAACTCCTAACTCTTGTTGGGAGGTTTTATGTTGAGGTGTCAGGTATGGCAGGATGAGGTTTGCAATCTTAAGTCCCTTGATCAAATAGCATAATAATATTTACAAGTCAGCTACAAACGTACACATGGACAGAGCATTGGAGTGATGATGCATATCCAGCATAAATCAGCAGAGGAATTAACGGCAAGAAGATTATCTTCAGTTCCCAATACTGTTTATTTCAAGCAATAAACAACTGAAAATTGCAGTTCTATTTGCTTGTTGAATTCAGAAGTTGTTGAAGGCATTATTGGAGCATAAATTCACGAGTTATCCAATACACCGGTCAACAAGGGAGCTGTAAAGCTGCTCAGCATTTGAGAAATGTAGGAAGAAGTGCAGTGAACAATCTAATCACGGAGTGGATACCAGACAATACCACAAAGAGCGTGGAAGAAAATTAGAAAGATAAATCCATGAATCATTCTGCGATATCTTGTGGTGACGAGTTACAGACTGTGAAGCTGACCCATTCATCCGGGAAGGCCTATTGTACACTGATCAGACATAGTAGGGTATTTAGAGGTCTCTGATTGCAAACTGCGCTGCAACGTGTTGAGTTTTTTTTTTTAATCCCCCAGACCTTTAGCCTGTTTTTTTTCCTCAATGACTTCCGCATCTTAGTTTTCTGTGAACCTCTGTTCAGTTGTCAAGATTTGCAAATTTAAAAGCTAGCTAGCTTTGGGACTTCCTGCCATTGCTCCCGAGCCTGTGTCCCAATACTGCCTCCTGAAGGCTTTTAGATTTGGGACAATGTAGTAACTGTGGGTTGGGAATGCTGATTGGCAACTGTGAGCACTTCTGTATGGCACAGAGCTCTGGGTCATGTGTCACAGCAATTGCTTAAAAATAAATCACTAGATGTCCAAGTTTGTAAAAACAGGCAGCTCCCAAAAATATATACTTTTCATTTTAAGGCGGTACTGAGGTTCTTTACTGTAAGTAAAACGAAAATGGGCTATTCATATTCCTCAACCTCCCATTCCTCTCCCTGTTTCAAGATACTTGGTCTTGATAGATTAACAACATTACTAACAGTGAAGAGAGGCAATTTGAATTCCTATCATTTTTCCTTCTCCTCTCTGTCTATAAGCAGGGTGATCTTTAATTTACCTTCTGTTCCCTTTGAAATAGGCTGTGGTGTGGTTTCCCCAATCCTGAAGTCCAGTTCTTTTTTCAAATGACTCTCAATGAACTCTTGTTAGGTTTAAAGATTAACTTGGGTTTATTCATTCATTCAAACCCTGTGATGACTAATCTCTCTCTCACACCCGATTGCTCACTCACTCTTGCGTGCGAAAGAAAAATAAAAAGAAAGAGGTTATAATTAAGAATAACGTATAAATCAAAAGATATGGATACTAATTCATGTGATATGTGTCTCAAGTACAGAAAATGAGTGTCCAGGGAAGGTTTTCGTTCCTGTAGAAGCTTGGATTCAGGCTGACATCTCTCAATTACTTTCGATGTTGAAGAATATACATCAAAGTGCTGGTGTATAGACTTGATCCACATTCTAGTGATAACAGAACCTTCTAGAGCACTAGGCTTCGAGGCAATATTGGACTTGAAGCAGGTTTAGCTCACTCTGGATAAAAGCAAAATACTGCAGATGGTGGAAATCTGAAATAAAAACAGAAAGTGCTGGACAAGCTGAGCAGATCTGGCAGCATCAATGGAGAGAATGTCACAGTCCAATAAAATCTCAGACTCCATGTTAACTCTGTCTGTCTACATCTCCAAAGATGCTGCCAGACTTGCTGAGGTGCTCCAGCGACTTTTGTTTATATTCAGCTCGGCCTGGAGTATGGTTTCCTGTCGAGGGTCTTGCAGTCAATCTCAATGATAACAAGCAATCTAGGTTCTTACTAACCTGGTGATGTTAACCAGGTTATGTTAACCGTAGACTAGATTTCTACAATGGATCCCAGAAATTATGGTTAACCTCTCTCGAGGCAGACTGACAGGCTTATTTAAGGATTTGAGTTTCAATGTAGCAATCGATTCCTATCTCTCTGACCACAAGTCCAGTATTCACCTTGGGACATAAATGGGACTATTAGTATCTCCACAAGCATAACTATATATGCAGTGAGATAAATTGGGAGCAGTTCGTGTCCCTTCGGCACAATGAATTTAAATAGTTTTCCTTTATTCTCAGTCCCTATGGGGAGATGCAGTGGCTTTCATTCTTTCTAGTTTCGTTTGAGCACAATGACCACACAGGATGTAAGAGATTCCAGGAGGGTGGTAGTTTCAGCTTTGTTCTGGTGGCTGCTGATAGGAACTTTCCCGAAATGGTACTCACCTTGCATCATGTGATCGGTGTTGGCCTTGTTTCAGTCCAGAAAAGTCCGTTTTAAAATTTAAACAAAGTATAGCTTTCGAAACGATTTGTCATCTCTCCGCTTGTCTTGGACACATGCCCACAGTTTCTTGAGTTGGTAAAGTTAGAGCGCTGTGTTTTAAAATCAGTTTTATTGGAGAGTCATGGATGCAGTTCTGCTATTTAAACTTCTACCCTTGCTTCAAGCACTTGGTGGAGGAGTGTTTAATGTTTTGGCTCTAGAACAGGTTAACCATAGATCTATCGCCCCTAAAGAGGTTTTCACTGGGACTTTCCTTCCAGTTGCTTTATACGCTGATCATCAAGGATATTGCTGTGAGCGCCACAGTTCCTCATGTTAACTGTCTTTCTATGTTCAGATGTGTTTAAAAGATTGAGAACCCTATTGAGGATGAACATGTTGGACGGTATTTTGGTGTGTGCGTACAAAAGTGTTGAAAAAGCCCATTAGTCCAAAGGCACCTTGCTGCCTGAGTGGGTGAATAACTAAACACTGGTGCTCAGAACTACTTTGCCTTTCAACACACCGTGACGCTGTGAGAGTGTCTTCAGGGTGCAGCTCATGTCACCTTTGTATAACTGACTTAATAAAATAAAATGTTTAATTCCTGAAAGTGCCAGAGCTTTGTCAATGGAGTCACCAAGCATTTTGCTCTGATACGTACCACAATGATTTTGAAATGTTTGATTTGATTCTGCGCACTAACACCCATGAATTCATTTTGCCAGTCAGCTGGTAATATGATAGACTGCTTGGGTTTAGTTAGGAGCAGTAACAAGGGAATTAGGAGGACAGCTTGTCAGATATTAGCATGTAAGCTATTTGAATGCACAAGTATGTTTCATCTGAAATAATGGCATCACTTTACTTGCCGCCTATCTGTTACAGGTTAAAACCATTAAACTATCATTTGCTGCTTTTAAAACCTCAAACAACCACCTCAAATAATTAGTCCTACTTTTGCATTGTACCGTTCAGTTATTAATGTCGAGATGTTTGATTTGACTGGTTTGCAGTTCACTCACAAAGAGGAAAATCCTAATATGTTATTGTGAGAATACCACAAAACATAAGCTTCAGTTGAGAAGGAAATTTGAAAGGCATCTGGTAATTATCACCCATTTTTAAAGTTGAGTTATTAATGTACATGTACTTGATTTATTTTAATACTGCCATTAAATTGTTTTATTTTATCCAACTACAGCAACTTATCAAAACATTTGCTGTTTGCTAATTAGTTCCTTTAATAACCAGTGAGAACCTTGTCAACATGCTAGTGCAACCTTTGTTTCTAATGTGGATTTAAAGTACAATCTGTAAATAGTAGGAGACTAAAACCTTGTGGACAATAAATGTGGTTCACTGACTGTGTACGCTGCAAGTTAATGATTCCTCTCCAATCTGCATATTTTCTTTTATTTGTTACTGCAATGTGGGCAGTGCTAACCCATCCCTAATTGCCCTTGAGAAGATGGTGGTGATCTGTCGTCTTGAACTGCTGTAGTCCATGTGGTGTCGGTAAGCCCACAATGCTGTTGGGAGGAAAGCTTTTTTTGCCGAGCAACTGTTGTGAGTGAGATCTACACCCTTGTGAGTGACCAGCAACAGGCTCTATTTAATATAAAAACCAAAAGAACTGCGGATGCTGTAAATCAGGAACAAAAACAAAGTTGCTGGAAAAGCTCAGCAGGTCTGGCAGCATCTGCGAAGGAGAAAACAGACTTAACGTTTCGGGTCCGGTGACCCTTCCTCAGAACCCTTGTTCCTCTGTTCTGAGATAACGGTTCGGGTCCGGTGACCCTATCTCAGAACAGAGGAACAAGGGTTCTGAGGAAGGGTCACCGGACCCGAAACGTTAAGTCTGTTTTCTCCTTCGCAGATGCTGCCAGACCTGCTGAGCTTTTCCAGCAACATCATTGTCGTTGTTGTTTCTGTTGTTTATGTAATAAATTCTGTGCAGAAAATGGTAGAAAGGACAACCTGTGTGGAACTGTTCCATATGATCTAATGTCTCTATGACAGAGTCCTTTTCCCACATGAACTATAGGTAGAGTAAAGGCATAATTCCCTTCACAGTGACAGTGAAGTAATGGTGAGGTAGTCCCAAGTTAGGATAGTGTATGAGTTGGAGGGAAGCTTGCAGGTGATGGTAGTAGTCCCATGCTCTCCTTTGCCTTTCTAGAGGTCGCAAATTTGGAAATTGCTGTTGAAGGAACCTTGTTGCAATAGCAACTTTTGTAGATTGTCTACACTGCTAACACAGTACATTATTGGTGGAGGAAATGGTCCATCTAGAATGACCAGGGCAGCAGACATATGGGTACACCACCACCTCAAAGTTCCCCTCCAAGGCACTCACCATCCTGACTTGGAAATATATCTCCGTCCCTTCATTATCACTGGGTCAAAATCCTGGAATTCCCTCCCTAGTGGCATTGTGGGTCAACCCACAGCAGGTGGACTGCAGCGGTTCAAAAAGGCAGCTCACCACCACCTTCTCAAGGGCAAGTAGGGATTGGCAGGAAATGCTGGCCAGCCAGCAACGCCCGCATCCCACAAAATGAACAGAAAGAAAATGTTGAAGATGGCAAATGGGTTATCAAGCTGTTTTCCTCTGGAGAGTGTTGAGTTTCTTGACTGTTGGAGTTTTGCTCATTCAGACGAGAGGAGTGTATTATTTTGTCCACTTGACTGGTGCCTTTTAGATGCTGGACTGGTGTGGGGATTTGGGAGATGACTCGCGTGCTGCAGTATTCCCAGTTTTTTTTGGCCTGCTTTTGTAACCATTGGAATCGGCATTTCCACAAGCCTGGAGCTCCAGCATCTGATCAGATCAGGATCTTGAATAGGAAGCAGGCCAGGAGAATGAACCAGCAGGAAGAGTAAGATTTAGTGACACGGTCAGAAAGGAGGAAAAGCTGCAGGTTAGAGGGTTTGGCACAAAGAGGCAGCGTAAGTCTGTAGGTCAGAAAGCAGAGTAGGCAACACCAAAACAGGACAGAATGACCCGATTAGCACTCTGCCAGGAAACGGTCTTAAATAATCCCGTTGTGTTTTGGGGACCTATAGTCTTATTGTTTAAAAGTAAAGTCCCAGTTTCACAATCTTGCTGTCATCTGTCTGACCTCCAATCCATCCAGCCTACAACAGTCTCCTATAAGCTGTTCTCCTGTGTTGCCCACCTGACTGAATATCCCAACTTACTTGCAACCGGTCAGCTCTCTATTGGCTCTTCTGAACATTGAATCATTGTTATTCCTGCTTGCAAGTTGGGGAAATTGAACATTTTGGAGTTTGGCATTGTGCGGTTAGAACAAGGGAATCGCAACAGTTTGTAAAACATTCTGAGATAGCAGGAACAGCCAATGCTGGAGTCAGAGACAACATGGTGTAAACTGGAGGGGCACAACAGGCCAGGCAGCATCAGGGGAGTAGGAAAGTTGACATTTCTGGTCAGGACCCTTCTTCAGCAATGGGGAGGGGGAAAGGGAGCTGGGAGATAAATAGAGAGGGGTGGGGCTAGGGAAGGTGGGTGCGATGGTGACTGGTGAATGCAGGTAGGGAGTGGTGGGGATTGGTCAGTGGGATTGGTGGGGTGGATAGGTGGGAGAGAAGATGGAGAGGGTTGTGTCTGGTCAAGGAGGGAGGATGGAGGGCCTGGCCGAGCTATACGTGCCTCTTCGTAGGATACTTGGAACAGTCCCTTTTCCACTGTTACACCGGCACTATCCCCCACCTCTACCTCTACTACATTGACTGTATCGGCACCGCCTCGTGTTCCCACGAGGAGCTTGAACAGTTCATCAACTTTACTAACACCTTTCACCCCAACCTCAAGTTCACCTGGACCATCTCTGATACCTCCCTCTCCATCGCCATCTCTGGTGACCACCTCGAAACTGACATCTATTTCAAGCCCACCGACTCCCACAGCTACCTGGACTACGTCTCCTCTCACCCACCTTCCTGCCTGATTTGGGTCCCCTACTCCCAATTCCTCTGCCTCCGCCATATCTGCTCCCAAGATGGAGTGTCCCACTCCCGCTCATTCCAATATCCTCCTATTTCAAGGACTGCAATTTTCTCCCTCCATTGATCAAAAATACCCTCAAACACATCTCTTGCATTTCCCGCACTTATGCACCCTCAAACCTCCTTCTGCTAACAAAAGCAAAGGCAGAGTCCCCCTGGTCCTTACATACTACCCACCAACTTCTACATCCAGCGTATCATTCTTCGCCACTTCCGCCACCTACAATCTGACCCCACGACCAAAGAGAGATTTCCCTCCCCACCCCTATCTGCCTTTCGTAGGGACCGCTCACTCTGCGACTCCCTCATCTACTCCACATTCCTCCCTAAACCCACCACACCCGGCACCTTTCCCTACAACCGCAGGAAGTGCTACACCTGCCCCTACACCTTCCCCCTCACCTCCATTCAAGGCACAAAACAAACCTTTCATATCACACAAGGGTTCACCTGCACATCTGTCAACTTAGTCTACTGTATCCGCATGCTCCCGATGTAGCCTCCTGTACGTCGGTGAGACCAAGCACAGACTCGGGGACCGTTTTGCGAAGCATCTACTCTCTGTACGCAACAAATGAGAATACCTTCCCGTCACCAACCATTTTAACTCCCCCCTCCCACTCCCTGGGTGACATGTTCATCTTGGGCCTCCTCCAGTGTCACAATGATGCCACCCACAAACTGAAGGAGCAACGCCTCATATTCTGCCCTGGGAGCCTACAGCCAATAGCCCAAACATGGACTTCACCAGTTTTAAAATTTCCCTACCCCTGGCCTCATCTCATGAGCAACCCTCCCACTCATCCCCACCTCTTTGACCTGATACAACCTGTCCATCTTCTTTCCCACCTATTCGCCCCACCCATCCCACTGACCAATCCCGACCTGCATCCAAGCTATCACCACCCCACCTCTCCCTATTTATTTCCCAGCTGCCTTCCCCCTCCTCCATTTCTAAAGAAGGGTCCTGACCCAAAACATCAATTTTCTTGCTCCTCTGATGCTGCCTGGCCTGCTGTGTTCCTCCAGCTCCTCACTGGCTTGTAAAACATGTTCATTCAAGTCTCAGAAGTGGTGTGGAGGGGATCTGGTTGCATGTGGAACAAGTTTGAACTGCTCCCAGATTCCTTGTGTGACAAAAAATTAGCATTTCTATAGAGTGAATCCTCCTGACTGTTTAATTTGGCAGATTTTTGAACTGAACATCGTTTTTTTTAAAGAGTGAAGCTTATCCAAAAGGACTGGAAAGGTTTGGACAAGGGAAGAGAATAATAGATGTTCTCTGAAAATTTGCTGAAAGCCTGCATGTGAAAACTTGTCATCTGAAATCTGAAGACAATTTAACATTCTTAACAAATGTAGTAGGGTGGTAGTAGTCAGAAACCTGACATTCTAAACCACAAGCTGAACAGATTGCAGTGCACAATTCATTATAGTCAAAGGCATACAAATCTCCAATGGAATCCTGGCCTTGCTGAAATGTTCAGTTCAGTGTGTATTTTATCTTGTTTATTTTGTGAATTCTTTCTTGAAGACCTAAGGTTACCATTTGTGTGATAGAATCAATACTGAGCCCTCCACTCCTCTGTTTTCCATTAACTATCAGAATTAACATCCAGAATTAATATTGAATTCATACCCATTGAGTTCTGAGGAAGCGTCACCGGACCCGAAACGTTAACCGTGTTTTCTCCTTCACAGATGCTGCCAGACCGGCTGAGCTTTTCCAGCAACTTTGTTTTTGTTCTTGAATTCATGCCCGTTCCATTAACGCCCAAACTCCTGCTGCCTACGTCTTATTGAGTTGCAGGTTGCCCTCGCCCAATACCCCTTCTCTTCCTGGTGTTCCCATGCTTCAGATTTAACATTGGCATCCTCCAGCTTCTCTCCCAACCCTTCTTCCCCCATATACACACCCCTCCAACCCACTGTGGTTGGCCAAGTTTCCATTCTACACCCTCACTGAAACTGAATTCTTATAACCTGTCAGCTGCATCTTCTTGAAAACTGTCCTTAAAATGAGTATTTTTTTTGGTTTGGTGTCCGTTGTAGCCTAATTTAGCGACTGCACAGGGCCTGATAAACATGTTCTTAAGAGGTGCTGGATTAGGGAAAGATGTTTTCCTGTGTTCTGTTTTAAAGTCAGAACAGTTTCTTTTTGGAAGATTTAAATCTGCTGAATTCAGTGCGGTTTTCCTTTTCTCTTTCTGTTGCAGAGAGGTTACCAAAAAGACGCTTTCGTGTTCAACTAAGGTCACGTCTGCTACCGAATGCCCCAATCAAAGCTACAGACAAGTGGAAACTACTGAAGACTCCTCCCCAAGAAGGATAACTTCACTGTTATCTATTCCATTTTTCTTTTGTATTTGTTGAAAACTGCTCTCGGGTTAATGGAAACCAACCCTCCCTGGGTCTGAATCAACTAAAACGTTGGGACTGAACGTCACCTCAAGGAACATCGATGTTGAACGACTCTGTGAAACTTGTACATACAAAATTCTGATAAGTGCAAAAGAGAATTTTTTTTCTGTCTACACTGTCCTTCAAAGTGTAGCAGTGATCCAGATTTTAACTTTTTTGTTCATTTTCAAAGTAATATCATTCTAAACAATATTTTAGTACTTCAATTGTAATCTCAAGTTCCTGGTTCAACTCCTGGCAGTCTATGCTGCAACAAGCTGCCTGACTTAATAGAATCTACACCCTTTTAACTGATGGGTCAAGTTGTTTAGCAACCTAATTGAAACAAGTATACCTGAAATGTATAAAATCTTGTAACTTCCAAGGTGTCCAAACAGTGTATATTACACTTCATTCTACAATTGTGCACTCAGTAGCTGTTTTCAGACAACAAATTTATTTGCTGTGTTCTCTTCCTCCCACCTATTCAATAAAAAAAAATTTATGATCGATTTGAGAAATTAGGTAGCGTGGAATGGGCCCTAATGGAATCAGCAAACTATGATTAATGAGAAGAGGCAGTGTTAAAATGCCTAAAAGACCAATGTTAACAAGATTCATGTGCTAACATAATAAAGAGTAATGATAAATTCTTGGAGCAATCTATATGAATTAATTTACAATTAATTGAGATTCACATAAGATGGGTAATAAATCCTGGTCCTGCCAGTCAATGCCCACATCCTGTGCGTAAATTTAAAAGAAGCAAATTGGCAGGATTTCAATTACATCAATTCCAACACTGAATTCAACGAGGAAGTTACCGGAGTGCATCGGAATACTTTCCAGATCTTATGAACTGAAAGTATTCACGCTGCAGTTGCTGAACGAAAGATCTTTGGGTCAACCATATGTAGGAACAGAGAAACAAAAATAAATTTGGGTTGTTGTCAGAGTTTTGGTGGTGGTTGTCCGATCAGAATGTGTAGATAATGTTTAGACACAATATTCTGGGGCATGGGATTTTAAATATAATAGCTTATTATCCTTTTGATAAATCACAAACAATTAAGAATAAGCTTTAAAGAGTGTTTGTTTATTTTAGGATGAACAATTTGTACATAAAACGTATATCTGCATAATAATGTCTCCCTCCCACTGCCGTCCAGCAAGTTGATGGAAAACTTGCTAGGTTCTTTGTATTGTCAGAACTGTAGCAGGAACTTAAAATACATAATCCCATAGCGACTTGCAACCTTTCATACAGGCCAACTGGCTGGAGCAGAGAGGGTCCTTGGCTTGTAGGAAAACCCAAGTCTGCTTCGCCAGTGGCAGATGTTCCACGTCTTCTGTCAGGGACAGCAGGACTTAACATTGAGGCTGGGAAATGAGGAGGCAGTTATTGGACACAAAGTAGCTAAAGTGGTTCAGGGCCTGCTAGAACCGAAGCCATATCTGGAACAAGATGGAGCGACCGATGTAGACTGCAGAGCTAAAGAATGAAGACTGGAACAGTCTGCAGGAGTGCTTACAGTCAGACTGGGGAATGGAAAAACGGTCATCTGATTCCTATAGACTAAACAAATTACTAGAAGAAAGATTTATCAATTGTGGATATCTTCCAGATGGTTGGAAAGTGACCATCTGAATTAGAAAAGGTGATAAGACAAGAGTTGAACAATTGTAACACCGTAGATAATTGGGTGAATAATTTTATTCTCTGTAAATGTCTGTATTTTTTTATAAAGAAGCTGTGGTTGTCCTGATTTTATCTGTTAAGCACCAACTTTCTTTGCTTTTATAAAATTGTACGGATGCTTTGCTTTATCAGCTCAAGAAAAAAAAATAAAGTTTTTTTATTTAATTGAAAGTTCCACTTTTTATTCATTCATGGGAAGTGGGTGCCATCCTTGTTTCCCTCGAGGAATTAGAAATAGCCACTTTCTTGTGCCATTGTGGTCCATATGGTGCAGGTACATCCAAAGAGCTGTTAGGAAGGTTAAACTCAGCTTTTGACACAGCTACAGTGAAGGAAGTGATATGGTCCCGAGACAGAACGGCGTGTGGTTGAAAGGTGAACTCTCAGGTGGTGCTGTTCTAGGTGGTAGAGATCACAAGCATTGTTGAAGGAGCCTTGGTGAGTCATTACAGTACATCTCGCAGAGCGTGTACAATGCTGCCCCTGTTCCCTCACAGTAAGAATAAATGTTTAAGGGGCTTGAGGTGCCAATCAAGCAGGCTGCTCTGCCCTGGGTGGTGTAGATTTCAAACTGCACTTGTCCAGGGCAGTGGCCAGTATTGTATCACACTCCTGACTTGTGCGTTTGTAAACAGTGGACAGATTTTCAGGAATGAGATGATGAGTTACCTGGTGCAAAATTCCAAGCTTCTGATCTTTTATTGCAGAGTCAATAGTGATGTTGATTGAGGGGAATTAGCAGTGGTTATCATGTTGAACGACAAAGGGAGATAATTAGATTTCCTCTGGTTGGAGATGGTTAATGCTTGGCACTTGAGGTGGATGTAACTTGCTGTTGATCATTCTGAGCCTGAATGTTGTCCAGGTCTTGCTGCATGGGGGCACAGTCTGCTTCATTATTTAAGAAAATGTGAATGGCTCAGTGGTTAGCAATTGTGTCTCACAGTGCCAGTGGCCTAGGTTCAATTCTACCCATCCACATTCTCCCTGTGTCTGCATGGGTTTCCCCTGGGTGCTTTGGTTTCCTCCCACAGTCCAAAGATGTGCAGGTTAGGTGGATTGGCCACGCTAAATTGCCCATAGTGTTCAAGGATATGTAGGCTAGGTGGATTAGCACTGGGAAATTCAGGGTTACAGGGATGGAGTGGGTCTGGGTGGGATGCTCTTTGGTGGGTTGGTATGGACCCGATGGGCTGAATGGCTTGCTTCCACACTGAAGGGATTCTATGATTCTACTCCTTGATTTGTTGGTAAATTTGATCACCACTATTCATAACTGGATATATCAGCGTGGCAAAGCTTTGATCTGATTCATTGTTTGCAGGATTGCATTATTCTGACTTCGGCATGCTGTTTCTGCTGTTTTGTATGCTTGCAATTCCATGTTGAAACTTCAGTAGATCTGCACTATATTTTTAGGCATGCTTTGTGCTTCTCCTGCTATCATCTCCAACAGACTTCACTGAGCAAGGGTTGGTCTTTTGGCCGAATGGTATTATTAATGCGAGACATGTTAGTTTGTAAAGTTACAGGTTGTGATCAAACATGTCTACTGCCGATGATGGTCCATTGCTCATCAACAGTGCTTAGTATTGAGCTGCAAAATCAATTCCGAATCTAGCCCATTTTGCACAATGACAGTGCCACACAATTTGATGGTTGGTACCCTTGGTACTAAGATGAGGGTTCACCAACATCATGGTAGTGTGAGACTTGGAGGCAATGTTTCTGCTGTAGAGATTGTGGGTTTGGATGGCAGTGTAAAATGTTTACAATGATTGCACTGAGTAATGACTTCTGCTTTGTCCTTTGGAACTTCCAGAATTTATCCTATATTTACGTGACAAGCCATTTGGAACTTATAGTCTTCCAAATATTACATGTACGTTTGGATTTCAATTGTGCTACAACCACACTTCACCTACTTGGACTAGATACAATGATGTTCTGACTAAATGAATATTATACATGTGCTCCTACCTTTTAGGTCAAGCATCTTAAATTAGCTAAATCTACCATCGTGACCTGCACCAAATTTTGTTCATTCATCACCCCTTCATTGACCTACAAGGGTTCCCAACCCATTAATGCAAAAAATTTCATATTTTCAACCTAATTCTCAAACCTGTCTGTTCAGCTCCTCAGCCCCCCGAAATCTCTGATCCTCCAATTCTAGCCGTATGCAAATCTTCAATTTTTAATCCCATTATTGCAGCTTGAGCTGTAGCTACACATTCTCTCTAAACCTCTGTCCCTCACCCTACCAGACCACATGGAACAGGAATGGGTCCGTTGGGCCCTCGAGCCTGCTCTGCCACTCAATAGCATCATGGCTGATTTGACGTTCCTCATATCTACTTTCCTGCATTTTCCCCATAACCCTTGATTATATGACTGACCATGAAATTATCTACCTCAGCCTTAAATATACACAAGGACTCTGCCCCCAAAGCTCTCTGGGACAAGGAGTTCCAAAGACACACGATCTTCAGAGAGAAGAAATTCCTCCTCATCTCGGTTTTAAATTGGACCCCAATATTCTGAGACTATGCCGTCTGGTCCTAGACTCTCCCTAAACATGCTCTCAGTATTTACCTTGTCAAGCCCCTTAAGAATTTTACAGGCTTCAATGCGATCACCTCACATTCTTTTAAACACAACTGAGTAGAGTCCCAACCTCTTCAGCCTTTGCTCACAAGACAATCCATTCAAACCAAGGAACATTCTAGTGAAGCTTCTCTGAACTGCTTCTGGTGAAATGATAGATAATTCCCTAAATAAAGGGACCAAAACTGCCTTCAGTGCTCGAGATGTGGTCTCACCAGCACCTTGTACAGTTGCAGTAAGACTTCCCTATTCATATTCCCACTGCCTTGAATTAAGGGTCAACATTCCATTAGCCTTCGTGATTACCTATTGTACCTGTCTGCTAGCTGCCTGTGTTTTCTGCATGAGTAGTTTTGTGTTGCAGCTTTCTGCAGCATTTGTTCATTTAAACAATGTTCTGTTCTTTTGTCCTCCCTTCCAAAATGAACATCTTTGCATTTTCCCACGTTATATTACATTTGCCAACTTTGTGCCCACTTATTTAACCTATCAATGCCTCTGGAAATTGTTTGCATCCCTCTTGCAACTTGCCTTTCCACCTATTTTTATGTCATCTGCAAATTCAGCTATAGTAAATTCACCTCCTTCCTCCAAGCCCTGATCCTTATGGAACCCCACTGGTGACAGGCTGCCAACCTGAAAACGAACCTCCCGCATTTCCCGCAACTCATCCCTCACACCCCGTCCCCGCAATAACAACCAAAAAAAATCCCCCTCGTCCTCACGTACCACCCCACCAACCTCCGCATCCAACGCATCATCCTCCGACACTTCCGCCATCTGCAATCCGACCCCACCACCAAAGACATTTTTCCCTCCCCACCCTTGTCTGCTTTCCGGAGGGACCACTCTCTCTGTGACTCCCTTGTCCGCTCCACACTTCCCTCCAGCCCCACCACACCCGGTACTTTTCCCTGCAACCGCAGGAAGTGCTACACCTGCCCCCACACCTCCTCCCTCACCCCAATCCCAGGCCCCAAGAAGACTTTCCACATCAAGCAGATGTTCACCTGCACATCTGCCAATGTGGTATACTGCAGCGACTGTACCCGTTGTGGCCTCCTCTACATCGGGGAAACCAAGCGGAGGCTTAGGGACGGCTTTGCAGAACACCTGCGCTCAGTTCGCAACAAACAACTGCACCTCCCAGTCGCGAACCATTTCAACTCCCCCTCCCATTCCTCAGACGCAAAATCTCCCCTCCCCCGACCGCATCCCAAAAGCAGCCCAGCTCGTCCCTGCCTCCGTAACCTGTTCTTCCTCTCAGCTATCCCCTCCTCCCACCTCAAGCCACACCCCCATCTCCTATCTACTAACCTCATCCCGCCCCCTTGACCTGTCCGTCCTCCCTGGACTGACCTATCTCCTCCCTACCTCCCCACCTACACTCACCTTTACTGGCTCCATCCCCGCCTCTTTGACTTGTCTGTCTCCTCTCCATCTATCCTCTCCTCTATCCATCTTCTATCCGCCTCCCCCTCTCTCCCTATTTATTTCAGAACCCTCTTCCCCTCCCCCATTTATGATGAAGGGTCTAGGCCCGAAACGTCAAGCTTTCCTGCTCCTATGATGCTGCTTGGCCTGCTGTGTTCATCCAGCTCCACACCTTGTTATCTCTTATCCCACTTGGTGCTTCCTCCCCATTAAGCAATTTTCTATCCACATCGAAATACTACCTACAAAACCATGAGCTCTTATGACTTGATCTTTTGTGAGGGACCTTGTCACAAGCCTTCTGGAAGTCCAAATACAACACATCTACCAAATCCCCTCTATCTGCTCTGGTTGAGACTTCCTTGAAAAACTCTAATAAATTAGTCAGATACAAATTCCCTTTCATGAAGCTATATTGGCTCTGCTTAATTAGTTTATAATTTCCCAAATATGCTTCTTTAATAATTGATTCGGACATTTTTCCAACAACAAACACTAGGCTAATTGGCCTATAGTTATCTGCTTTCAGCCTCCTTCCTTTTTTGAATAGCGGTATCACATTGGCAGTTTTCCAATCCTCTGTTACTTCTCCAGAATCCAAGGATTTTTGGAACATCGCAATCGGTGCATCCACTATCTCTGTAGCTACTTATTTTAGGATCCCAGGGTGCAAGCCATCAGAGCTAGGGGACATATCTGCCTTTAGCCCCATTAGTTTGTCTAATACTACTTCTCCAGTGATGGCAACGGTATTTGATTCTTCCCCCATATTCTTTATATGATGTTTGAAGTTTCTTCTATGTAAGAACTGATGCAAAACATCTGTTTAACTCTTCAGCTATTTCCTTGTCCCCCATAACTATCTCCCCAGATTAATTTTCTAAGGGTCCTATATTCACTTTGATCTCTCTCTTCCTTTTTATATATTTGAAGAAGACCTTATTGTCAGTTTGTATCTTCCTCACTCGTTCGCCGTCACAGTTATTTCTTTCTCTTTATCATCTTTTTAATCCTCCCTTGCTGGATTCTGAATTTACCCCAGTCTTTGAGGCCATCACTGACTTTTTTTACTCTCCTTATGTGCTTTTTCTTTCAACTTGATACTGCCCTTAACCTCCTTGGTTAGCCATGGTTGGTTTATCCCTCTTTTAGAATCCTTTCTTCTTACTGGGATATATTTTTGCTGAGAGTCATGAATTACCTCCTTAAATGTCTGCCAATACTTGGTAATCTATCACTTCAGCCAAATCTATCCTCATTTCTTTGTAATTTTTTCATACAACTGTAGGATGTAGGTGACCACTGACTGGGCCTGCATTTATTGCTCATCCTTAGTTACCCTTGAGGAGGTGATGGTGAGCTGCAATCCATCCACTGTGGGTTGACCCACAATGCCATTAGGGAGGGAATTCCAGGATTTTGATCCAGTGACAGTGAAGGAGTGGTGATATGTTTCTACGTCAGGATGGAAAGTGGCTTGGAGGGGAACTTGGAGGTGGTGGTGTCCACGTGTCACTGCTGCCCTTGCTAGGGATGGAAGTGATCATGGGTTTGGAAGGTGCTGACTGAAGATCTGGTGGTGGCTGGATGTGGTGCGAATCGAGCTGGATGGTGTCAAGCTTCGAGTATTGTTGGAGCTGCATCGATCCAGACAGGTAGGAAGCATTCCATCACGCTCCTGACTTGTGCCTTGTCAATGGTGGACAGGCTCTGGGGAGTCGGGGGGTGAGTTACTCATTACGGTATTCCTATTCCCTTTAAGTTAAACAGAATTGTTTCTGGTCCAAGTTTCTGACACTCCAGCTGAATATTAACTTCAATCATGTTATGATCACTACCTTTATTCTGAGATCATTTATTAAACCTGCCTCATTATCCATTACCAGATCCAGCATATTCTGTTTCCTGGTTATCCATCTGAGTATTTCCCACACTCTCTAAACCACTGTCTCCGTCTCCCCCTGTAAACCTGTGTCTCACTCCCTACCTATATCTCCTTTAGGACACTCCTTAAAAACCTACCTCTGACCATGCTTTTAGCCATCTGCTCTAATATCTCCTTACGTGAATCAGTGTCAAGATTTGTTTAATAACGTACCTGTGAAGTGCTATTGGACAAAAGACGTGGGCTACAGCGTACTGGAAAATGCAGCACACTTTTATGACAGCAAACAGTATCCACATGTGTAAAATACTATCACAGGCACCAGTGTCTGTGTTCTTGTTGCATTCGGGTGGAGTCAGTTCCTCTTGTTCCAGAACTGGTGCACAAATTCAATCACACATTTCAGCTACTTAATCCTCATCCTTATCTGGTTTTGGAGCAGGTAATATTCCAGAGATGACTGGCTTTTTAAACTGCTTTCTTTGTTCCATAAGAATCCTTCGCCTGTCCTGCCAATACAGCTAGTTACAACATAATCTACTTCACTCAGCACAAAAAGATCTGGTTTGCTCAGTGTGAATTCCAAGGGCCGAGGTTTCACTCCCAAGCACAAAGTTAGGATAATTCCCAAGCCTGCAAATCTGACTTAGCAGAAAGTGTGCTGAACTGTTGTTTCTTTGATCAAAGGCGCTGGGTATTAACTGGAGTTGGACCATCTTTGGAAACAGCCCTTAAAGCCTCAACATTCACACCACCTCGCCCACCTATGCACTTCCTATTTCCTAACTCGTGTACACCACACACCTCCTCTCATGTCGTTAGTGCCAACACATGTCCCTCTACTCACCTTGGTGCCTTATATCCTCCAAGCCAACTTACAACCACCCACTAATACCCATAGTCCTTTATAGGTCCTATGCCAATTTAATGTAAACTCATACCAACTTACCAAAAAACACGTAAAAACGGACAGTTTTTTCAACAATCTACAATGGTTTCATGGTCGTCATTATACCCTTAATTCCACATTTTTATTGAATTTAAATTCCACCATCAAGGACTAGGGGCCATAGCCTCAAAATAAGGGGGAGCAGAATTAGGACTGAGTTGAGGCGGAAATTCTTCACCCAAGGGGTTGTGAATCTGTGGAATTCCCTGCCTGGTGATCCAGTTGAGGCTACCTCATTGAATGTTTTTACGGCGAAGGTGGATTTTTGAACAGTAAAGGAATTAAGGGTTATAATGAGCAGGCAGGTAAGTGGAGTTGAGTCGACAGGCCAGTGCTAACCACTGAGCCACCATGCCACTCTTGTGATGGAGAAGATTTGAGAATGAGATTGAGTAGGTTTTCCTTTTGATTCCTTCATTAGCTATTGTGTGCTGAGTCTGGCATTTAGGCCCTTGGAGTTTGAGAGTTGTAATGCTTCCAAACCAAACTTCCTAATAGATGTCCAAGATCCCACCCAAAGTGGATTCCTTGTTTGTGTTACACTCATCCAGTGCTGAAGCAGGAATATATGTGATCATAAGCAGGAGGTTTAAAGTTGACACTTCTTCTTTCAAACCAAATGGACAGGGTGAACAGCCAAGATCTTTCTTCTCTGGGGTAGAGCAGTCCAAAACTAGAGGGCATATGTTTAATGTGAGAGGGGAAAGATTTAAAAAAGGACCTGTGGGGCAACTTTTTCACTCAGAGGGTGGTGTGTGTGTGGAATGAGCTGCCAGAGGAGGTGATGGAGGCTGGTACAATTACAACATTTAAAAGGCATCTTGATGTGTACATGAATAGGAAGGGTTTAGAGGGATATGGTCCAAATGCTGGCAAAGGGGACTAGATCAATTTATGATACCCTATCAGCGCATATGAGTTGGACCGAAGGGTCTGTTTCCATGCTGTATGACTCTATGATTCTAAGACTCTATGACAATTCCTTTATATCAAAGGAACTTCTTTGGAGACAGTCTTCAAGAAGTTCAGTTTTAATAAGAGCTCTGCATCCCAATCGATATTTCATGAGGTTTTACAACACAACATTCCTGCAAATGTGATACAGCTTCCACTATGAATCAATCAGATAAATGAAGAAAAAGCACCAAATTTATCTGTTGCCTTGCAGCACACAATGCTCACAAGCGGGTCATAAATTGCAAACCCCAGAAGCTAATTAAACAACACAAGCCATTTTTAGTCCCTAAACAAAAAAAACCCCAAAGAACTGTGGGTGCTAAATAACTGTATCAAAACAGAAATTGCTAGAGAAACTCAGCAGGACTGGCAGTATCTATGGAGAGAAAGCAAAGTTAACCCTTCCTGAAGACGGTTCACTGGACTCGAAATGTTAACTCTGCTCTCTCTCCACAGATGCTGACAGCCCTGCTGAATTTCTATAGCAGTTTATGGTATTTGTTTCAATGTTCGCCCCTGCTGTTTCTGCAGCAGTGAGAGCGCTGAAAGTAGTGACACTTGACTTAAGGAAAGCAAGAACTCGGCTTTCCCTGTTTAATCCTAGACATTGAGATTGAGTAGTGACAGAGTGGTAGTGTCCCTACCTCTGAGCTAGGAGGACTGCGTTCAAGGGCCACCTGCTCCACAGCTGAAATAACAATACCTCTGAACACATTGATTAGAACCTATTTGGTATTTTGTCTTTCAAACATTATACAGAGCAGTCTTGATTATAAGAAGCTGGAAAATGCAGAAAACTCATGTAGGCTTGTATGTAGTCTTTGGAAATCCCTAAAGTATGAAAATATTTTGGAAGGAGTTCAAAACCTCACCTGGGAAATTATTTGGAAGCCAGAGGTCATGAACTGCTCCCACATAACGCTAGGCAAATTGATGTGACTCATTTTGCCATACATCTGGGTCAACTGGATTCTATTCTGTTAACTTTGAAACAAATTTGCCCTCAGGCACTGGATGTGCAATGATTCCCACCCATTCTTAAGGAAGGTATTTCATTGATATTAAGGCATATCATTTCGAGATTGTGCATTTACCATGACTTTTTCTTATTCATTCATGGAATGTGAGCATTGCTGGCTAGGCTAGTTTTGTTTGTCCATCTCTAACTGCCTTCAAGAAGGTGTGGCGAACTGTCTCCTTGAAACCCTACAGTCTTTGAAGAGCATATACACCCATAGCGCTGTTACAGAGGGAGCCGTAGGATGTAAACCTAGTGACGGCGAAGGAATGATGATACATTTCCAAGTCAGGATGGCAAGAAGCTTGAAGGGGATTTTGCAGGAGGTGGTGTTCCCCCAGACTGCTCTTATCCTTCTAGATGGCAGAAGTTACAGTTTGTAAACTGCTGTTGAAGGAACTTAGGTGAAGTATTGACGTGTGTTTTGGAGATAGATTTTGGACACTTCTGCCAAGTGAGCTAGAGGTAGAGGGAGCAAATGTTTAATGTGGTTGATGGGGTGCCAACCAGGTGGACTGTTTTGTCCTGGATAGTGTTGAGCTTCATGAATGTTGCTGGAGTTATAATCAGCCAGGCGCACAACTGACCTGTGCTTTGGAGATGATGGACAAGTTTTAGGGAATCAGGAGTTGATTTTTCTTGTACAGAATTTCCAGATTTTGATCTACTTTTATAGGAACCATTTTTTGACTAGTTGGCTGGTCCAGTTCAGCTTCTGGAGAAAATGGCAATCCCAAGATGTTGCTAGTGGAGGATCCGAGATGCTGAGGCCATGGAGTGTACAGTGAAGGTGGACAGATTCTTTTTTGTTGGAAATGCGTTCATTTCCTGGCACTTGTGTGGCATAAATGTCACTTTCCAATTATCAACACAATCCTGCTGAATGACTGTCTTCCTGTATTTAACATAAGACAATAACAAACTAGGTGGATTACCATGGGAAATGCAGGGTTACAGGGATAGGGTAGTGGGGTGGGTCTGTCTCAGAGGCCTTTCAGAGGGTTGGTGTGGACTCGATGGGCCAAATGGCCTGCTTCCACACTGTAGTGATTCTGTGATTCTATAAGTAGGAGTAGAATAGGCCATTCAAGCCCATTAAGCCTGTTCCAAACTGCTTCAGTATCTGAGGAGTTGTGAATGGTGCTGAGCATCACTACTTTTGATTTTACAATGGAGGATAGATCATTGATAAAACAACCACACATTGTTTGGCCTCAGACGCTACACTGAGGAACACATGCAGCAATAACATGGGAACTGAATTTATTGGCTTTTTACAATCACAACTATCTTCCTCTGTGCTCGCAATCAATAATCAGCAGGCTGTTTTCTTCCACAATTCACACTGACTTCAACTTTGCTGTGTCTCCTTGGAGCCAGACCCAGTTGAATGTGCCTTGTGTAATGTTCAGATATTCTCATCTCTCTTCCCATATGAGCTCTGATGTATGTGTATTGAACAAGGCTATATCAAGGCTTGGAGCTAAGTGATCTTTGTGGACTTTTCAGACTGGAGTCCTGTGACCAGTGGTGTCCCACAGGGATCGGTTCTGGATCCTCTTTTGTTTGTCATTTATATAAATGATTTGGATGAGAATATAGAAGGGCATTGTTAGTAAGTTTGTGGATGTCACCAAAACTAATGGCACAGTAGACAGTGAAGAAGGTTTTCTAAGTTTACAAAAGGATCTTGATCAAATGGGTCAATGGGCTGAAAAATAGCAGATGGAGGTCAATCTGGATAAAGGCGAGTATTGTAGTTTGGTATAACAAACAAGGGTAGGGCTTACACAATTAATGGTAGGGCCTTGGGTAGTGTTGTGTAACAGAGGGATCTAGGGGTGCAGGTACGTAATTCTTTAAAGTTTGTCACATATAGACAGGATAGTTAAAAAGGCATTTGGCACTCTTGCCTTCATTGCTCAGCCCTTTGAGCATACGAGTTGGGACGTTATGTTGAGTTTGTACAGGACGCTGTTGAGGTCGCTTCTGGAACACTATGTCCAGTTCTGGTTGCTCAGTTATAGGAAAGATATCATCAAGCTGGAGAGGGTTCAGAAGAGATTTACCAGGATGTTGCCGCGTATGGAAAGTTTGAGTTATAAAGAAAGACTGCATAGGCTGGGACTTTATTCACTGGAGCGTAGGAGCTTGAGAGGCGACCTGATAGAAGTGTATAAAATATTGACAGGTATAGATAGAGTTAAGGTAATCGTCTTTTCCCAAGGATAGGGGATTTCAAGAATTGGGGTTGGGGCACATTTTGAAAGTGAGAGGAGCGAGATTTAAAAAAGACATGAGGCAAATTTTTGACACAGAGGGTGGTTCACGTGTGGAATGAACTTCCTGAGGAAGTGGTGGATGCGGGTGAAATTACAATGTTTAAAGACATTTGGATAGATACATCAGTGGGAAAGGTTTGGAGGGACATGGGCCAGGAGCAGGCAGGTGGGGCTAATTTAGTTTGGCATTACGTTCGGCATGGACTGGTTGGACCAAAGGGTCTGTTTCCATGGTGTATGACTCTACGTCTTTAGAAAAGTAACCAAGCGCCGTGGCAAGTAGTTGTTGAGTACATGTCATTAGATCATACTGTCCATGACACTGTTCATCATTATGCTAATGACTGACAGTAGATTGATTGTCTTATAATTACTATTTCTCAGAGGACTTACGTTTTGAAGCTTTGCAGAAAAAATATTCATTCAAGTTTTGTGGCAATGTATTGAGCAGTTTCTTTAAGAATTGATGACAGAAATGTCACTGTGGATTTTTGAGACTATTTTTCACAAGGTCTCCTTAAAATCACACGACTGTTACCTTTGCTGTGGACCCTGCTGAGGCTGTTTGAATAGTGTTTAACTGGGGAGTGGGGTTAAGAAGCCAACAATGAAGGGCTACCCGATTGATCTCTCTTATTTCTGAAAAGAAAACCCTTTTGTTGAGAGAGATAATAGGTACTGCAGATGCTGGAGAATCCGAGATAACAAGGTGTGGAGCTGGATG
>JAHRHZ010000063.1:54078965-54137314 GCA_024137785.1 Ginglymostoma cirratum | reverse complement strand
GCTGCTTGACCTGCTGTGTTCATCCAGCCCCATGCTTGTTACATGTGAGATCTGGATTGTTTATGGTACAATGCATGATGGGCTGGTGAAGCAAAACAACAATAGGGTAATTATAGCGGAGGGGAACGTGTGGGCTTCAGTAGTTCTGTACGTAAACATACAGAAGCACACTGTTCAATAAAGTTATATTGAGTTCCATCTTCTAGTACTTGAGCATCAAATCATTTAAAAAAAAACATTATTGAGTAACACGGTAAAGCCGGACTTTTGTGACTGATCAGTATTCATCAGATTTGCCTTTAGACATTGCCAGACACGCTCGATCGTGTAACACTGTCTGAATGTTGCCTGCCACTCCCATTGCTACTAGAATAACCCCGCAACCGTTGGCTATCAAACTGACGCACCCTTTTTGTTGCCATAGTGCCCAACCACATGCCCCGAGGGCTGAAATTGAATCAAATTCTTCCAAGTTTCACCTGAAGGAAGTTTTGCAGGAGGAGAATATAATTTGCTCAGATTAAAAGAAAACACTTGTTAATTTCCAGTCTCATAGAGGGATAGGGAGAGGAGGAAATATCTGTATGTCGAACAGATTGTTAATCCTTGTTTTTGTTAAATAGATGAAAAGGTATGCGCGCCTGCCTTTAATTGTTCTCATTTAAACGTACAATACACACTTTTGAGGATGAATTTAAAATGTACGCTCTATATTGCTTCCTCAAAAGTGAAGTGCTGTTTCATGAAGAACTGATACTGGAAAAAGCTCTTGCACACACACAGAGCAAGTCCTCGCCTCTTCCATGTCTGCCCTGCCCTCTTTAAAATAGCAATACTGCTGACAGAATCAAAGTTCACAGTCACATCTGTTTCGACTTCAATTACTAACGACCACAGGGCCACCACCCAATGAGAATGCAGATGCCCCTGACTTTCTAAGAGGACTATTTTGTTGTGTTTTGGCTGTAAGCTCACCGTAGTAACCGTTGCCAACTTATGTTTCAAATTCAGGTAAATTCACGAACGAGTTGTCGTCAAGGTAATGTACTTTGTTCAGCACTGTACTATATTTGCATATAGAGAACACGGCAATTATTGATTCGCCGATATTACAGCCTTGGATTGCAATGCGAAAATAATTATTGCGGTTTAAAAACAAACCGAGGAAATAAGTTTGTAAAAGTAACACTTGTAGCAGTGCAAGTTGTTCCAGAAGCCATGCAGCAAATCTTTCAGAATGTTTTCAGTTTCAATAAACCTGTACACGTTGAATACAGCTAATGGCTGCCCCTTGCACACTACAGTTCCACAGCCCATTCCCGGCTCTAACACCAAACTCGGCTTCCCCATGTGTAGAAAACAATTAGGACAGAAACCCTTTAGAGTCTGACAACTGTGTGTCCGTAAATCTCAACTAATAAGGCGTAGAGACGGTGAAGAACAATTGGTAACATCTGTCACTACTACGCATTTCTACCGAAACACAATGGAAAGTGAAAATAGAAAACGCAGTTTCAACTGGTAAAGAGGAATTTTCTGCTAATTGAATCCATACCTCTTATTAAAAGAGGATTCCTATTATTTACATTAATCAACATTTTTATTTGCACGCTTTGTATATTACAATATCTCAGTGATTCTATTTCATAAGTATGAGTATGATGCACAATGCAATGTCCCCAGGATGTGAGAGACGCTGGGGCAATTAATCTTAAGTGTCTACTTTGAGTTTAATATCCACTCAGGGCATCACGTTTGAACAAGGTGTATTTTTGTCCGTACTAGTCTGTCGATTTGCATTTCTAATTACTATCAGATGTAGGAGCGGAAGTAGGCTATTCTGCCCATCTAGTCTGCTTCACCATTTAGTGATCTGATTACTGTTATTCCTAAACACACACTACCATTAACGATAGTTGCCAGAAGTTTTCACTCGAAGCTGCAGAACAAACAGATTTTGCTCAGTTTGGCGAGGTTAATTAACGTGGCTCTTAGTTTGACGCTTGGATGACTGAGCATTTTAATAAATTCACTGTTTCGGTGTTTTAAACTTTCATTTTGAACCATAAAGAATTTCAGGTCAGTTCTTCAAATATTGAAACAAAACGCTTGAAATACTCAGCAGATCAGGCAGCATCTGTGCATGGAAAAACATAGCTTTTGAGGAGTCTTGCTGGGTTACTGCAGCACATCTTGCATCTGGTACACTCCGGTATTGCTCTCGGAAGGAGCAAGTGTAGGTTTTACAGTGTCAGTCAAGTGGGCTGCTTTATCCTGGACGGTGTCTAGTTTCCTGAGAGTTGTTGGAGCTGTGCTAATCCAGGCAAGTTGGAGTTTCACATCATACTCTTGACCTGGGTCTTGTAGCTGATGGACGAGCAATCAATAGACGGGAGGTGAGTTGGTCACCACAGAATTCCCAACCTCTGACTTGCCCTTGTAGCCATTTTATTTGTATGGCTGATCCAGTTCAGTTTCTGGTCAATTGTATCTCCCAAAATGTTGAAAATTGGGAATTCAGCATTGAGGGAAGATGGTTAGATGCTCCCTCTCTGAAGCAATTATGCCACTCGTGGCATGAGTATTACATGGTTATTGGTCAGGTCTTGTTGCATATGGACACCAGACTGCTTCACTGTTTGAGGAGTAATGAATGCTGCTGAACATCATGCAATCATCAGTGAACATCCCCAACTTCAGCATTAGGATGGAGGGAAGGTCAGTAATGAGGCAACTGTAGATGGTTGGGCCTAGGACACTGCCCTGGGGATCTCCTGCAAACATGCTCTGCTGATTGCTGGAGGTCAGTCATCATCTTGTGCCAGATGGGACGCCAAACAGTGAAGAATCCCCCCCCCCCGATTCCCATTGACACTAGTTTTGCTAGGGTTCCTTGATACCACACTCGATCAAATGATTTGACAAAACCTAACCTTACATCTGGCATTTAGCTTTTTTTTGTCCATGTTTGAACCAAGACTACAATGAGGTCAGGAACTGAATGGCCTTGGCAGAACCCAAATTGAGCTTCAGTGAACAGTTTATTGCTGAATAAATGCTACTTACTAGCAACCACTTCCATCACTTTACTGAAGATTGAGAGTAGATTTGACCAAATTGTATTTGTACTGCTTTTTGTGTACAGGAATTACCTGGGTAAGTGTTCACATTGTCAGGCAAATACCAGTATTATAACTGCACTGGAATGGCTTGGTTAAGGGTATGGATTGTTATGGAACACAAATGCTGTCATTGGGCTTGTGGTCTTTACAATATCCAGAGCCTTCAGCTATTTGTTGATATATCACATGATATGAATTGGATTCACTGAAAGCTGGCAGCTGTGATGCTGGTGACCTCAGCAGGTGGATGGATCTGAGATGGATCTCCACCTGGCCCTTCTGGTCGAAGGGAACGCAAATGTTCCATTTTTGCCTTTTTATACTATTGTGCTGTGTTTCCCTGTTTAAGCATGCAGACGTTTATGGAGCTGCCTCCTCCTGTTAGTTATTTAACAATCGTTCATCATTAATGATTGTGGCAGGATTGCCAAGTTTTTATCTGGTCCCTTGGTTGTGTATTCACTTAGCCCTATCTAGCACATGCTGCTTTTGTTGTTTGGTACACACGTAGACCTATGGTGTAGCAAATGCAGATTGAAATCTAATTGCATGCCCTCCTGCAGTCTTCATTGAACCAGGACAGGTTTCCTGGCTTGATGGGAATGGTGGAGTGCAGGGACCATGCTATGCTATGCTATGCTATGAGATTAGCAGAATTGAGTTCAACCAGAATTTGTACTGTCCCACAGCACCTCCGTGATGCACAGTTTTAAGTTGCTAGATAGACCTGTTTGAAATCTGTCCCGTTTAACACGAAGTGATTGTGCCACACAATATGGTGGATAATATTGTCAATGTCAGGATGGGACTTAACCCTTAAACACCTAATGATTAACAATCTATCTTTAACCTTTGACCTGATGTTATAAGACTTCGTAGATTTTGCAATTGATGTTGAGGGCTCCCAGGGCAGCTCTCTCCTGACTTTATATCACTGTACGGCCATCTCTCATGGCTGTGTATTGCTAGTGGGACAGGACTTTTCCAGGGAAAGACGTTGTTGAAAATTTGTGGGTTTTATTCCTTAACAGTTAACCATTCTTGTACTAGATTGCTAAAAACATAGTCAATACAGTGTGGAGCTGGAGGAACATAACTGGTCAGGCAGCATCAGAGGAGCAGGAAAGTCGATGTTTCGGGTTTACACCCTTCATCAGGACTGGGGAGGAGGAAGGGAGCTGGGAAATAAATAGAGGGGAGGGTGGAGCTGGGGGAAAGTATGTGGGATAGTGATAGGTGGATGCAGGTAGGGGGTTGTGGAGATAGGTGATAGGAAGGGTGGGGCAGATAGGTGAGAAAGAAGATGGACAGGTAGTGTCAGATCAAGGAGGCAGGGATGAGAGGGAGGGTTGGACATGGGATGAGGCTGGGGACGGAGAGATTTTGAAACTGGTGAATTCTGTTTTGAAGCCATTGGGCTGTAGGCTCCCAAGGCGGAATATGAAGAGTTGTTCCTCCAGCTTACATGTGACGTCATTGTGATACTGGAGGAGGCCCAGGATGGACGTGTTACCTGGGGCTTGGGAAGGGGAATTAAAATGGTTGGCAACTGGAAGGTGTTGTTGATTATAGCGTACAGACCGCAGGTGCTCTACAAATCAGTCACTGAGCCTGCGCTTGGTCTCACCAATTATGGAGGAGGCCACAACGGGAGCTGCGGATACAGGCGACCAGGTTGGAGGACCCTGTCGGATTTGGAAAGATTAGATTGTAGCCATGCTCGCCGAGCCAGTGTGTTTGGTTGCAAGCGTTTCATCACCCTGCTCAGTAACATCATCAGTGCACCTCTGGTGAAGCGTTGGGGTTCTGTCCCGTTTGTTATTTATATGCCTCGGTTTGCTGGGGTGATTGGTATCACTTCCAGTTCTGTTTCTCAGTGGTTTGTATATCGGGTCCAGTTCGACGTGTTTGTTGATGGAGTTCCATTTGGAATGCCAGGCCTCCAGGAATTCCCTGGCACGTCTCTGTTTGGTTTGTGCTTTTAGGGACGTGTTGTCCCAGTCGAATTCTTATCCTTCTTTGTCCGTATGTATTGAGATCAGTGAGAATTGGTTCTGTCTCTTGATGGCTAGTCGGTGATGATGTATCCTCATTGTCAGTTTTCTTCCAGTTTGGTCTCACAGTCCTTGCATTTTATTTTGTATATTATGTTAGTTTTATTGGTTGTGGGTATGGGGTCTTTTACGTTCGTCAGTAGCTGACGCAAGGTGGTTGTTGGTTTGTGGGCTACCCTGATACCTAGGGGTCTGTGAGCAGTCTTGTGGTCATCTCTGACATATCCCTGATGTATGGTAGGGTGATTAGTGTGTCTGGCCGTGTTGTGTCGTCTTGTTGTGGTCTGTCGCGGAGGTACTGGCGGATTGTGCATTTTGGGTATCCATTCCTTTTAAGAATTCCATATAAATGCTGCCGTTCTGCTTTGCACAATTCTGGGTTGTTGCAGTATGTCATGGCCTGTTTGAATAATGTCCTGATGCAGCTCTGTTTATGGGTGTTGGGGTGGTTGCTGGTGTAATTAAATATCTGCCCCATGTATGTGGTCATTTTGTATATGTTAGTCTGGAGTTCTCTTCTGTTCTTGTATTCTACCATTATGTCTAGGACAGGTAGTCTATTATTATTCTCCTCTTCTTTTGTGAATTTTATTCCAGTGAGGATGTTGTTTATGTGTTGGTGAGTTTCTTCCAGTCTTGTGCGTTTGATAATCACGACGGTGTTATCTACATAGCGGACCCAGAGTTAGGGTTGTATGGTGGGGAGCGCTGTTCACTCTAACACTTGCATTACTGCTTCTGCAATCAGTCCTGATATTGGGGATCCCATTGGTGTTCTGTTGATTTTGTTTGAATATATGGTCTTGAAGGTGATATGGGTTGTGAGGCACGGATCCAGCAGTTTCAGGGTGCTGTCCTTGGTGTCGTAGGGTGCCTGCCTTCTTGATTCATCCAGCAGTGTGGTAAGTGTGGACCTCTTTGGCTAGGTGGAAGAGGTGTAGTCATGGTAGCTATGGGAGTTGGTGGATTTAAATTTGATGTCGGTGCTGAGACGGTTACTAGAGAAGGAAACAGAGAGGTCCAGGAAGGGGAGGGAGGTGTCGGAGATGGTCCTGGTTTTGAGGGGGGGTGCGGATGGTGGTGGAAGGTGTTAGTAAAGTTGATGAACTGTTCAACCTCCTCATGGGAGTACGAGGCAGTGCTGATACAGTCACCGATGTAACAGAGGAAGAGGTGAAGGTTTGTGCCAGTGTAACTACAGAAAAGGGACTCTGCCATGTATCCTATGAAGAGGCGGGCATAGCTCTGTTCCATACTGGTGCCCATAGCCATGCCTTTACATAGGAAGTGAGAGGAGTTAAAGGACAAGTTCCATTTAGTGGATGAGGGTGTTGATGGAGGGGGACTGGTTGTGCCTGTGGGAGAGGAAGAAGCGGAGGACTTTTAGGCCATCCTAATGGGGGATACAGGTGTTGAGAGACTGGATAAACAGGAGTCTGGAAGAACACAGCAGGCCAGACAGCGTTGTGGAGGAAAGGAACAGTCAACGTTTTGGGAATTACCGTTCTTCAGGACCCTGAGTCTTGAAGAAGGGTAATACCGGAAACGTTGACTGCTCCTTTCCTCCAGAATCTGCCTGGCCTGCTGTGTTCTTCCAGCCTCCTGTTTGTCTGTTTTGGATTCCAGCATCTGCAGTTTTCTTTCTCTCTAGAGACACTGGTTGCCCGTGGTAAACATGAGTTGGGGGTTGGGTAATTGAAAGTCGAGGTGGAGGGTGTGGGGTAGTGTCCCAAATGTAGGTGGGGCGTTCCTGAACCAGGAGGGGGAATAAAACGGAGTTGAGGTAGGTGGAGATGAGTTCAGTGGGGCAAGAGCAAACAGGGATAATATGTCAACCGGGGCAGTCAGGTTTGTGAGTTTTTGGGAAGGAGGTAGAAACGGGCAGTGCAGGGTTGGGGAACTATGGGGTTGGAGGCTGTGGGCAGGAGGTCTCCTGAGGTGATGAGGTTATTGCTGGTCTGGGAGATGATGGTTTGGGGTGGGGTCATAATTGAGGGGGTGGTAGGAGGGGGTGTTGGAGAGTTGGCACCTGGCCTCAGCGATGTAGAGGTCAGTACACCATACCACCACTGTGCCACCTCCCTACCCCCCCCCCCTCAGTAGTTTTGATGGTGAGGTTGGCGTTGGAGTGGAGGGAGCAGAGGGCTGTGCGTTCTGTTGGAGAGAAGTTGGACTGAGTGAGAGGGGCAGAGAGATTCAGGCAATTGATGTCACAAGGGCAGTTGGAGATGAAGAGGTTGAGATAGGGTAGGAGGCGGTGGGGTGGTGTCCAGGGAGATGAGGTTTGTTAGAGGCAGGAGAAAGGGCCCTTAGAGGGTGGGTTAGACTCCCGGTCAAAGAAATAGGCCTCAACATAGGATGAGGAGATTTTGAAACTGGTAAATTCTATGCCCAACCCTCCCTCTCATTCCCGCCTCCTTGACCTGACACTATCTGTACATCATCTTTCTTACCTATCTGCCCCACCCTTCCCATGACATAACTCTAAAACCCCCCACCTGCATCCACCTATTACCATCCCACCTACTTTCCTCCAACCCCCCCAGCCCCACTCCCCTTTCCTTTACTTATTTCCAAGCTCCTTTCCCCTCCCCAGTCCTGATGAAGAGTGTAAAAAAAAATTTCCAGCTCCTCTGATGCTGCCTGACCTGCTGTGTTCCTCCAGCTCCACTCTGTATCGACTCTGACTCCAGCATCTGCAGTTCTTACTAGCTGCTAAATAAACGTTACTCGACTTTATGTCCATGCCAAAAGGCAAGGCGAGATGGAAGTATTGTGAACATTTATGGTCTGGCTAAGGGAGCAAACCCAAAAAAACAATGAAGACGATTGAAGAATGTAAAAATAAGCACAGGGTGGGTGAGGAGCCTTCAGATGCAGCCTAGTGAGCTGGCTTATATGTCTCTGTGTGCAAAATGACAGCAGTCCAGTGAAAGGTTCAGTGCCGTCCAAAATGTAGTATTGAAGTGAACAGTAGTTGAATTGGAGATGTGTTCTGATGTAGTGATGTTGGTATATGTGGTATGCTGGTGTCCATGGTTGTGAGATATGTACAGCCACTGCCTTTGGAGTGTGCCCTGCGTTACTGGTGCAGGATATGGAGGTCTGCAAGAGCAAGAGGTGTACAGCAGTCACCAGGTAATCACTCTGACTTTCAGGTCAGGAATTCTCAAAGTGTAGTTTCTATCCAGTGAAACTGTACGGTATTGAAGTAATCAGAGATAATAGGAACTGCAGGTGCTGGAGAATCCGAGATAACAAGGTGTAGAGCTGGATGAACACAGCAGGCCGAGCAGGAAAGCTTGACGTTTCGGGCCTAGACCCAAAATGTCAAGCTTTCCTGCCCCAATGATGCTGCTTGGCCTGCTGTGTTCATCCAGCTCTACACCGTGTTATCTCGGTATTGAAGTAAGATGAGGTTAAAAAGCTAACGTTGCCATAATCCTACCGGACCATAGGTCTGGTTAGATGAGGTAGTAATGAGGTTGTTAATGAGTGATAATCCATACAAATCAGCCTCATACCACGAAATAGTGAGAATCTTGTCTTGCTGTCCAAACCTTGGTTAGAAAATATGACACAGTCATAGAGTTGTACATCACAGAAACAGACCCTTCAGTCCAACTTGTCCACGCTGACCAGATATCCTAAATTAATCTAGTCCCATTTGCCAACGTTTGGCCCATATTCCTCTGAATCCTTCCTTTTCATGTACCCATCCAGATGCCCTATAAATGTTGTCATTGTACCAGCCTCCACCACTTCCTCTGGCAGCTCATTCTATACATGCACCACCCTCTGTATGGAAAAGTTGCTCCTCAGGTCCCTTTTAAATCTTTCCCCTTTCACCTTAAACCTATGCCCTCTAGTTTCAGTTCCCTCCCCCAAATCCCAGGAAAAGGAGTTTGTCGATTTACCCTATTCATGCCCCTCATGATTTTATAAACCTCTATAAGGTCACCCCTCAGTCTCCAATGCTGCAGCAAAAATAGCCCCAGCCTATTAAACCTCTCCCGATAGCTCAAACCATCCCATGCTGGAAATATCCTTATAAATCTTTTCTGAATACTTTCAAGTTTTACAACATCTTTCCTACAGCAAGCAGACCAGAATTGAATGCAGTATTCCAAAAGTGGTCTCATCAATGTCCTGTACAGCCGCAACATGACCTCTCAACTCTTATACTCAGTTCACTGACCATTAAAGGCAAGTGTACCAAACGCCGCCTTCACTATCTTAACTACCTGTGACTTCACTCTGAAGGAACTATGAACCTGCACTCCAAGGTCTGTTTGTTCAGCAACACTCCTCAGGACCTTACCATTAAAGTGTATAAGTCCTGCCCTGATTTGCCTTTCCAAAATGCAGCACCTCACGTTTATCTAAATTAAACTCCATTGTCTTGATATTGCGAAGGTCCTTGCCAGATACTGCAATATGACCCATGTCATCCAGGGGTTGGGTAGATTCTACCCTTAGTTTTGGAAATGAGGACACAAGCATGTCGCCATGAACTCACTAGTTTTGGACGGTCTGTGAAGAAATGAAGGTTTCACTGAACGCAGTGGTCTTCAACACTTTTTGTATCGTAACAAAGTTGAATATAGTTTCAATGTTTATCAGAACACAATTTTTCTCTACCTCTAGCTTACTTTCTCCAAATGGCAGAGAAACTGCCTTGCACTGCAGCTGATCATTTTTTAAGCTTTATTTCAAAGCATCAGGCTTCCTTCATCACATTTATCTGCAGAGAACTGAATTTGACCTGAAATCTTATTGAATACAAATTTTTATGTAAATGGGCATTAATTTTTTTTTTATTCATTCATTCATTCATTGCTGGCTTGGCAGCATTTATTGGCCATCTCTAATTGCCCAGAGGGCAGTCAAGAGTCAACCACATTACTGCGGGTCTGGAGTCTCATGTGTGCCAGACCAGATAAGGATGGCAGTTTCCTTCTCTAAAGGACATTAATGAACCAGATGGGTTTTTCTGACGATCGACAATGGATTCATGGCCATCATTAGATTCTTAATTCCAGATACTTATTGAATTCAAATTCCACCATCTGCCAGGGCAGGATTCGAACCCAGGTCCCCAGAACGTTATCCGGGTCTCTGGATTAACAGTCCAGCTAGGACTGTTACCACACCACTTAATTAACATACCTCTAGGCCGTCGCCTCGCCCCTAGCAATCTAACATTGTCTTTATTGAAAAAAGGAAGAAACTGTATTTAGAAGGAGCAAATTACTGCAAATGCTGGAATCTGTCCTGAAAACAACAAATGCTGGAGGTCACAGCAGGTCAGACAGCGTCTATGGAAAGGGAGCAAACTAACGATGTCTAGACTTGAAACATTAGCTTACTCTCTCTCCATGGATGCTGTATGGCCCGCTATGATCTCCAGTTATTTGTTATTTTCAGTTCAGAAACTGCATTTATCTCTCTTAGAGTATCAGCCACTCTAAAGGATTACTTTTGTAAAAACAACTGAAAGAACTGGATGCTGGAAATCTGAAACAAAAACAGAAATTGGTGGAAAACCTCAGCAGGTTTGGCAGCATCCCTGCAGATTAGTTTTGTAGTTTAGTCCCACTGGTTATATTATGCGATGACTGAATGGAAACAGTGACCAAATGGCCAAATAATAGAGATAGTAGGAACTGCAGATGCTGGAGAATCTGAGATAACAAGGTGTGGAGCTGGATGAACACAGCAGGCCAAGCAGCATCAGAGGAGCAGGAAAGCTGACATTGAAGGGTCCAGACCCTTCTTCAGAAAATTGAAGAAGGGTCTAGGCCTGAAACGTCAGCCTTCCTGCTCCTCTGATGCTGCTTGGCCTGGTGTGTTCATCCAGCTCTATACCTTGTTTGGCCAAATAATAGAGATGGGTTGTCGTTTGAGACTGTTGGTAGTCCAAGAACCTTGATGTTTGCCTTTGATTCCAAGAAAGTTTGTGGCCCTGGAAAGGCCAGTGTTCCTTGTTTAACACAACTTCTGATAATGCAAGTACCTCTTGGTGGTTCATTTGAAGTATTGACATAGATTATAACCTCAAGCCTATTATTGCAACCGAAACACACTAACCCCTGGTTTAGAAGGAAAAATTCTGGCATAAATTGATAAACTTATTTCTTCTAAGCTGCAATGTTTAACTTGTTTCCACTGTACAAATTATGCTTCCTTTTTTTTTCAAAAAATGTGAAAAAAACATTAAAGCTACAACTGAGCAGGTGACATTCCCTGTGTTTTAAATCTTGCAATCAAATGCATTTGTGAGAGATGTACATTTGTGTTGCTTTATTCCTGGTTGAACTTGTAAGTATATATCTGACAATCATGCCCTAGTTCACTAGTTCTTTGAAGGTCATTAAGGTAATGACTGAAGACACTGGGAGTGCATCAGATGCGAGCATGTTATTTATATTTAAACCAAAAGAAATAGGAACAGGAGTAGGCCATTTGGTCCTTTAAGCCTGCTCCACTATTCAATAGGATCGTAGCTGATACGATGTTCTTCATATCCATTTCCCACGTTTTCCTCAATACCTCGATTGCTGAACTGATCAAGAATCTACCTCAGCCTTAAATATACACAAGGACTCTGTCCCCACAGCTCTCTGCGGCAAGGAGCTCCAAAGACACTTAAACCTCTGAGAGAAGAAATTCCTTGTCCTCTCAGTCTTAAATTGGCACCCCTTTTATTCTGAGACTATGCCCTCTTGTCCTAGACTCTCCCATGAGGGGAATTATCGTCTCAGCATTTACCCTGTCAGGCCCCTTAAGAATCCGGTATATCTCAATGAGATGATCTCTCATTCTTCTAAACACCAGTAAGTAGAGTCCCGAACTGTTTAGCCTTTGCTCATAAGGCGATCCCATACCAGTGAACCTTCGCCAAACTACCTCCACTGAAATGATATCTTTCATTAAATAAGGGAACCAGAACTGCACTTACAGGACTGCAGATGTTGTCCCTCAGCAGCACCTTGTACAGTCGCAGTAAGACTTCCCTACTCTTATATTCCAACCCTCTTGAAACAAGGACCAATATTCCATTAGCCTTCCTGATTACCTGCTTTTTAGCTTTGTGTTTTGTGCACAAATACCTTAAGTCCCTTTGTGTTGCAGCTTTCCTCCATTTAAATAATATTCTGTTCTTTTGCTTTTCCTTCCAAAACGAACAACTTTGCATTTTCCCACATGATACTCTGTCTGCCAACTTTTGCCCACTTTACCTATTAGTATCTTTCTGTAAACTGTTTATATCCACCTCGCATAATTGACTCTGATCCATGCTTAGTGGTAAGACAGAGAATATTTATGATGCGTCACAAAGCTTTTAGGTTCTGCAAAATACTAGCCACTGCTAATATTGACCGCTGTTGCTTGGAGTGCTGTGGTGATTTTTCCTTTACAGCCTAATGTATAAGAGAGTAGTTTTTCTTTATCATTTGAACATTCAGGAGTGTGCAAGAAAGTTATTGATATTTCCAGCAAGTTAAACATAGCCCAATGTGTTATCTTCGAAGCTAATTTTTATCTTAGAGATGGAGGACAACTTGGAGGGTAATTTTCAGATGTGCCCTGTGAACAGGGACACTAAAGAAATTTGAGTAATACCTAAAGCCATGACACCCCCTCTCACAGCAGTGTTGAGCCTCGCTGTGGCTGGATCCATTGGTAATAGTTACAGTCAACCTGTGAGGGGAATATCAGAATCAGCGCAGGTTCTCAGTATTGTGAGCCGTTGATATTCAAGTTGTAATCTAAGGCCAGTTTAGCAAAGTCCCTCATGCAATTGGACAAGGGGAATCATGGACTACATGTCCAATGTGTACAGCACAAATCATATTGTGCAAACGCAGTAGGAGCGTACAAGTATGGGAGGATTACCAGAACCTTGTTTCACCCACTGCTTCCAACACCCACATCATCGAATAACAGCATTACATGTGAGAGCGTGTTGGCAAAAAATTACTGTTCAAGGTGGGAAGGCATCAATGCACTGCCCTAGTGCAGCCTGTAAGATTTTAGATCGTCTTTGTGAACTGTGGCCTACAGCTGGCATTTTTCAAGTTGCCTGTGGTTATCTCTGCTTCGTGTGGTATTGCATGTGATCAGGATTTATATTCCACCGAGATGGATGCTGCATGTGTTTCACCTTTTTAATGCAGTTTCGATCACCATTGCACATTTGCGATATTGGCTGAGCATGGAATGCAACACGGGTTGCGATTGGCCGAGTGAGTCACCGTCTCGGTTTGGCAATCGAACATGGTGCTGCCCTGGCCCCCTGTCAAAGCCAAGATGGTTGTGACCATGGATAATACACCTTCCTGAATAGTCCATGTCCCTGAGGGCACTATCATCTCCCAACCTTAAGTATTTGAGTATGTGTCTCCCCTCACAGATATTGTCACTTCTGTGTATCCCCGCATGCTGCCTTCAAGCCCTACAGTTGGCTTTCCCCAGCTTCCCTTCCACAGCGGAGGCCCTTTAACTTTGAATGAACAGAACTCCATTGCTGACTAGGGCCCACTCCACTCATTGCCTTTTGCGTGACAGCCTTGATTGATGAGTGACCTGACCATTGATCCCTGTGCAGCCCCTGACTGACTAACTTCAAAACGCCCAGACTGGCAGCAATGGACCTGCAGGGCTGACTGGCTCAGTCACTGGACCGTTGAAATTTCAACCCCCTGATACTGAACACTCCAAGTGGCCGACTGACTGTGTCTGACCCTCTTGGACAGAGATTGGATGCTGCTCTTGACTGACTGTGTCAGGGCCCCCTTGTCTTAACTGAGAATTACACCACTTAGGCCACTTGGTGGATGCACAGGCAGCGGGTTTGCTGAGTAAGTGGCTGGCACATGCTACAGGTGGTACATTGACTTAGCATGGTGTCAGACAGCAACGATTTTATCTCTTGTGCCAAAGGGCAAAGCAAGATGGAGATGCTGTGAATATCCAAATAGTGCTCACTCAGAAAGGAAGCTAGGAGCCCTGAGGTAGACCCTGTTCCAGTGATTGAGATGGGTGTCTGCCCCTGCACACACAATGACCTGGCATTCTGTTACAGCGCAAGGTGTCAGTACAGTATGGAAGTGGACAGCTGGACTTGCTGTAAGGGAGTAGGTGAGGCTGGAGTGTGTGGACAGCAGATACAGGCAGTAGCTGCACATTGAGTGTGCCCAAAGATATTGGGAACTGCTGTTTTTAAAAAAAAAAAGGAGGGGCAAGCATCAGGCTTGACCTGCCCATTGGGAATTATCTAGCTTCAAAAGGAAATTGCATATATTTGAGCTAAGATTAGGTATCAGTGAGATGTACATTTCATGCAAATAGGCCTGGCACTGCCCTCCAGCAAGATCCTCATCTTGCCTTGGGTGGAAAAGCAGGCTTTTCATTTCTCAATGTAAAATTTAGATTCTCAATAATCTCAACATGATTTTCCAATGGACTCTCCATTCCCCTTATCATTCAGGGGCTGCCAAAATGCCACCCTTCCCATCTGCACTGTTTGTGGCCAATGAAACGCTGTTGTGTTTCAAGTCTAGGGTTTCTGGTCAGAGCTTTCAACTTGCTTCTGATGTGGTAAGTGTCCTTGGGGTAGTGCCTCGTACCTGGAATTCCAGTTCCCCAGTCTTGTCATTGCAGTGGGCTGTCAGACTAAACTGTCATGTTGAGGTGAGGACCAAACCATCACGGAGATTCAACTTTATCTTTGAGGATTTCATTTTAGAATAACTTCACACAGGTCTGCAAAGTTCATAATGCTGCAGGAAGCACCAGTGTGTAGCTGGCACTTCACATTCTTTTAACGCTCTCGTCTTCCTTGCATAGTTACAAAGCCATTTTTACTTCTTTAGACACTGACAACCTGTTCAAGCTTGTAGAATATATCATCCAAACCTTCATTGGACACCTCTCCGGTACCAATGGTGGATTTATCAGGATTGTCATTCCACTTCAGGAACAAAAACAAAGTTGCTGGAAAAGTTCAGCAGGCCCGGCAGCATCTGTGAAGCAGAAAACAGAGTTAACATTTTGGGTCCGGTGACCTTTCCTCAGAACTGTCATTCCACTTCACCTGATGAAGAAGCTGCACTCCAAAAGCTTGTGATTTCAAATAAACTTGTTGGACTATAATCTGGTGTCGTGTGACTTCTGACCTTGTCCACTCGAGTCCAACACCGGCTCCTCCACATCATCCCTGGTTAAATGTGGCATGAAAAGTCATTCGGCTTTTTACAGTTAAAACACTTTCCCTCCATGTGAGACCTGTTTTCTTTAGTTTGACATGGTGATTTTTAGCAATATTTGCAACTTATCCTTCAGTATTGATCTTTACTCAGCCCAGAAATCAAAACTGATCATTTATTTCATTTGGAAGGGCAGCAGGTGAGAAACAAAACCTTTATTCACAGTGCAGAGGGAATAGAAGAATAAAGAAGATGTTGACGTTGGTACATTTTGTTAAAAGCCGACATTTTCATACAGATAAGGCAGTTTCGATTGGTGGTAATGTTCTGGGTAAACAGTGCTCAAAGGGACAAACCCCATACCTGAGCACGCAGAGAGAAATTGCTGAAAAAGTTCAGCAATCTGGTAGCATCTGTGGAGAGAAGTCAAGAGTTAATGCTTTGGGTTGAGTGACCCTTCTTCAGAATGGTTCTGAGGAAGGGTCACTCAGCCCAAAATGTTAACTCTGATTTCTCTCCGCAGACGCTGCCAGACCTACTGAGCTTTTCCAGCAATTTCTGTTGTTCTTTCTGATTTAGAGCATCTGCAGTTCTTCCGGTTTTAGGGTGCATCTAAAAACGATGCAACGCAAACAATTGAATGGCAGTCTGTACCATTGCCAATGGAAACGTGAAAATGTAACCAGTAATTCAAGACAACAACGCTATTGAACAAGAGATGGTGTTAGGAAGGCTATTGGAGAGCTTGGTGATAAGGGCACACGAACAAATATTTGGACAATTTCTGGTACGATTCAGCCCTAAGTGTCAAGTTTGGTAAGTTTCACGGAAGTTTTCAGTTTGCGAGCACTGGAGAATTTTCTCTCACAACCTTCCCGAACTTTTCTCATTACCTATGCACTGGACCGATGTGGAAATCCACTTGTGGTATTCTCCCACTCACCACTGGTCAATGCTGGCACCTGACAGGATTCCTGGTGCCGGCACCATCTTCAGAACCCAGCAGTATGCCCAGTCCACAGCTGCCCCTGAATGGTTTGTTTCATTTGCCCTGGACATGTGAGACAGAGGGCAATTAACACCCTTCTCTGCTGACGGGAAGACCCAGAGGTCTTGCTTGATGGTTAGTGGGCAGTGGTTATATGCGGTGTCTGCCCGTGCAGGATGCCCTGAGATGTTGGTGACTAGGGGGTCTGGAGCCATGACTAGCAAACTGGAACCACCAGATTCTGGCACTGACTTTCGTATTGGGAGTTGTGACCGTCTAGTTTCTATCTGGAGGCTGGGAGATTGATGTCTAGTTTTCCAATGAAGTGAGATGACATAATAATAATGATGTAAATGCAAATGGGCCTCTCAGAATCTCGACTTGATATTCAACACTGCTGGAAAATAGGACTCTTTTTTGCTCTAAATGGCAGGAAGCTCGTCGCTGCTGGTGTTACACAATTCTCCCAGCCTTCTTCTTAATGCCCACTTCATTCAATGCCTGGGAAAATGTACGAAAGATACAAAAATGAAGATTGTACGAGCTTCCACGGCCTCCTCTAGCAGCTCATTCCATACATGCACCATGCATGAAATAGGTGCCTTAGGTCCCTTTTAAATCCTTCCCCACTCACCGTAAACCTTTGCCCTCTAGTTTTGGACCCTGTGATACAGCTGTGAAACAGAAAGCAGTATTCAAATGTACTAAACCAAAATTTATAGCCTTAAATTGATACAGGTTGCTATGAGATCCCTCAAAGCCAGTAGGAAAGATATTCTGCCCTCTCTCAGCTATTCCTGAGACCCGAACACGGTCAGTTTGTGGATATTGTCAGAGGCTCAGATCTCATCTGCACTTACATTGCATCTTGACAGGATCACAAATACAGCAGTCCTGCTGCACATCATTCATAAAAAATATTCTCTAACTTAGAATCATGGAATGTCACATGGATAAAAACAAGTATGTCACGGCACCAAATTCTGTTCAGGGGCAGAGAAATAGGTAACAAGACGGCACAGCTGTAAATTAAAGTCGCCATAGTCCAACCGGATCATAGGGCTGCTCCCTCATTAGAGAGAGATGGTCGCTGGTGGTTTAACCTGAGGGTCTCTGTGCCTTGGGCAAAAAGGGAGAGATTGAAGAGGAGAGGCTTTCATGGTCACCTCAGCTGGTGCAGGAATTGAACCCATGTTGTTGGTGTCACCCTGACAGGGCTATCACTAATAGAGACTACAGGAAGTAATAATATAAATACAAGTTGCAATGTGAAGTGGGCATTGCTCCAATTCTGGCTTCTTTGTCCCTTCGGTGACCCTTCCTCAGAACAGACCCTTCCTCACCGGACCCGAAACGTTAACTCTGTTTTCTCCTCCACAGATGCTGCCAGACCTGCTGAGCTTTGCCAGCAACTTTGTTTTTGTACCAAAGAAAGAAAATTTGGGGCAAATGTAGCACTTAAGCAGTACCTTGAAAAGGGAAGGAAATGGTGACCAGCTTTGGAGATCTGCCTTTTGGATGAAAAAGAGGACAAAGAAGCCAGAATTGGAGCAATGCCCACTTCACATTGCAACTTGTATTTATATTATTACTTCCTGTAGTCTCTATTAGTGATAGCCCTGTCAGGGTGACACCAACAACATGGGTTCAATTCCTGCACCAGCTGAGGTGACCATGAAAGCCTCTCCTCTTCAATCTCTCCCTTTTTGCCCAAGGCACAGAGACCCTCAGGTTAAACCACCAGCGACCATCTCTCTCTAATGAGGGAGCAGCCCTATGATCCGGTTGGACTATGGCGACTTTAATTTACAGCTGTGCCGTCTTGTTACCTATTTCTCTGCCCCTGAACGGAATTTGGTGCCGTGACATACTTGTTTTTATCCATGTGACATTCCATGATTCTAAGTTAGAGAATATTTTTTATGAATGATGTGCAGCAGGACTGCTGTATTTGTGATCCTGTCAAGATGCAATGTAAGTGCAGATGAGATCTGAGCCTCTGACAATATCCACAAACTGACCGTGTTCGGGTCTCAGGAATAGCTGAGAGAGGGCAGAATATCTTTCCTACTGGCTTTGAGGGATCTCATAGCAACCTGTATCAATTTAAGGCTATAAATTTTGGTTTAGTACATTTGAATACTGCTTTCTGTTTCACAGCTGTATCACAGGGTCCAAAACTAGAGGGCAAAGGTTTACGGTGAGTGGGGAAGGATTTAAAAGGGACCTAAGGTAACTATTTCATGGTGAAGGGTCTAGGCCCGAAATGTCAAGTTTTCCTGTTCCTATGATGCTGCTTGGCCTGCTGTGTTCATCCAGCTCCACACCGTATTATTTTTTGCATGGTGCGTGTATGGAATGAGCTGCTAGAGGAGGCCATGGAGGCTGGTACAATTACAACATTTTACAAGGCATTTGGATGGATATTTGAAAAGGAAGAGTTTAGAGGGATATGGCCAAATGCTGGCAAATGGAACTAGATTAATTTAGGATGTCTGGTTGACATGGATGAGTTGAACCGAGGGTCTGTTTCCATGCTGTACAATGCTATGACTTGCCAAAAATTCATAATTTTGGATAAATGAATTTCCATGAGCGTCAAACTCCTTGGCATGACATTAACGGACAACCTGTCCTGGACTTCCCACGTAGCTGCAACAGTCAAGAAGCACAATGATGCCTCTCTTTCCTCAGGTGGCTCAGGAAATTTAACATGCCCATAAGGACCCTCACCAACTTCTACAGATACACCATTGAAAGCATACTCTCGGGGTGCATAATGGCCTGGTATCTCTGCTCAGGTCTGTATTTTAAAAAAATAACTACAGAAAGTGGTGTGCACAGCCCAGACCATCATGGAAGCCAACGTTCTATCCATGGACACCATTTACATGGCCACAGAAAGGCTGCAAACATCATCAAAGATCCATTGCACCCTGGTAATGATCTGCTACAACCCCTTCTGTCAGGCAGATGGTACGTAAGCCTGAACACACACACCAGCAGGTTCAGGAAATGCTTCTTCCTGGCCATTATCAGACTGATGAATTTGTTTTTTTGATTCATTTGTGGGATATAGGCACCACCATCTGGCCAGCATTTCTTTCCCATCCCTAGCTGCCCTTGACAAGGTGGTGATGAGCTGCCTTCTTGAACTGCTGCAGTCCTCCTACTGTAGGTTGATCCACAATGCCATTAGGGAGGGAATTCCAGGACTTTGACCCACTGACAGTGAAGGAACGGCGATATATTTCCAAGTCAGGATGGCGAGTGGCTTGGAGGGGAACTTGAAGGTGGTGGTGTTCCTATATGCCTGATGCCCTTGTCCTTCTGGATGGAAGTGGTCATGGATTTGGAAAGTGCTGTCTGAGGATCTTTGGTGATTTTCTGCAGTGCACATTGTAGATAGTACACACTGCTGCTACTGAGTGGTGGTGGTGGATGGAGCGAATGCTTGTAGATGTAGTGCCAGTCAAGCGGGCTGCTTTGTCGTGGATGGTGTCAAGCTGCTTGTGAGTTGTTGGTGCTGCACTCATCCAGGCAACTGGGGAGTATTCCATCACACTCCTGACTTATGCCTTGAAGATGTTGGACAGGCTTTGAGGAGTCAGAAGGTGAGTTACCCCTCACAGTATTCCTAGTTTCTGGCCTGCTCTTGTAGCCACTGTGTTAATGTGGGGAGTCCAGTTGAGTTTCTGGTTAATGGTAACCCCAAGGATGTTAATAGTGATGGTAACAGCATTGCATGTCAAGAGACGGTGATTAGATTGTCTCTTATTGGTGATGGTCATAACCTGGCATTTGTGTGGCATAAATGTCACTTGCCACGTGTCAGCCCAAGCCTGGATATTGTCCAGATCTTGTTGCATTTGGACATGGACTGCTTCAGTATCTGAGGAGTCACGAATGGTGCTGAACATTGTGCAATCATCGGCGAACATCCCCACTCCTGACCTCATGATGAAGGGAAGGTCATTGATGAAGCAGCTGAAGATGGTTGGGCTCAGGACACTACCCTGTGGAACTCCTGCAGAGATGTCCTGGAGCTGAGATGATTGATCGCCAGCAACCACAACCATCTTCCTACATTGTCAGGTATGACTCCAACCACCAGAGAGTTTGCCCCCCAGTACCCATTGATTCCAGTTTTGCCGGGGCTCCTCAATGCCAAACTTGGTTGAGTGCAGCCTTGATACCAAGGACTGTCACTCTCACCTCATCTCTGGAATTCAGCTCTTTTGTCCATGTTTGGACCAAGGCTATAATGAGATCAGGAGCTGAGTGGCCCTGGCCGAACACAAATTGGGCATCACTGAGCAGGTTATTTCTGAGCAGTTGCTGCTTGTTAGCGCTGTTGATGACGTCTTCCATCACTACTACTGATGATTGAGAGTGGACTGATGGGTCGGTAATTGGCTGGGTTGGATTTGTCCCGTTCTTTGTGTACAGGATGTACTTGGGCAATTTTCCTCATTGTCGGGTAGATACCAGTGTTGTAGCTGTACTGGTACAGCTTGGCTATGGGAGCGGCAAGATCTGGTGCTCAAGTCTTCAGTACTATTGCCGGAACGTTGTCAGGGCCCATAGCCTTTGCAGTATCCAGTGTATCCAACCGTTTCTTGACATCAGGTGGAGTGAATCGAATTGGCTGAAGACTGGTATCCGTAATGCTGGGGACCGCTGGAGGAGGCTGAGATGGATCATCCAATCGGCACTTCTGGCTGAAGATTGCTGTGAATGCTTCAGTCTTGTCTTTTTGCATTGATGCGCTGGGCTCTTCCATCATTGAGGATGGGGATATTTGTGGAGTTGCCTCCTCCGGTGAGTTGTTTAATTGTCCATCACCATTCACTACTGGATGTGGCAAGACTGCAGAGCTTAGATCTGATCCATTGGTTGTGGGATCGCTTAGCTTTGTCTATACTAGCTGCTTTTGCTGTTTTGGTGTGCTAGTCATCCTGTTTGGTGGCTTCACCAGGTTGAAACCTCATCTTCAGGTATGCCTGGTGCTGCTCCTGGCATGCCCTCCTGCACTTTCCGTTGAACCAGGTTTGATCCCCTGGCTTGATGGTAATGGTTGAGTGGGGGATATGCCGGGCCATGAGGTTCCAGATTGTGCTGGAGTATAATTTTGCTGCTGTTGATGGCCCACAGCACCTCATGGATGCCCAGTCTTGAGCTGCTGGATCTGTGCGAAATCTGTCCCATTTAGCACAGAGATAGTGCTACACCACATGATGGAGGTTATTCTCAATGTGAAGGCGGGACTTTGTATCCACAAGGAATTTGCAATGGTTACTCATACCGATGGAACGTGGAACAGTACAGCACAGTACAGGCCCTTCAGCCCACGATGTTGTGCCGAACTTTTACCCTAAACCTAAGGTCTATCTCCGCCCCTACCTTATACTAGTATCCATATGCCTATCTACCTAATAGCTGCTTAAATGCCCCTAATGAGGCCGACTCCACTACCCCCTCCGGCAATGCATTCCAAGCCCCTACCACTCTGAGTAAAGAACCTACCTCTGACATCTCCCCTATATCTACCTCCACTCACTTTAAAGCTATGCCCCTCGTAGTAGCTACTTCCACTCTAGGAAATAGTCTCTGGCTGTCTGATACCGTCATAGACAGATGCATCCGCAGCTGGCAGATTGGTAAGGATGAGGTTGAGTATGTTTTTCCCTCTTCCCTCTTGTTGGTTCCCTCACCGCCTGCCGCAGAACCAGTCTAGCAGCTGTATCCTTTAGGACCTGACCAGCTCAATCAGTAATGCTACTGCTGATCCACTCTTGGCAGTGGACTTTGAAATTTCCCCCCACCCCCAGGAGTACATTTTGTGCCCTTGCCATCCTCAGTGCTTCCTCCAAGTGTTGTTCAATATGGAGGAGCACTGATTAATCAGCTGAGGGAGGACGATATGTGATAATCAGCAGGAGGTTTCCTTGCCCATGGTTAATCTGAAGCCATGAGACTTCATGGGGTCCAGACCCATGTTAAGGAATCCTAGGGCAACACGCTCCTGACTGTATACCACTGTGCCACCACCTCTGCTGGTGGGACAGGACATATCCAGGGATACTGATGGTGGTGTCTAGGACGTTGTTAGTAAGATTTGATTCTGCAAGTATGCTTCTGTCAGGCTGTTGCTTAACTAGTCTGCAAGACAGCTCTCCAAATTTTTGCACTAGCCCCCAGATGTTAGTGAGGTGGACTTTACATGGTCGACAGGGCAGTTTCTGCCATTGTCTTTTCTGGTGCCTAGGCCGATGCCAGGTTATCCATCCAGTTTCATTTCTTTGAGTCTTTTAGCGATTGGTACAACTGAGTGGTTTGCTAGGCCATTTCAGAGGGCAGTTGAGAGTCAACCACATTGCTGTGGGTCTGGAGTCGCATGTAGGCCAGACCAGGTGAGGGTGGCAGACTTCCTCCCATGAAGGGCATTAGTGAACCAGATGGGTTTTTCTGACAAACGGCAATAGTTTCATGCTGATCAGTAGATTCTTAATTCCAGGTATTTTATTGAATTCAAATTCTACCATCTGCCGTGGTGGGATTCAAACCCGGGTCCCCAGAACATCAGTTGGGTTTCCAGATTAATAGTCTAGTGATAATACCACTAGACCATCGCCTACCCATAGAGAATGGACTCTCCAGCCTCAAATAATGCTGATCTTGCCTAGCATGCCTTGTGCAATGTAACCTGCATACCTCTGTCTAAGTCTTTTGGATCTGTACATCCTTGCTTACTAGGATCTGCCTGTACTGCTCGTAAACAAAGCTTTTCACTGTACTTCAGTACATGTGACAATAAATTAATCTATATATATACAATTTTTTTTTGTAAAAATACGTTATTAGAATATAGACATCAGTAATAAAGTCAGCATTTGTTGCCCCTTCATTGCCTTGCAGGAAATAGTGATGAGTCTTTTCATGAAGCCCTGGTGTTTTGGGGGTAATAGGTAAATAGTGCAAAGAATTTAATCCAGTGACAATGAGGGAATAGTGAATTACGTCAAGTAGGTATAATGTCTAACTTGGAGAGAAGGCGGGAGGTGATAATGTTCTCATATGTTTGTTTCTTTGGAGTTGAAGTTAGGAGTTTGCAAGATGTTTCACATTACCACACTTTCTGGACCTTTTTTGTACCTGTGAAAGGCATTCTCAGGTTTGAATCAGGTCTTCAGTAAATTGTATCAGCCTGTTCCTGTCCCACCAAGTTCATTTCCTCCTACTTTGACTTCATCCTCTTCTCCACTTGTCTAAACCCTGCCCACCAGGATGGTCTGAGAGCTCTCGGCTTCTTCCTCAGGCAGAGACCTGAACAATCGCCATCCACTATCACTGTCCTCCAATTAGCCGAACTTGTTTTCCCTCTGAACGGTTTCTCCTTTAATTCATCTCACTTCTGCCAAGTCAAAGGAATGGCTGTAGGCACCAGCATGTGTCCCACTTACGCCTGCCTGTATATGAGGTATGTGGAACAATCCTTGTTCCAGTCCTACACTGGACACCTCCCACAACTCTTTCTTTCTTTCTTTTCAGTACATCAACTGTTTCGGAGCTGCTTCGTGCTCCTGCCTGGACCTTGAAAATTTCCATCCCTCTGTAACATTCACATTGTCCACTTCCGACACTTCCCTTCCTTTCCTTGACCACTCCATCTCCATTTCATGGAACAAAGTGTCCACTGCCATCCATTATAAAACCACTGACTCCAGAGCTACCTTCACATCAGCTTGTCACACCCCACATCCAGCAAGGACTCCATCCCATTCTCCCAGTTCCTTTGCCTACGTTGCATCTGTTTGGATGATGCCACTTTCCAAACTAATGCTGCTGACATGGCTTGCTTCTTCTATAACTATGGTTTCCCACCCACTCTGGGCCCTCAACACATCCAACCTATCACCCGTGCTTCTGCCCTTGCCCCTTCCCATCACTCTCAACAGCCTGATTTGGGTTCCCATTGTCCTCACTTTTCATCCCACCAGCCTCCGCACTCAAAGGATCATCCTCTGCCATTTCAGACAACTCCAGCAGAACACCACTACCAAGCACATCTTCCCCTCACTCCCCCTGCCTGCATTTTGCAGGGATTGTTCCTTCTGGGACACTCTAGCCCATTCCTCAACCACCAACATCACCCCCCTCCTGCCCCCAACACCTTCCCACGTAACCACAGAAGGTGCAACACCTGCCCCTTCACCTCCTCCTCGCTCACCATTCAAGGGCCTAAACTGTCTTTCCAGGTGAAGCAGCATTTAACCTGTACCACCTCCAATCTGGTGTACTGTATTCACTGCACCCGATCTGGCCTACTCTACATTGGAGAAACCAAACACAGACTGGGTGACCGTTTTGCAGAACACCTCTGGTCTGTGTGCAAGCGTGACCCTGACCTTCCTGTAGCTGGTCGTTTTTACACAGCATGCTGCTCACATGCCCACGTGTCTGTCCATGGCATGCTGCAGTGCCCCAATGAATCACAGTGCAAACTGGAGGAACAACATCTCATCTTCAGACTAGGCACCTTACAGCCTTCTGGAGTCAATATTGAGTTCAACGCCTTCAAATTGTGAACCAACTCTCACTTCTTCCCTTTCTTTTAGCTTTACTTGTTACATGCTCGGTCACAGCGTCCTCTCCCCCCATTCCAGTGGGACTGTCTGTTCTTTCCAGTCGGACAGTTAGACACACCGTTGTTCTGACATTCACACATTCCGATCACTTAATCTGCTCTATCAACACCCTTTCTCCCCCCAGCACTCCCCACCCCCACAACCGTAGCATAAATGCTACCCCCTCCACATTTCATGTCAGCTCTGATGAAGAGTCATCTAAATGTTGAAGCGTTAGCTTGCTCTCTCTGTCTCTGTGGATGTTGCCTGACCCGCTGTGATTACCAGCATTTCTTGTTTTCACTTTAGGTAAATTAATCCACTCAGACCTTCATGAAAGTCACACCTGCAAACTGGATTATTCTACGCACACCCTGTTTAACATTGTGATGGTTGACTGAGTCACTGCTAAACCCACCCTTGTGAGTCACTTATTCACAAATCGGATCATTTTTGACGCAAATTTTGGCTAAAAACTGCTGAATTTGCTGAACTACGTCGCATTCTGTAACATCATTTGATAGGTCATCAACTGCTAAAAAAGATTTTAACATGAAACTTTTGTACGAGTCATTAGTCATTTTCTAAAAAAAAAATCCAGGTGATCGTGAAATCACTGAAAGATATTGTGCAGAAGGAAAGCATTTACCCCATCACTTAGTGCTCATTGATCGAGCTATTTAATCATTCCCACGCCCGTGATTAGACCCTAACCTTCAAACCCTCTGTCTTCCCTGCCCCGTGAAAATAAAGTACAAATCCCCTTAAAAGTTATTACTGAATCTGCTTCTTCTGCCCTTCAGGAAGCTTGTTCCAGATCAAAACAATTATTTGTGTTTCAAAAAAAAGGGTTCCGTCTTACAGAGACAGTAGGAACTGCCGATGCTGGAGAATCTGAGATAACAAGGTTTCGAGCCTTGTATTACCTCTGGTTCTTTTGTAATGTGGCTGTTTCCTCTCTTGCCAACCTCTGTTACTCATTCACTCTATTCACTACCGTAAGAATGACCCCATATTCTCCAGCCCCTCTACCTGATTGTATTCCCTCATCTTCAGCACCATTCGGGCAAAAGTCTTGCCCATCCTTTATAAAGTCACGACATCCTTCCTCGAATATGATCCCCAAAATTAAACAAGCTTCTCCTACTGCAGTCTCTTTATATTTTATAAAAGGTTCACCGCAACTTCCTTGCTTTTGTCCTTTATGCCTTTTTGTTTTAATAATGACAAGGATCACGTTAATTTCTAGAGATAGTGGGGACTGCAGATGCTGGAGAATCTGAGATAACAAGGTGTAGAGCTGGATGAACACAGCGGGCCGAGCAGGAAAGCTGACGTTTTGGGTCTAGACCCTTCTTCATTTGTAACAACCTTTCACATTGTCCTGCTGCCTTGGAAGATAGCTGCGCGCACACGCACACACACACGCACACACACACACACACACACACAGTCCCTCTGATCTGTCATTTAGTTTCTATCTGATTTTCTGGTTTGGTTTTTAGCTGAGAAAACCATGTGGAGGGAATTGAACAAATATCAGCATATTCACAGCCAATTAGCAAAACGTGGGGGTGGGTGGGTGGAAGAGTAGCTTAAACACATAATTTAATAATATGACAATGTGGGAACTGGAGTAGACTATGTTACTTCCTTGAGTGTGTTACACCATTCCACCCTTTTGTGAGATTGTTACTGATCTCTGACTGATTTCCAACAGAGGCATTTTTGTCCTGAATTTCCTTTGGACATCCCTTTGTTTTAATCAGTCTCTGATTTACCGTCAACAATTGGTCTAGCATTAATTTGCTGTTTGGAAAGAAAATTCCAACCTTGTGTATAGAGGTGTGCTCTAATTTGACTCCTAAAAGATCTGGTTTTAATCTTAACAGTCTGCTCCGGATCCTGGACAGATCAATAATTTGTCCATGAGTTTTGACTTTAGTTAGCAGACTGATATGGGGGACTTTGCCAAGTGCACTTTGAATAAAAGTATTACTAGAAGGAGAAGAGCACCAGATTCTTAGGAACACCATCATCTATATTGTCTTCTCCAAGGCCCACAGTCGTCCTAATTCGGAACTGTATCACCAGTCCTTTGCTCTCAGCATTATAAAATCCTGGAACTCCCTTCCTAACAGAACTGTTAGTGCCCCTACACTCCGACTCCAGCAGTTCAAGAAAACAGTTCATTACCACCTTCTGCAGAGTAATTCAGGTGTGGCAATAAGTTTGGGCCTAGCCAGTGATGCGCAAGTTCCGTGAAAGACAAAAACAAAATGGGCAATATCATCATTTTGGTAAAGTATTAAAATTATTTCAACAGGTGGAGGAATAGGAGTAGAAGGGAATTAGTGTGCTACTCCAAACTTAATTGTAGCACTAGGGATAACTCGAGTCAGTGCAATGGAGATGTTCCCTGATTCCCATTGATTCTAGCATTGCTAGGGCTCCTTGATTACACATACTGTCAAATGTGGCATGGATGTCAAGGGCCATTAGCTCTCACCTCACGTTTTCTGGTTCAAGAATGGACAAATGAGATGAACCAAGGTTGTAACAAAGTCAGGAAATTGATCAGCTTTAGTGAAACACAAACGGAGTGACAGTGAGCAGGGTATTGATGAGTATGTGCCATTTGATTGCTCTGTTGATGACCCCTTCCATTAATTAGTTTTCTGATGGTTGAGAATAGACTAATGGCATGGTAATTGGCCGGGTTGTTTCTTGTGATTAGAGCATACTTGGATGATACAGTTATACTTGGATAATTGCCTGTGTGTTGCCAGTCTTGTAGCTGTACTGGAATGGCTTGGCAAGGAGGGCAGTTGTTTCTGGAGTACAGAATGTCAGTACGATTGTCAGACTGTTGTCAGGGCCCACTACCTGTGCAGTATCTATTGACTTCAGCTTTTCTTGATATCACATGGAGTGAATCCAATTGGCTAGAGGTTGGCATTTAGGATGCTTTATTTCTGAGGTGGTGGCCATGATGGAAATTCCACCTACCAGAGCTCAGATATGTTCCATTGGCTGTAGAATTGCTTTGCTCTGTCTATCACATGCATTCTCTACTTGACAGTGCAAGTTGTCCCGTGATTTAATTTATAGAATCTCTACAGTGTGTAAACAGGCCATTTGGCCCAACAAGTCAACACCGCCCCTCCGAAGAGCATGCCACCCACACTTATTCCCCCACCCTGTTCCTGTAACCCTGCATCTCCCATGGCTAACCCACCTAGCCTGCGCATCTTTGGACTGTGGGAGGAAACTGGAGCACCCAGAGGAAACCCACGCAGACACTGGGAGAATGTGCAGACTCCACACAGACAGTCGGCCAAGGGTGGAATCGAACCCGGATCCCTGGCGCTGGGGGACAGCAGTGCTAACTACTGAGCCACCATCCCGCCCCAATGGACAGCACAATTTTTTTCAGGGCGCCCACTTTATTGCTGATCACCCTCTCTTTTTCTAATATAATCTTAAAAAAAATTGTGTTAACTTTAATATTCCTTTTAATAGCTCTGAACATGTTTTGTTATCCTTTGGTGATTCTTACTTTCCAGCTTGCCTGGATCTGTGTTTTATTTTGCATTTTTCTCTTTTTCTTCTTTTCAGTTTTGTGTTGTGTAACGTTTGCTTCATATACCCATGAGTGTATGAACACGATAGGCACTTTTACATTTTTTTTTAAAAAAAGTGTAGCATATGGAGAATTGACCAAATGGGGTCCAGGAATCAGGTGACTTCTTTTATCGACTTCCTATAAGCAGGGACTAGCTTACACCTGCGCATAGCTCTGGAAAGTAATTAAAACATAAATGGTCCTTGAAATATCTCCTGTTAACGAAATGTTGGGATTAAGGCAATTTACAGGAAATATGAGGTACTATTGTCTGGTTTTTTACAGATACTCAACTGCAGTGGTCACCACAAATTTGGGATCTGCAAGCTTGAAGCCCGACAAAAATGAATATGAAGGAGCTGCTTTAATACAAGGAAGTGTAAATGGTGGTCAGTAATTTCCAATTGTCTAATTTCTGTTTTTTTGTCAAAATGTTTATATGAATAACAGAGGCAGAGATTTTGTGGTCACATAACTGAAAGCCGATAGAGGATAGCTGAGATTCTTTATTCTAAGAACAGCCCAGAAAATTCAATGTGGGCTATGAAGATTAGTGGGAAAACATCTTAACCTAAACAGAAGAGAACTCTGGCTCAAAAAATATGGAGTAGGAGGAAGGGCACAGGTCAGCATGGTAAGCATAGATAAAACCTTTTTGAATTTATCTTTCAAAAGGTTGTGTCATCCACACTACGGTTCTTGATTCCCTGAAAACAGCAGTGGACTAGGAAACACTTGACCTCTGCAATGGAGCCAACCAAGTCAGGAATAATGAGGTCAGGATTCCTAGATTTGGGTCCTGGCTGCTATTTTTACACTCCATGGAGTAGCACGGGCGGTACGGTGGTTAGCACTGCTGCCTCACAGCGCCAGGGACCCGGGTTTGATTCCAACCTCGGGCGACTGTGTCTTCCTCCCTCTGTCTGCGTGGGTTTCCTACCACAGTCCAAAGATGTGCAGGTTGGGTAGGTTGGGTGGGTTGGCCGGGTTGGCCATGCTAGATTGCCCCATAGTGTCCAGGGTTGTGCAGGCTAGATAGGATAAGCCATGGGAGATGGAGGGTTATAGGGATAGGGATAGGGATAGGGATTGGGATTGGGTGGGATGCTTTTCAGAGGGCCATAGTGGGCTCGATAGGTCAAAGGGCCTGCTTCCACGTTGTAGGGTTTCTATGATCCTATGGAATCTCTCCAACTCCGTAAAAATCTTACATTGGATCTCGCATTGTTTCTCTGCTGTGTTTGTCAATGTTATGGAGAATTTAGAAAATTCCCATGGTGATTTTTAACCCCTAATCTCTATATTTAAAACACATCATATTGGTAAAACACAACAGGGTTTGTCAGTAGTTAGAAAATAAACACTCGCTTACAATTTTGGCTGAAGTTCCCCTTGTTTTCCAGCAATTCTATTTTAATTTTAGATTTTCAGCATTTATATATTCTTTTTTAGCTTGGAACTCCTCCTTCTCACCATTGGTTTGGCATATGCACAATGCTAATTCTTGAATTGATTTGAAGATAAGTTTACATTCTGCTCTGCTTTTGGGATAACTGATGTAAGATAGCTGCTTAACTCTTGCTGCCTAGTCACATTTCTCCCAATTATTGCATATTTGACTTCATTTATTGTTTGTCTACATTACCACACATGAAATGTATTTAGTTTCTTGCAAAATGTTTGAGACAGCTTGGTGTTTTGAAGAGCAACCACATATGTGTAGCAACCCCCTTAAATATGGTCATGGTTCACAGCTTTCCAGCACACTATGGTGCCAATTTATTCCATGTTCTAGTAACTCTTTAGTGTAAAGGGATTTCTTCCAATTTCTCACTTTGTACTTTTAGTACCTCCGGTATAAATATCGCTAGCAGCTTCTGGAAGATTGAGATGAGCCAGGGCTGATGAAATATTATTGCAAACTAGTAACGTTTATTAATTATCAACTTGCTTCGATCAATTGCTGCCTTTATCCAAGAGGAAAATAAATGATCCTTAGTCTTGGACATTTCACTTGTTGCAACATCTGTAAACTTTGAGGAGAAAGTTTCAAACATTCACTGCCCTTATAAGGTGGAGGCAGGGAGGTTGTTTCCACTAGCAGGTGAAACTAGGACGAGAGGGCGTAGCCTCAAAATAAAGGGAAGCAGATGTAGGACTGAGATCAGGAGGAACTTCTTCACCCAAAGGGTTGTGAATCTGTGGAATTCCCTGCCCAGTGAAGCAGTTGAAGCTGCCTTGCTGAATGTTTTTAAGGCAAGGCTGGATAAATTTTTGAACAGTAAAGGAGTTAAGGATCATGGTGAGTGGGCGGGTAAGTGAAGCTGAGTCTCAAAAAGATCAGCCATGATCTTCTTAAACGGCAGGGCAGGCTCGGGGGGCCGGATGGCCTATTCCTGCTCCTAGTTTTTGCGTTCTTATAAGTAAGCCAGCCTCAATTTTAAGATGATTATGCCTTTTTTAATGGACTACCCTTCCCCACTTCACTGGGGAAATTGTTTTCTCTCCATGTTAGAGTGACTTACTTTATTAATTTAAAGACTACATTCCAGAAGCCTTCGTTCCGTAAGCTTGTTGGGAGATTTTCAAAAAATTATGGGAAGATCGAGTTGGCATTAGAATTAGGAGCGAACACAAACAGGCAATCACCAAGGGCTTACAAAATATTGACAATCTGCGTAAGTCATAGGTAGTTGACGTTTGTCCAGTATTTTTTTGATGTCTTGCTTAACACGTGATTATTTAAACAAGAACAGTAACTACGCTCATGCAAACGTGATGGGAGCATGAGGAAGGTAATCCAGCCCTTTCCAGCCTGTGCAGCCATTTAGTAAGAATGCAGCTGATCTGATTGAGGTCTCAACTTAACATTTCTATCCATTCCTTTAGCACCCTCGTTCGTCAAGAGTCCATCAACTGCTGCCTTAACAATATTCCACAATCCTGCTTCCATTGTTCTTTCATGAAGAGAGTTCAAAGTCTCAAGAACCTTCAGAGAAAAGATTTCTGCTGACTTCTGTCTTGAATGGGCGATCCCTTCATTTTAATGTCTCCCACGGGGCTCACACACTCTTTCAGGATGCACCCTGTCAAGTCCCCTCAGTAATCTTCAATAAGATCACTTTTCATTTTTCTAAAAATCTGATGGATGTAGGCCCATGCTGCGTAAGTCTTTCTGCGTAAGGTAAGCCACCCACCCACATTCCAGGTAACAACTGAGTGAACTTTCTCTGAAATGCCTCAAACACACTTGTATCCCTTTACACATAAGGAGATCAAAACTTTAGAAAGTGCCCTGGATGTGGTCTCACTAATACGACTGTAGCAAAGCATCCCTGTTTTATATTCCCTTTCCTTTACAATAAACAACGATGTTCAGAATCACCAAATTTTTATGGTGTAGAAGGAATTCATTTGGCCTATGGTGTCTACACTAGTTGTCTGAACATTTTGACCTCGTGCCTTTTCCCTCATAACCCCACACGCTATTCCTAGTTAAATAATCACCTAACACCCTTTGGAATGCTTCACTTGAATCTTCTTCCGTCACAGGCAGTGCATTCTGTATCCCCAAGACTTGCGATGTGAAAAGCTTTTACTCGCCTTTCATTTCCTCCTTTCGTAAAACGACTTAAAACTGTAGCCTTTGGTTCTCGATCCTTTTTCCCGATCTACTCTGTCCGTCCATTTGGCAACCATCTGAAAATCTCCCCTGAACCTTCACCTCTTCTCCAATCCATCCTCAAACTCCAGTTTCTTATCTCTCCGGAACCATTCTTGTAAACCTCTCCTACACCGTGTTCAGTGTACTCACAGCTTTGCTTTCTGGTGCTCAGAAATGTTCGTAATATTTCAGTTGAGGTTTAGCTACTCTATCCTTAAGTTCAGCAAAACATACCTGCTCTTGTGAGAGATAGTAAGAACTGCTGATGCTGGAGTCTGATATAACACAGTGTGGAGCTGGATGTGAAGAAAGATATCAAAATGAAGAAGGGACCTGACCCGAAACGTCAGCTTTCCTGCTCCTCTGATGCTGCCTGGCCTGCTGTGTTCCTCCAGCTCTACCTGTTCTTGCACCCTGTTCCCGGGTAGATGAAACCCAGAACACAGTATGCTATTTTAGCAGTGCTGTTTACCTATCCTCCCACCTTTTAATGAATTGTGCACATATAAAACTCAGGTCTCTGCTCCTGTACACCCTGAAGAATAATATCCTTTATTTATATGGATTGTCCATATTCTTTATCATGAAATTTATCACTCTCAATTCTCTGCATTGAATTTCTTCATCTAACCACCCATTTCACCAATTTATCAGTGATGGTTTGAAGTCCTATGCTATCCTCCCTACAAGTTTATCCACTTATGTTGGCACTTTCAAACCTGTATGCCTGCCTTGATTCCTCTGTATGTTGATGCTTCTAATGGCTCTGCCATTTAATGTATACTTCCCTCCTGAATTAGACCATCAAAATTTTAGTCCAGAATTGTAAGTTTACAATTCTTACATGTTTTTGTAGTCCGCAAACATCTAAATGGTCCCCTGCACACCATGATCAATGTTATCTATGTATATCAGGAAAAACAAGGTTTTCAATACTGGCCCCTGGGGAACTCCACTACAAACTTTCCTCCAGCCTGAAAAAGTACCTATTAATCATTACTTTCTAACATCAAACAATGAACTGCTGGAAATCTGAAGCAAAAATAAAAAGGGCTGGAGAAACTTAGCAGGTCTGGCAGCATCTGAGGAGAGAAAACACAGTTCATGTTTCCAGTCCAGTGACCAGGCTCGAATTCTTGTTTCCTGTCCTCAGCCAATTTCGTATTCATGTTGTTGCAGTCTTGTTTATTCCATAACCAATAACCAATTCCATAACCTATCCTCAAGTCTTTTGTATGGTACTGTATCGACCACATTTTAGAAGTCTATGTGCACCACATCAACAACCTTCCCCTCATCAACCCTGTCCATTATTTCTTTTTTAAAAAAAAAAGGCCTCCAAGTCAGACAGAATATTATCTCCTCAAATCCATGCTGACTCTTCCAAGTTAATCTGAATTTATCCATGTGGCTATTAATTTTATCCCGAATAATTGACTCCAGAAATTTCCTTACCACTGTGGTTAAACTGACTGGTCCATAATTGGTCTACTTTTTATCACTTCATTAAACAAGGGCACAAAGCTTGCAGTTGTCCAGTTCTTCTGCACCATGTCCAAATCCATGGGAAATTGAAAGATAATTGTCAGTGCCTCTGCAGTTTCCATTTTGTCTTTCTTCATTGTTCGTTAAGGCATCGGGACTGAGAGAGAAGCATTATCAAATTTTAGATACTGATAGCCCATCTAATGTCTTTTTATTTTTCAGTTGAACAAAGAACAGTATAGCACAGGAGCAGACTGTTTGGCCAACCACAACTGCATCAACACACGACTTCTTTCTAAACTAAAAAACCTTTTGCCTTTATGTAGCCTGTATCCCTCTACTCCCTGCCTTTTCATGTATTTGTCAAGATGCGTCTTAAGCATTGCCACTGTATCTTTTCTACCACCTCCTTTGGCAATACATTCCAGGGACTTACCATGCTCTGTGTAAACAATGATAAACTTGCCTCTCCTTTCAAACTTTCCCCTTTTATCTTAAACCTCTGCCCCCTTGTGTTTGATATTTTTTACCCTGGAAAAAGAATCAGACCATCTGTCCTATCCAATCCCCTCAGAATCTTGTAAACTTCTATGAGGTGCTCCTCTGATGTTGCCAGGTCCCGACCCGAAACGTCAGCTTTCCTGCTCCTTTGGTGCTGCCTGGCCTGCTGTGCTCCTCCAGTTCCACACTGTGTTATCTCTGACTCCACCGCTGGCAGTTCTTACTATCGCTGAACTTCTATCAGGTCACCACTTAACCTCTGCCGTTCAAGTGAAAGCAAACTGAGTATTTCCAATCTTTCCTCACAGCTATTAACCTCCAATCTAGGCAACATTCAGGAAAAACTTTTCTGTATCCTCTCCAAAGCTTAATCATCCTTCTGATTTTGTGGCAACCAGAACTGTACACAGTATTCCAAATATGGCCTCACTAAAGTTCTATGCAGCTGCAACATGACTTGCCAATTTTTATACTCAATGCCCGGCCAATGAAGGCAAGTTTGCCAAATGCCACCTTGACCACCTTATCCACTTATGTTGGCACTTTCAGACCTGTATGCCTGCCTTGATTCCTCTGTATGTTGATGCTTCTAATGGCTCTGCCATTTAATGTATACTTCCCTCCTGAATTAGACCATCAAAATTTTAGTCCAGACAAGTTTACAATTGTAAAGAAAACGACAAATGCTGGCAATCATAACAACCAGGGTTGCTACCTGATCTGCTGTGATCTCCAGCATTTGTTGTTTTCACTTCAGATTCCAGCATCTGCAGTAATTTGCTCTCTCAAACAATTGTAAATTCTTATAGAGACTGAGTTTCCTCCTCTTCCCCACCCCCACCATGGACTGTGCAGTATCTGCCTCACAGATGAAGGAAGATGCGCTTTCTTAATCACCTGTATGCCAACTTTTTCATGATTCATTTAGCAGGGAACTCCGATTCCTCTGCATCTGAATTCTGCCATCTCTTTCCATTTAAACAACATACTGCTTTTTTGAAAAAAAATATTCTTCCTGTCGATCTGGATAATGTTACATTTTTCTACATGGTCATTCTCTGTACATGAGGCTGTCTCGACACGTCGACTAGTAAAGTGCTATATAGTAACAAGTCTTTTTATAAGTCGTATATACGACTTCACAATCTTCATGCTGTAGAATGAATGCACGTGTAGCTGAGTTGGAATCCATCATTCATCTCAGTCAAATTACCTGTCAATCAAACACTACAAGTTCACTCAGGAATAACTTCTACATTTACGTAAAGGCTTAGCTCCAAAGTCTTGGCAGTCAATACTGTCAGGAGAGGTTGGAAGAAATTGTTTGTGTAATGGATCTGAAATTTCAACTAGGCAGTATTAAAGAATGAGGTGAATGAGAGCCTTGCTAGTTTTAAACCTTCGTTGCTTCCTTTTTTTGAAAACTGGAGTTGATCGTTTGGCTGGAATTAGCCTGTCTTGCGAATGTGTCCATGATGGATTTATTTGGAATTTAACCAGACTGCCACATTGCACAATCTGTATTTCCCTATTGTGCCTCTCTTCCTTTGATAAGAAGATAACATTTGAGCTAAGCTGCTGCCTGCATTGTTACCATGAATGAAAGTAACTCCAAATGATGATTGTTCATCAACATCATGAAAATGGAAACCAAGTAGGACCTCGAGTTGCTCTGACGAGATTGAGAAACTATTTTCAGCTACATTGCAATGAATAGACTCGATTCATCTTGTCAAGATTGATCTCTGATCTGGGAACAGAAACCTTCATGCCTGTACAGAACTTCCGAATATGTGGTTTATGTTCCGTGCCAGTTATGTTACGGAGACTCTGAACTTCTGCAAGCTTGATCCTCCTTCTGCATTGCAATTCAACTCTTTCAACCACCCTCATAGCCAGAATGAAGCGTCCATTGTCATGTTAATGATCTGAATCAATCACTCATCAGGGTTTATTCAAAACATTACAAGTTATGATACAGACATTACAGCATTGCACCAGATTTCTATCAGCACAGCTTGCAAACCACAAAGCGAAGGAACTTACAGGCTAAGTCACAACATTGTATACACAAAGCACAAAGAGCACTCGAAGAGAAACTCCCTCAAAGGCAAGATATGCAGAAGGCATTTTTAGAGAAAGAGACACTAAGTGAATTGCTCATTTGGAGAGCTCGTGCAGAAGTGATGGGCTGAATGGCCCCCTTTTGGATTCTGTGAACACACCACATACCTTTTAAGGCTTTCACGGTTATTTCGAAATACCGCCTTACGTACAGATCACTGCTTTTAAGAAAGTTAAACAGAAGCAGCAAGACATTTCATTGCATTTTGTACAAATTGTCAGTAATAATAAACGTCCATGAGTTTGAATGATGTCTTTCTAACAAACTGCAACACTTTGAGCAAGCAGACCTTGATAGGCTTTCCAAAGGTGAGACCCAATTCTAGAGGATAAAACAGAGCTGGAAACTGAAGTGAGAATGAACAGTAAGCATTTGCAAATCAATCTTGATGTCAAAAGTAAGATTTCATGTCACAAATGTTAGTCTTCAAATATCAATCCAAGCATTTTACCCATTATAGAAAATCAAAATCTTCTTGTAGTCAACAACTTGCATTTATTAACACTTCGTGAAATTCAGGGGAGGCAATGGCCTAGTGGTATTATCGCTGGACTGTTAACCCAGAGACGCAGATAACATTCTTGGGAACCGGGTTTGAATCCCACCACAGCAGATGGTGGAATTTGAATCCAATAAAATAGCTGAAATTAAGAATCTAATGATGACCATGAATCCATTGTCGATTGTTGGAAAAACCCATCTGGTTCACTAATATCCTTCAGGGAAGGAAACTACCATGCTTACCTGGTCTGGCCTATATGTGACTCCAGACCCACAGCAATGTGGTTGACTCTGAACTGCCCAATGAGCAATTAGGGATGGACAATAAATGCTGCCTAGCCAGTGATGCCGTCATCCTGTGAATGAATAAAAAAAAAGTACCAGATCATTAGGGCTGCTCTCTTATTAGAGAGAGAGATGGTGGTTTAACCTGAGGGTCACCATGTCTCAGGTGAAGGGAGAGGTTGAGAAGGGGAGTCCTTCATAGTAACCTCAGCAGGCCAGGAATTGAACCCATGCTGTTGATGTCCTGTTACTTTACAAACCAACCATCCAACCAGCTGAGCTAAATTGACTCCCTCATAAAATTAGTGACCCAACAATCAATTAAACTATTAGATCCGAACTAGTTTAGGAACAGTTGCAGTCGGTTACTGGGGAAACCAACGAACTCCCACTGAAGCAACCGATGAATCAAGATTGTAATGCAAAAGACCATCAGTCCATCTTGAACAAAGTCCAAGATAACAAGATGTAGAGCTGGATGAACACAACAGGCCAAGCAGCATCAGAGGAGCAGGAAAGCTGACGTTTCGGGCCTAGACCCTTCTTCAGAAAAAGAGTCCAGGCCCGAAATGTCAGCTTTCCTCTGATGCTGCTTGGCCTGCTGTGTTCTTCCAGCTCTGCACCTTGTTATCTCAGATTCTCCAGCATCTGTAGCTCCTACTATCTCCTTATCAGTTCCTTTCATCTTTTGGCCATTTCCAACAGAATGTATATGTGACTCCAGATCTACAGCAATGTTTGATTGACCCTTAACTGTCCTCTGGGCAATTCGGGATAGGCAATAAATTCTGGTCAAGCCAGTGTTGCCTGAATCATGTGAATGAATTTTTTTTTCAAAAAAGTGATGAGGTTATATAGAAAGTGCAGTGTGGCAGTGAAAATGACAATTTGAGCTAAAAGAAAATGTGTTTTGCGTGAAATAAGTAATTCAACATACTGTTAACAACAGCAGTAGCACAGTGGGTACCAGACTGTCCTTTGAGGCCAAAGGCTTGGGTCCTACTCCTGAGACTTGAGCACATTAGTTAAGTTGACACTACATATGGTACAGAGAGTCTGCTGCGCTAGCCTATAAAGTCCTCCTCATCAACATGTGGACTCCTGTGCCAAAACTAGGAGACATTTCTGACAGACTGGCCTCGATTTAACACCCTCCAGAGCCAATTTCAGAGGTGGAAGAGGTGCCAGAGCCATCAGGAAGTCAGCCCAACCTCTTCCCGGCTCCATGGTGTACTCCCAGAAGCAGGAACATTGGCAACATAGTGGTGAGGAGATGGTTAGTTTAATTAATTAATCAATGAGCAGCCATTTTGTGCCACTGTCAGCATTTTACTTCCTCATGTTGAACCCAGTGGAGGCCTGTCCCAATGCAGAACTGCCAGGTATATTGAGCTGGGGTCTGAGTGAGTTTCTGGGTATGTGGTGGGGTGGGGCAGGGCCTCCTTTATGTCCCCACCCTAATCCAAGGGAGGGGCTTCTGCCAGTAATGGATTGCGATACGTGAAGGGGACCCACCAGCTCCTGTTCAAGGGCAACTAAGGATGTAGGTTCATAAGCAATGCCTATGTGCCATGCAAGACATAAAAGAAAATGGTGTCCTCTCTCGGAGGAGAGGTTAATCCTACTCCCTCAGGTGAATGCATGCATTCTCATGGTGCCACTTTGCGAAAAGAGCTGTAAATTTACCTGTTTTGTTCCAATATCAGTTAGTTGGATGGTTGCTTTGTGATGCAGAGCGGTACTAACTGAGTGCGTTCAATTCCCTTCCTGAGTGAGGTTACCACAAAGGTCCTGCCATCTCAGCCTTGTCCCTCACCTGAAGCATGGTGACCCACAAGTTAAACTCTCAACCAGTTGTCTTTCTCGGATGAGAGCAGCCCTATGGACCTCTGGGACTGTTATGACTTTACCTTTACCCCTTACGAAACACCAGTGAAGCAGAAATTTCTGGTTAATGTCACAGAGTTACTTGCTGCTCTTTACAGATAGCCTCATATGTGCCCATACATTGCAGAAGTGGCAAAATTTACAGTGCTTCATGGATTATAAGGTGTTCTGAGACTTGAGGTTGTGCAACATGCTGTACGAATGTAAATCTTGCTCTGTTAATATTTAGAGATGCTTGGGTGTGTCAATGGGCTAGAGGCAGAATGGATTTATGAAGGGCGAGTCGTATTTTCCTATGTGTAAATGAGCAGATAGACAAAAAGATCACAAATGATGTAGTGTCTGTGGCTTTTCAGACAGCCCTTGATAACGAGAAATGGCAGAACGTTTCAGGAATATGATGAAAGAAGGAATGTAGCAAGTAGAAAGTTGATTTATTAGAAACAAGCAGTTCCAGTCAAAGGCTAATGTTTAAAATGGAGGAGCTGCTGGCTCCATTTTGGTTCTTGGTGCAGATCAGTCATTCAGAGTTGGGAACACAATCTTAAAATTTGCTGCTGATAAGCTGTGGCAATGAGTGGGGAGGAGTGTAAAAGACATCCTGAGGATATAGACAGGTTATTAAAATGGGCTGAAGGCGGGCAGGTTCAATTCCATTTATGAAGTAACATATTTTGAGTGAAAACAAGTGATGGGTATGTGTACTTAATGGAAAGACACTGAAGGGAATGGGTGAACTGCAACACAGAGGGATTCAAAATCCAATTCTTTGAAATTACAAGTATAGTAGCAGGCGTGCCGTAAGAGGCCAATAGTAATTTCACACTTATAACTCCAGGTATTAAGTGGAACAGTAATGAAAGATGATAAACCTACATAAGCAGTGATTTAGATGACAGCTCAAGTGCAGAGCCACAGAACAGAAGGCTAAATGGAGGTTAACATTTCTGAAGTCTTTTAAAAGGCTGAATAAGGAAGACTACTTCCTCCTTATGGCGAATCATGATGGGAAGTCATCAAATTAACTTCCTTACTAATGACAGCTAAAGAGAGATGTGAAGAAATTCCTTTGTTTAATGAAACAGTTCTTCTAAGTTCATGAAGAAACAGCAAATCCAGTTTTGATGTAGTCCAACAAAAGAACATTTTGCTGCACTCCAGTGAGACATTGGCCATGATGAGGCTTCGCTACATAGCATTGAATGTGGCAGATTGAGTGAGCAGGGTGTTATTTACAGTCAGCTTCCACTTATGAGACTGATGCTCCAGGACACCAAGTGCCCACTCTAGACAGAGTCTTCCAAACCCTTTCCCGAGGGAAATGCAGACAGAGCCTCGCACTTTTTCATCAATGAGGTTTAGTGCTTGTATCCAACACTGCAGAGCTTGGGTAGTATTGCACCTTCTGACAGGGATGTTCTGCTGCTGTCACTGACTAAAATGGCTGCCACTGTTCATTTGTGATACATGCTTAAGCGTGGATAAAGCTCTCTCTCTGGAAACCCCACGCCCACTATTTCCCTGGATCCCAAACTCCACTGAGGTTTGTGTGCCTGTGCTGGTGGTGGTTATGAGTGAGATTGTGTGTGACAGTGCTTCCTCAAAGTTTAACTTCGTCTGAGGACTCCTCGACTTCTTAATACTCTTGCTGTTGTGTCACACTTGAAAGACCTGCTGGAGATGAAAAGGATGAATTAAAACTGAGGTGGTGAAAACGTATAAACCAAATCACAAATGTGCAAATATTAACATTTCAGTTTGGAATGGTTTTTTTTTGAAATCATTTCTAAATCACCAATAGCCAGGCAGTCTGCCGCTATGCTGATTTCTAAGGCCCCCTCAGACTTTGAGACAGGGCATCTCTGGATTTTTGAACCCTCTTCTACAGCCAGGGAAGGAAGCAGGGAGTTCTGTGTGGAAAAATTGGACTTTGTGTGGAGAGGATGGAATTGCAACCTTTGTGGACAATGCGTGTGAAGGATAGGTTGTGAGTGTATATGCACTAAGATGAGGATGAATGATGATATTGATTGTCCAGATGGGGATGTGAGAAAGTACCTCGAGTGAGGCATGAATAAAGTTACAATGTGTGTTGTTCTGAGGAGCAGTCCTGTCCAGGAGAATTCTGGCTGAAGTCAGGATTGTAACCTGAAAGAGAGCCAGCGTTTGCCTTTCCTGCCCTCCTGAGGTTATTGATCTTATTGTGGCACAGAATTCAGTTGAAAGGATCACGTTCCTGCTGCCAATTTTGTCTGACGTTTGTTTCCATGTTGGTTTGGCCTGAAAGTATAGCCTCTAGATCCCATCCGCAGAAAACAGTGCAGGTTCCCAGTCGGTCATCCAGGAAAGACCTTTCCCTTTTGTATTTCCATACTTTTTGTTTCCTGAAGAATCAACCTGCAATGCAGTTGTTTGGGGTAGAACTACTAGCCTTCATCATGGGACTGCCACAATGAGGCACATGCAGTGCAGGCGTAATCTTACAATAAAAAAGGTGGAATGAACAAACAGGCAAAGGAAAATCCGAAGGTGTTTTATAAATATATTAGCAGCAAGAGGATAACTAGAGTAAAAGTGAGCGACCAAAGTGACAAACTATGTTTAGATTGATTCTTAAATGATTTACATCTATAATCAAGATAGAGAAGAACAATGTAGATATAGGAATCAGGGAAAAGAACAGCAATATAATTGAACCAATTACAATTAAGAGGAACAGGAGATATTAGCGAACTTAAAATTGGGTAAGTCCTCGGGGCCAGATGGAGATGTATGCAGGCTGTTGTTGGAAGCAAAGGAGGAGATTTTAGGGGCCTGATATCAATCTTCTCTGGATGCAGGAGAGGTGCCAGAGGACTGGAGGACAGCTAATGTGGTGCCGTTATTTAAGAACAGTGGTAGGGATAAACCAGGGAACAATAGTCCAACGAGTCCACCATCAGTGGTAGGGAAGTAATTGGGAAAAAGTTTTGTGGGGAGACAGAACTAATTTCCGCTTGGAGAGGCAAGGATTAATCAAAAATGACATGACTTTGCCCAGGGGAAATCTTGTCTGACAGGTTTGATGGAGTTTTTCGAGGACAGGCCTAGATGGGTGAATGAGGATAGTATAGTGATTGTAATCTAAACATAGAAACATAGAAGATAGCAGCAGGAGGAGGCCATTCAGCTCTTCGAGCCCACTTTGCCATTCATCACGATCATGGCTGATCATCCAACTCAGTAGTCTAATCCTGCTTTCTCCCCATAACCTTTTGATCCCATTCATCCCAAGTGCTTTATCTAGGTAACTCTTGAGTACATTCAATGTTTTGGCATTAACTGCTTCCTGTGGTAATGAATTCCACAGGCTCACCACTGTTTGGGTGAAGAAATGTCTCCTCGTCTCAGTCCTAAATGGCCTACTCCAAATCCTCAGATTGACCTCTGGTTCTGGACACACTCACCATAGGGAACATCCTCCCTGCGGCTACCCTGTCCAGTCTTGTTAGAATTTTATAAGTCTCTATGAGGTCCCCACCTCATTCATCTGAACTCCAGTGAAAATATTCCTAACCTAGTCAATCTATCCTCGTACATCAAACCTGCCATCCCCGGAATCAGCCTGGTAAACCTTCGCTGCAATCCCTTGAGAGCAAGAGCATCCTTCCTCAGAAAAGGAGACCAAAACTGCACAAAATATTCTGGGTGTGGTCTCACCAAGGCCCTCTATAACTGCAACAACACATCCCTGCTCCTGTACTCAAAACTCTTGCAATGAAGGCCAACATACCATTTACCTTCTTTACCGCCTGCTGCACCTGCATGTTTACCTTCAGTGACTGGGACACAAGGACACCCAGGTCCTGCTGCACACTCCCCTCTCCCAATTTACAGTCATTCGGGTAGTAATCTGCCTTCTTGTTTTTGATTCCAAAGTGAATAACCTCACATTTATCCAAATTATACTGTATCTGCCATTGATTTGCTCACTCACCCAACCTGTCGAGATCATGCTGAAGGACCTCTGCATCTTCATCACAGTTCACCCTCCCCCAACTTGGTATCATCTGTAAACTTTGAGATGTTACATTTTGTTCCCTCGTCCAGATAATTAATATGTTGTGAATAGCTGGGGTCCCAGCATCGATCCCTGTTGCACGCCAGTAGTTACTGCCTGCCAATTTGAAAAGGACCCATTAATTCCTACGCTTTGCTTCCTCTCTGCCAACCAGTTTTCTATCCATCTCAATACACTTCCTCCAATCCCATGTGCTTTAATCTTGCACAATAATCTCTTATGCAGGACTTTGTCGAATGCTTTGTGAAAATCCAGACATACCACATCGACTGGCCTCCCCTTGTCAACTGTATTAGCTACATCTTTATAGAGTTCCAACAGATTTGTCAAGCATGATTTCCCCTTCATAAATCCATGCTGACTGTTTCTGATCCTGCCACTGTCCTCTAAATGATCCGCTATAAATTTCTTGATAATGGATTCCAGAATGTTACCCATTAACAATATCAGGCTTACTAATGTATAATTCCCTGTGTTCTCTCTCCCTCCCTTTTTGAATATTGGAGTGACATTAGCTACCCCCCCAATCTGCAGGGACTGTTCCAGAGTCTATAGAATCCTGGAAGATGACCACCAATGCATCCACTATTTCTAGAGCCACTTCCTTAAGTACTGTGGGCTGTAGATTATTAGGCAATGGGGATTTATCCACCTACAATCCCAACAATTTTCCCAGCACCATTTCTCTACTAATATTGAAATCCCTTAATTCTTCTTTCTCAATAAATCTTGAATTCTCCAACATTTCTGGTATCTGATTTGTGTCCTCTTCTGTGAAGGCAGACCAAAAGTATGTATTCAGTTGCACAGCCATTTCTTTGTCCTCTATTACACGTTCCCCTGTTTTTATCTGAGGGGGACCTGCATTTTTCTACGAAGGGTCCTGACCGAAACGTCAACTTTCCTGCTTGTCTGATGCTACCTGGCCTGCTGTGTTCCTCCAGCTCCACACTGTGTTATCTCTGACTTCAGCATTACCAGTTCTTGCGTCACTTTGTCTTCACCAATCTCTTTCTCTTAAATTACCTATAGAAACACTTAACATCAGTATTTATGTCTACAGTAAGTCTACATATGCCTATGTGAACTTCAGTAAGGCATTTGAAAAGGTCTTGCATGGGAGGCTGGTCAAGCAAGTAAGTGTCTATCGAATCCATGACAATTTGGAAGATTGGATCCAAAATTGGCCTAGTGGCACAAGGAGGTTTTTTTTTTGTGATTCGAGGTTTGTGCCCGGTGGTGTACCTCATGGTTTGGTGTTAGGTTTCCTTGCTGTTTGTAGTGTACATTAATGACCTTGGCATGAAGGTAGGAGGTTTGCTCAGTAAGTTCATAGATGACATGAAAACTGGAGGTGTGCAAATAGTGAAAAGGAAAGCCTTGGACTGTAATACCATAATGACGGGCCAATCAAATGGATGGAACACTGGTGAATGGAGTTTAATCCTGAAAAGGTACATTTTAGGGAAGACTAAGGGGGCAAATAAGTATACAATGAATAGTTGGACCTTCAAAGTACCCAAGGATCAGAGGGACCTCGGCCTATACGTTCATAAATGCGTGAAGGCAACAAAACAAATGAATAAGGGGATTAGGAAGGCATGTAGGATACTTGCCCTTGAGTTGAGACCTTGAATATAAGAGCAAGGAGTTTATGATGGAGTTCTACAAGATGTTAGTTAGCCCAAAGCTGTGCATCTCTGGTTGCCACACTATAAGAAGCATATCATCACACTCGAGAGGGCACAGAGAATACTCATCAGGATGTCCCTGGGCTGGAACATTCCAGCTGTGAAGAAAGGCTAGACAGACTGGGGCTATAGGAGAGAAGGCTGAGGGGGAAAGTGTCACAGGTATACAAAATTGAGGGGCATAGGTAGGGTAGCTAGGAAGAAATGTTAACCCTTTAGTAGAAGGACCAGGGCGCACAGATTTTACAATAAATGGCAGGAGGTCTAGAGGTGATTTGAGGCTTTTTTCACCCAGAGGGTGATGGTTATCTGGAGCTTGCTGCCTAAGAGGGTGGTAAAGACAGGAGAATCACAACATTTAAGAAGTATTTAAATGATCACTTGCAACACAATGGCTCAAAGACTATGGGTCACGTTCTGCAAATTGGGACTAGAGTAGACAAGGTTCTTGATTATTGGCATGGACATGATGGGCCGAAGGGTCTCCTTTCCATGCTGCAAAACTCTTAGGATTGTATGTGCTCTGAGCTGGTAAAGACTGAATAGGCTGAATAGCCTACATCTGCTCCTATGCCAATTGCTCTAAGCAATGGATACAGCTCATAAATGGGAGGAGAAGTGTGCTTGTCCACAATGTGGAGAGGTAGCCCAGAGCTGTGTCCTATTTTGATACACCGCACCGACTGATCCACTGTGTCAAAAAGCAGCACAAACCATTCAAACACATCAGGTAGAGAAAAGGTAACAAGTATCCACAGGAAGGCCAACAAAATAAGTAAGACTGAAGGACAGCTACAAATATTGCAGAAGTCCACCAATAAAACGAAAGCAAGCACATCCAGCACGGGGTAAGCAATATTTTAGGAAGAAAAAGAAAGCAATTTCTGTTTAGCCAGGAAGAAGACCAGCAAGCTTGTTAAAAGGCTACCCAGGCAATTGTGGTGCCCACGGGGATGTCAGACAGTGAGTCTGACCAGCCAAGCATGGAACCTGAAAGATATTGCCTAAGATTCAGGTAATTCGCCAGAGAGTAATTTGCAACATCAAATCTAAAGAAGAAAGATGTTTGCAACGAAGACAGCGGAAGAAGACCGAATGATAATGAACTACTAGATAGACGCTGATGTGACCTGAAACATGTTACAGTTTTGCAGATCTTTCTTAAGTTATACCAGATGGCATTGCAGAAACGAAACCCTCAAAGGTACGGTTCAGGCTCTGGAATGGAACGAATCTCATTCTGAGGACAAAGGCGGCCCCAAGTTATGATGAGAATCCAGATTTGCAGTTCCAGATATTACGCAAAGCAAAAGCAAGTTCTGCATCCCTGGAAGCAAGTTGAAAGCTCCTCGTAGAATCTTGAATGTGCCAGAAGAGATTTGCAATTTTCAGTACACCAAATTGACTGGCTGACGAACAGACAAAAATAGCATCGGACAGAGAGAATCTGACTGCATGACAACAAAAGGAAAGTTGATTTAAGTAAAACTAAGAACTGCGGACACTGGAAATCTGAAACAGAAACAGAAATTGCTGGAGGATCTCGGCAGGTCTGGTGGCACCTGTGGGAAGAAAGCGGAGTTATAGTTTTGAGTCCGGTCCAGAACACTTGAAACTGAAATCATCGTCCAACAGAAGTGTCGCCTTGGCGGGCACGCTTATTCCAACCAAAGGAGTAGGGTTCGCAGCTACTGTGGAAGTCAGCAGAGAGATGATTTTGAAATGCAACCACAGAACACATCACGCTGACCAGCATACGTGAATTAAAAAGCCTGAATGTGTACCATCAAAAGGCACACACACACACACACACACTTGAAAGACTATCAGTGCAGAAACTGATGGGAATAACAAACTGTGAATGTGTGAAAACAGTGTGCGCACAGTAGGTTACTTGGAGAACTCTCAGTGAAGATGATAATGCTTGCCATTTTCTCATAGGAAAACAGGAATGATTGGGATGGAAATGCAATACACTACTCATAAGTCTCTTGGCTGGCTGTAGGCATTGAGACCTCTGCCATGAAGCACTCTCTCGCAGCAGGTATGCATCTTCAATAATGTTCAATAATGACACAGTGCAAGCAATATTGCGTTTGATTAAACTCAGCGGCCATCGTTCTGCCCCCACTGAGGTCCCTTTAAGTGGAAATCCTCTCACTGACAGGAGTGGCTTGCCACCATACCTGCATTCTGTGATTGGGAAACTCAGAAGCTAGATGGTATTGACAATAATGAAGCTAAGCTAAACAGCCAGGGAAGTCTGCCTCTCTTAACAGTAGCTTCCTGACTCAGTCAGTTCCCCACACCTTAAACAGTTTGGTTTGGTCAAATCGCTGGTCTGGATTTCTTAAATATCATCATCCTAAATAAGTGAAGCAAGTTTAGGAATTATTTTCTATCCTTAATTACCCTTGAAGTGAGTGTGTCACGGGTATAAAACATTAAGGGGCATAGGTAGGGTAACTAGGAAGAAATGTTAGCCCTTTAGTAGAAGGACCCTTGAAGTGAATGGTTTGCCGAGGGCGATTAAAAGGCAACTACATTTGCCGTGTGTTTGCAGTCGTTGAGGCCAGGCCATGTAAGAAGGAGACGTTTCCTTCCTTCACTGGCATCAGTGAACCAGATGGATAGATTTTTACAACAATCAAGGATAGTCATCATTACTGAGAGTAGCTTCATATTCCAGACTTGCTTGTAAATTTAAATTTCACCACAACTAGAACTAGACATCTGAGTTATTAGTCCAGTTCCATTACCATTATACTACTGTCTCCCACATTACTTATCAAAAAACATTCTCTTGAATCTTTCACATTTTAGTTAATATACATTCCATGTCAATTTGTTGTACAAAATGCCACAGTCCCTCAAAATAGAACAAGCAATTTCTTGCAAATAAAATCAACCCTATCCCTCAGAAAATGCCCAAAACACCTTTCCTTTTCTTTTTCGCTGGTCTCCATGGCTGAACTCCGATCTGTGGCCGGCGATGTCCTTTTGACTCTCCTGAGAATTTCAAAAATTTCTACTATTTTTATTGGATGGACCAGAGATGCTGTGAATTACGTGGGCAATCTGTAAAATATCAAGCATGAAAGATAACCATAGGGCACTGCTCCAGGAGGGGATTAGTTGCAATGTTGTGGTTTTGCTTATGAACATCCTTCACTGGCCCCTTAAGGAAGAAAGTTATCTTGTAATATTTCCGTGCATGGCTCTGTTACTAGATTTTAAGGCAATCCTCATATACAAACAACTGTAGTCACTGATTAGTTAAAGAAATGATTGCCAGTGTGAAAACTCTTTTGGTGCAATGTGCACATTTTGCAAAGGATCTGGAGGCTGATTTTCTTTTCTTTCCTCCCACCTCCCCCCCTCCCCACCACTTTTTTTTTCTTTCTGAAGTGAGATTTGTAGCAACTGTCCATCATGGCCCATGTGGACTTTGTTTGCAGCCTCCCTTCTTCATCTTATTAATTATGCAACTGTCCTCTTCAGCGCCCGTCTTGTGAGATCACACAGCAGAAGAGGGAGAAATGCTCTCTGTTACTGGATCTTTGTAACGCTCGCGCTGTTGGTACCATATTTAAACCTCTGCTGTGCACCACTTCAGGCTCTGTGAGCTTGGAGCTACACTTCACACTGTGGTCCTGTGTGTTAGCCCAAAGTTAATGGGCGAGAAAGACAAAGCAGCAGCTTGGTTCACTGACAGGTGCTTGCTGGCGGATGGAGTGTTGGAGAAGAGGGCTGTGCTTTATTTCTTGTGAATAATCAAGGAGAACTGGCCACCAATCTCAGCCTGGACTGATACAGCAGCTCAGGTCAGCCCAATGTCCCAGTGAAACGCACAGAATTGCAGGGAGGAGTCTCTAATGATCCTTTCAATTTTAATTTGCTGCTGTCTCACCCATACAAGGCCAGCACTCTCACTGTAACTCTGCCACTGCACACATCTCTCACCAAGGCTCGTGGATTGCAATTCTCGCTATTGCATGCATCATGTCCATTCAACAGCTCTTTCTCGCCTCAACTTCCCAAATATTACCAATTCTTCTTTCCCTCTGCACTCCCTTGGGAAGTTCATAAGCAAAACCACGGCATTGCAACTAATCCCCTTCTACTCTAGAGTCACCTCTCATGCTTAATATTTGTGCAGATTCATGATATCTCTTGTCCATCCCATAAGAATAGTTGGAATTCTTGAAATTCTCAGAAGAGTCAGAAGGACATAACACCACAGTTGGCAGTTGAGTCACGGGGACTGGGGAAAGGGGGAAAAAATGGGTTTTGGGCAGTTTCCGAGGAACAGTTCATTACCTCTCCTGTTCCTACATCATCTGCTGTTTCTTCCACTGCCATCACACTCAGTTCCTACCTTTTGTGTCATTGTCTGAAAAAGTTGCCCACCGGCCACTCTGGTGTCTCCAAAGCTCCCTGACTAACTTTCCTGTAATTCCCCCACTGGTGGCACTTGACCTTCTTGACCAGAACTGGACAAGGTCTCTGCCTGACTGTGGTGGTACCCCCTAATTGACCGTAGTGTCCCTTGACCCCACTAAGGACAGGTCCCCATTGATGTCACACACGGCTGTTTGGTTGAAGCACACGCGTGTGTTTTCCATTCAAGTTGCTGGCACAAGTTGTAGTTGGTGACATGGGCGAAGCACAGTGCCACAAAGGAACATGCCCACCCCCTTCACTGCTGAGTGCACTGAGCTGGGGCAGATTGGCTGCCTGTCCCTATCTACTGAAAAGCAATGCAAGCTACAGAGGCTGGCAGGCTGCTGAGGACCACAAACTGAGTGAGTGCTATAAGGTGCATCCCGTCGAGATGCATAACGCATGTTATGTCGTGGTGTACAAAGCACCTAGAAGACATATACAAGGTGTGGATGCCTCCGAGTTCTAGCCCTGAAGAGCTGAAATGTTGTGTAAACCATTCTGAGAGTGGGCATAATGATGTGGTAAGCTTGTTGGTTTGCCATTGCCAACTTGCCTGGATGAAGGATAACCACTGACTATGATGTTGGCAGTTGGCTTTGTCTAGTTTGTCTGGGGAGCAGAGGAGAAATGCAAGTTGTATAGAAATGAAGTGAGCTGGGCGACTGATGAGATGCAAATGCATGGAAAGAAGGTAGTTGCTGCTCATTTAGTGAAATTCCAAACGCACCCTTTCAAGGTTAAGGGGCAAATTTGGAAATTTTTGTCCCGGCAAACTTCCTGTTTCTTAATTTTTCATACTTTCCCACATTTCTAGCCATTGTTTGTCTGTCTCAAGAGAGTGGGAAATTCCATCCAGTATGTCATTCATGTTGCAACCTACGTCATTCGCATTGTGGTGAAAATGCTTTCCTTACTGCCCTTCTTCACACTCAATGGTTCTTGCCATGTACAATGTAATTAGAAACCATTCTGAATGTTGTTATTATTAGCCATTTCATTAATTGGGGTGAAGTTTGACATGAATGCAATGCTATTACCCTGTTTATTTTTAAGAAGTCCCTTCACATGTCAGCAGTGTTATAATGTAAGTACTCTTGACCCTGAATCAAAAGGCTAAGGATTCTTGTGAAAGAAACAGGAACGAGAGGGCATAGGTTTGAAGTGATGTGCAAATGATGCAGGGGATTTAAAATAAAAACATTTTTCAGAGTATTTAGGGGATGGAATGCAATGCCTGGAAAAACGGTGGAGGCAGGCTCAATTGAGGAATTCAAGAAGGCATTGGATGGTTAGTTGGATTGTAATGGAATGCAAGGATAAGGGGAAACGGCAGGAGATTGGCAATCAGTAATAGAACCAGTGCTGGCACAATGGGCTGAATAGACCCCTCTGCAGCATAATAACAAACAATAATTTCACTCCAGAGACTGTTAATTGCTGAGTTGGTGGACGTGCTGTCATTTGGTTAAAAGGCTAAAGCCAAATCCCATTTACTTGCTGAGGTGTATGCAAAAAATCTCAAGGCAAGATCAAAAGCAGGATACGAACCTTCTCCTGGTAGCTTGGACAATAGTTATTAACTGCTGTGTTGTTCTATATTATAACAAAAGCTTCAAAAATACTTGGTGCGCTTTCGAACATTGAGTCGATGTGATAGGCACTGTACAAAGTCAAGTTTTTCTTTCATCATCAAGCAACATCCTTTTCAATCTTTCAAACGGCTACCTCACCAGAGTTTGAGGAACGTTCAGCTAATATTAAAGAATCTTTGCAGAGGGTTAAATCCCAGCTGACCAAAGGAAATCCCTGGCTCATGACTAACCATAGTGGAGCAGCTCATTGGAGAGAGCACTGAGCACGTAGAGAGGCATTGGGAGGACAAATATTATCAGAGCCTGGAGAGAATGTGGAAACCTCCAAATACTCCACACATCCATACTTCCTGCTCCGTCTCCACATTTGGCGGAATCTGTAATTCCAAGCCAGAGTGGGAGCAATTGATCCTTGATCCCAAAGGATTGACTGAGAAAAAGAATTGCTCTGGGAATTGGCCAGTTTCAAGAAATCTTTTTCTAAGTGTATTTTAAATTAGACCGTTAGCAATTGCATGACATGGTCACTTTGTATACCACAGTTCAGCAGCGTATATCTCAGTCTGATGGCCAACCTGCATTTGGATGACTGTGGCAAAAGAACACTTGATGTGTACTGGTAAATATTGAGAGGCATGCTGTGACCAGTGGTCTGGAGTGTGAAGCGGACACTGAATAATATTTTTTTACTTTTATAAGTTTCCTGTGCTCTGGTTTCTTATTCCATGTGCTGTCTGGAAAAGGGGTCACAATTGTTTGGGGGAGATAATAGGAACTGCAGCTGCTGGAGAATCCGAGATAACAAGGTGTAGAGCTGGATGAACACAGCAGGCCAAGCAGCATCATAGGAGCAGGAAAGCTTGACGTTTCGGGCCTAGACCCTTCATCAGAATTTCTTAAATTCTGGAATTCTGGAATTCCCTCCCTAATGGCATTGTGGGTCAACCTGCAGCAGTTCTGATGAAGGGTCTAGACCCAAACCATCAAGCTTTCCTGCTCCTGTGATGCTGCTTGGCCTGTTGTATTCATCCAGCTCTACATCTTGTTATCTCACAATTGTTCGGCTTCAGTTTAAGGAGTGGCATTCGCTGCCCGCAAAACTGCCAAACAATAGCTCATCAGTTAATAATTCAAGATAACGAGCATGGGGCTGGATGAACACAGCAGGTCAAGCAGCATCATAGGAGCAGGAAAACTTGACGTTTCGGGCCTAAACCCTTCATCAGAAATGGGGGAGGGAAGAGGGTTCTGAAATAAATAGGGAGAGAGGGGGAGGTGGATAGAGGATGGATAGAGGAGAGGATAGGTGGAGAGGAGGCAGACAAGTCGAAGAGGCGGGGATGGAGCCAGTAAAGGTGAGTGTAGGTAGGGGGGTAGGGAGGAGATAGGTCAGTCCAGGGAGGACGGACAGGTCAAAGGGGCGGGATGATGTTAGTAGATAGGAGATGGGGGTGTGGCTTGAGGTGAGAGGAAAAACAGGTTAGGGAGGTGGAGATGAGCTGGGCTGGTTTTGGGATGCGGTTGGGGGAGGGGAGATTTTGAAGCTTGTGAAATCCACATTGATACCATTGGGCTGCAGGGTTCCCAGGCTGAATATGATTTGCTGTTCCTGCAGCCTTCGGGTGGCATCACTGTGGCATTGCAGGAGGCCCAGGATGGACATGTCATCTGAGGAATGGGAGGGGGAGTTGAAATGGTTTGCGACTGGGAGGTGCAGTTGTTTGAGTTAATAATTCAAACCTGTTGACATCGCACTGATTTGATTCAGATGAAAATACGGTTGTGTTTGACTTGGCAGCCGCAGTTGGATGGTCTGCACTGTTTATGCTACAACTTCCTGAACACACACGGTGATATAAGTTGCTGCAACTCTCTCCGCGGATCAAACCAACCTTCCAGTTTATAACCATTGGGCTAAGATCAGCCGAGGCCAGCAGAGGGAAGGTAGCAATTCTGTTTGTTTCTGTTTAAAACGTGGTTCAAGTTCTCTTCTGGAGAGTCTGGCAAACATCTTGTATCCAAGATGTGAAACTCCAATATTAAAGCATCTCTCAGGACAGCACTGTTTGCTGGATAGAGGTTTTCAGTGCTTGATGCACCAATGACTAAATGGCTACCCCTTTATAGCTACAGAAACTAATATTTCAACCTTTCAACCTGACTCCTCAAAGCCTGTCCCCCATCTACAAGGCACAAGTCAGGAGTGTGATGGAATACTCCCCACTTGCCTGGATGGGTGCAGCCCCAACAACACTCAAGAAGCTTGACACCATCCAGGACAAAGCAGCTGCTTGATTGGCATCACATCCACAAGCATCCACTCCCTCCACCACCGACACTCAGTAGCAGCAGTGTGTACTGTCTACAAGGTGCACTGCAGAAATTCACCAAAGATTTTCAGACAGCACCTTCCAAACCCACGACCACTTTCATCTAGAAGGACAAGGGCATCAGATATGTGGGAACACCACCACCTCCATGTTCCCCTCCAAGTCACCCACTATCCCGATTTGGAAATATATCACCGTTTCTTCACTGTCACTGGGTCAAAATTCTGGAATTCCCTCCCTAATGGCACTGTGGGTCAACCCACAGCAGGTGGACTGCAGCAGTTCAAGAAGGCAGCTCACCCCCACCTTCTCAAGGGCAATTAGGGACAGACAAGAAATGCTGGCCAGCCAGTGATTCCCAAAAATAAATAGGAAGTAAAAATTTTTCAGGGACTGTAAATAAATGTTCTCGATTAATCTCCTGAACACTCTACTTCCTGGTGTAGACACTGATATGTCAATAAATGTGGAGCTGGAAAAGCACAGCTGGTCAGACAGCATCTGATGCTTTTCCAGCTCCACGTTTACTGACTCAAGCTTCCACCATTTGCAGTCCTTACTGTCTCCAGGCCTCCGATTATGTTCTCTTTTGAATGGTCATTCATGACATGGATGGAGCCCGAACATTTCTGTTCCTTTAGCATTGAGGCTGTCCCTGTGGACAGTTTTATTCTCTAATCCTCTCTTCGCCCGAATGAATTTTCCAGCAGGCATCAGCCATACAGCTGTCGGGAAGGACAATCCTTATGGGTAATTTCCTCTCTCTAACTCATCGCCCTGGAGTCCTATTTCCCTATTGATTAACAGCTAATATCGCTGGGTCCGAATGATGACTTTGTCATGGACTGCTCTGAAGAGTGTCAGTGTACATACAGTATGGAGCATGTACACAGTTAATGCGGGGTGTTGGGGGGAGGGGGAGGGGTTTGGTGAGGGAGGCAGGAAATGTGTCTTTAACACAAACAACCAAGCTATTGACAAATGGTATTGTTACTTAGTGGCCAGTGGCATCTGGCCAAAGGTCTTGCAGTAACAAGAAAGGCTGCATCTGTTTTTGTAGGAAGCTTGTCTGTCTAAAAAAACCTGTCTGGTTATATAACGACATGGTTCAACTTTAAAACAGTGAAAGGAAGCAGTTTGGACAATACCATTATTGCAAATTTAAAGAAAGCGAGAAAACTTTGAGGATGCTCTCAAAAGGCTTGTTATGGACTACAGTGCCTCTGAGCCTCACTAACTGCTCAGTCTCCAGTTTGACCTTGAAGTGAGTTTCACACTGTATTCCAGTCAAAGTCTGTTTATCTATGTGTCAGTCACACCATAGCATATTCTCCAATTCTGCCCCAAACACTGCCAAACCCTTTATTCACACTTTTTATGAGCTTCAAGCTTGAAAGTGTCCTCCTTTTAATAGCCTCCCATAAACTCAAATATATCTAACCCCTGGCTGAGGCAGTTGGCCAACAAAGAGCACCCTCCCTAAATGCCTCCACAGTAGGAAATGCCAGGGAAAGTGAACAATACTTGGAAACCAACATACTGGTCCTCCATTCTGAATTTGGAGAGTCAAATCAAGCCAGTGTTGTTTGCCAGTTTTACTGTTTTAACCGTTTTACAGTTTTACTACCACCTCTTTTGTAAAAAGTTCAGTTCAGTTAAGAGTCACTTAACCAGATACTGGTCAGACTGCCTCTGGATCAGTGAGCCCTGCGGAGGAAATCTTGCCCACCGAGAGCTGGTAGAGGCCAGTCGAAGTCCAGCAGCTCTATCAGGTGGCACTGACCACTGCCAGTGATACCACTTTCCCCCCTGAGACCCCAGCGTCATCACTGGCGCCACAAGTGTAAGGCAGTGAGAGGCAAATCATGGGCTGTGGTCATGGGGCAGTGAAGGGGAGACTCTGCTGCATGGGCCCTCCTTGCCCAAAGTCGATTGCCCCCTGGTTCTGCATTGAGGGCCTTTGAATGAGGGACCCCTTCACAGGAACCTGCGAGCAATACTGTGTGGATTTGCCCTATCTGATAAGGACTAGGGAAGGCTCTTCACTGGCATTCCTGGCTCAGACTGAACCAGATTGGAGACAGCAAAGCCCTCAACTGCCACCAAACCATTGCTGGGGTGGCCATTAAATTCCAGCCCATTATCTTTTCCATTTGTCTCGGTATCACTCCTGTGAAGGGCTTTTGCTGCATTAAGAACTTGAATTGATATTTTGTTTCTCTCCTTCGCAACAACAAGAAAAGCATTGTAGGGAGCGAGGGAGAGAAAAGGCAGAAGAGGAAACCGAGCGGAAAATATCTGAATGTGGCACGGTGGCTCAGTGGCTAGCGCTGCTGCCTCACGGCGCCAGGGACCTGGGTTCAGTTCCACCCTCGGGCGACTGTCTGTGTGGAGTTTGCACATTCTCCCCGTGTCTGCATGGGCTTCCTCCGGGTGCTCCAGTTTCCTCCCACAGACCAAAGATGTGCAGCTTAGGGTGGATTGGCCATGCTAAATTGCCCCATAGTGTCCAGAGATGTTTAGGTTAGGTGGGTTAGACATGGGGAAATACAGGGATAGGGGGATGGGTCTGGGTGGGATGCTCTTCGGAGGGGCGATGTGGACTTGTTGGGCCGAGTGGCCTGTTTCCACACTGTAGGGATTCAATGATCTATGGAAACAAAGAGACGGAGAAGCCTTAGTGATGGGTGAGCAAAATATGTAAAGGTAGAGAGAGGAAAGATAGAAAGAAATGCGCATAAATGAAGGAGTGTTTCCGTTTTTGAAATTGACTTGCTGCTTTTATTTCCTAAGCTAAAGGGGCAATAGAGACTAATCTTCTGGGAATGGAGCTCAGCTCAATATATTCCACAAACACTGATCAGGATCTTCCCAGAGGATAGGTTGGGGTTTGGGAGAGCTGGGGAAGTCCTGACGTAGAGGATTTTTTTTGTAACGGGGGCCAACAGGCTTGGTTAGGAGTCTGTAGTGATATTGCCTGGAGGAGGCGATGTAGAGTAGGCTGGTGGGGCTGCTGGTTCCGATGCTTCTGTCACTCCACTGGAGTCTATGGGGGTGTTGGGGGCGGGGTGGGGGGGGTGGAGGCGGGGAATGCATGATGTCTCCCTGCAGCAGTTCTCAGCAGCACCAGGTCTGGGTGTGGTGGTGGCTGGGAGCAACCCTGCAGCTGGTAGCCCTAAGAAAATGGTCCTTGGTTAGGTCTTTTCATTGTCTATCGCGGCCATCCATCTTCAGGAGATAAGTAAGCAGACCTCTGCCAATCCCATCACTAGGTACCTTCCCTGATGGTAAGATAAGATGCAGCAAGGTCCAGTCAGCTGGCAATGCACCAGGAATGGGCGGAAACCATTTTGAAAAAAAAAGCCTCCTGGACAAACGGGGAGGCCTTGCTACATGGTCATAACATATATACCCACCGCACCACCGCCCCCACCCCCCAAACCTCCTTTTGTTAAATAGTGGGGATGTGGATGAGTTCCTGGAGATTTGCAAGGAGGAGGGCTTGACAGAACCTGTCATTCAAAGTAAGAAAATGTTGGTCTTGGTCCCATGTTTACATAGAAATATATCTCAGAGAACTGGCAGGCAAAGAGCTGACAGAGCTTGAGATACCTACGCCATTTCGATGGATCTCTGCCAAGAGTGATCTCCAACAATGTCGTTTACAGTGCAAAGACGCAAGGTCTTCCCTCCCTCAGGGCAAGGGGGAACATCATACAGCACGTGGGCTGTAGAGGTTGAGGCAGTAGCTCACTACCACCTTCTCAAGGGTAACTAGGGATGGGCAATAAATGCTGGCCTAGCCAGCAATGTCTATGTCCTACGAATTTAAAAGAAAGTTCATAGGTTCAGCCACTTCCCATAGAGTGGCAAGCATTTTTACTCATTCACAGGATGTGGGTTTCATTAGAGTCACGCAGCACAGAAACAGATCCTTCGGTCCAATCCGTCCGTGCTGATCAGAGATCCTAAATTGACCTAGTCCTATTTGCCAGCCTTTGACCCATATCCCTCTAAACCCTTCATATTCCCATCCAGATGCCTTTTAAATGTTGTAATTGTACCAGCCTCCATGACCTCCTCTGGCAGCTCATTCCATACACGCACCACCCTCTGCATGAAAAAGTTGCCCCTTAGGTCCCTTTTAAATCTTTTCCCTCTCACCTTAAACCTGTGCCCTCTAGTTTTGGACTCCCATAACCTGGGGGGAAAACACCTTGGCTATTCATCCTATCCGTGGCCCTCATGGTTTTATAAACCTGTATAAGGTCACCCCTCAGCCTTTGGTTATGAAGGTGAAATCACGTCTGATGAAACTGATAAGTGATTTTCCAGGATTTTACAAGATGAAGGAGAACCAGTGGATATGGCATATTTGGATTTTCTGAGGGCTTTTGGTATGGTGAGAACTTTATAGATTACTAAATAAAATTTAGAGTGCACGGGACAGGTGGAAATGCATTGGCATGGATTAGGGATTGGCACAAATTGAGAATCAGAATAAATGGATATTTTCAGGTTGGCAGGCTGTGACTATTGGGGCACTGCAAGGCTGCTCCTGAGTTTGGCACTGGGCCACTTCTGACCTGGGCACAGTGGCTCTGACTCTCCCAATCTGAATATAGTTGGGGTGGGCGGGGTTGCTGCCCCTCACCCGATCACAGGAGGTGTCCCTGCCCTTTGACCTGAGCATAGTGGCACTTCCTCTGACCAAGCTGGCTCCCTGGGCGTTCTGAGTCCTGACAAATTGCTCCACCATTCTTGGCCTTGATGGGGCCCCGACCATTCTCTGTTCTTAAGGAAATGATGTAAAGCGACTTCCAGGAAGTTTGGATGGGCTAAAGGAGAGGCCAAGAACAGTTGGACTAGAATGTGGGTAAGTGTGAAATTGTCCACATTGGTAATAGGAACAGACGTGCAGAGTATTCCTTTGATAGTGAGAGATTGGTAAGTGTTGATGTGCAAAATCTCTTGGGTGCCCAAATTAATATGTTACTAAAGCTAACATGCACAGTGCAGTTGGAAATTAGGAAGGAAAATGGCATTTTGGCCTTTATCACAAGACTATTGGAGTACAGGAGCAAGGAAGCCTTGCTTCAAATGTACAGAGACAACACAGTGTGGAGCTGGAGGAACACAGCAGGTCAGGCAGCAT
>JAHRHZ010000063.1:53924599-54075413 GCA_024137785.1 Ginglymostoma cirratum | reverse complement strand
CCCCCCACCTCTGCTAGATCCCTTGGTGAGGCACAGACCGTTTGATAACAGCCCCACCTGGGTGGCAGCCCCAGAGTATGGGAAAGCTGTGTGGACACATTCCTATTAAATCCCCGAGGCACGACGAAACTGTGGCGGTCTCAATGAATGTCAAGTGGCTCACTAGTGAGCTGAATTGGCAGCCACAACGGGTTCTCTTGCCTGCCATCCTAATCCAGGGTGGTTCTCCCATCAGTGGCAGCTCTCCAGAGGTTAAGTAGGCCTGACCCACCCTGGCCCCTGCCATGAACGGTTGCATGAAATCTGGCCCAAGTCCAAAACAGAGGATTGGCTTGATCTTAGATTACGTTCATAGATGCATCGATCTCAGAGCCTCCTCAACCCAAAGTAGATATCGCGTGCCTTCCTGAAGAACGATGCGAAGGAATGTCACTCGTAACCTTGTGAACTAAAATAGCGATTTCACTGTGTTATTGTGAACATTGCCAGTTGACATTTAAAAAAAAAGGACACAAAATGCTGGCCAACTATTGGAGACCCTGTCATTTCACCTCTAGAAATAGAATGGAAGTCTGGAGGTGAAGTGGAGGAAAAGTAGATTTGAAGAAGGTCAAGGTTGGAAGAATGGAAGCAAAATGCTTGGATGTACGATTGGAAGAGATTTGAGAAGTTGAGGCTGTTCAGAAATTGGTGGATTTGTATATTTGGATATAAATGTGGGATGTAACATGACAAGAGATATGGGAATCCAGTGATTCCAGAAATAGTCAGCGATCAAGGCTTGCAGCAACATTTGAACTGGGTATTAGAAATTTTAGATGAGGTGATTAATATTAAGGAAGTCCTGGAAATGACAACGATGTGAATGGGAGCGTCAGGAGCAGTGCCGTGGAATTGGCCTTGGTTCATAAAAAAGACAAGGGCTTTGCCTCTTACTGATCCACAAGTCAATGCTCGAGCAACATAATAGGAGCTGAGGAAAGGTTGGGTGAAATATTATCATAATGTACACGGAAAGCAGATTGACTTTGAAACTGAGGTGACAGGCGTATCTTGAGATTCCCTGCCACTATGTGATCGAAGTTCAAGTCTTCCATGGCCACACAAGGGAAATTGTGCAGATTATCTGAATGCAGCTATTACACTTTCTCAGACCCAGCTGGTCAAGAAAGTCACACCCACCCAGCCTGGTTAAAATGCCACCGGAGTTCTGTCTGACATAATGTAACCCGATGATATAATTACAGGAGGCAGCAAAGTTGAGTACCTCAAGTGTGAACTGGCCTGGTTTCTGTCGGGTGAATAGGTTTAAAAGCCACCTATTTGATCCACATTCCATTTTATATGGAATATCCACCACTAGCTCAGCATGGAGAGCCGAGATATAAAATGACCAAACCAAGCTCTACGAATCCATAACTACTTGCAAGGGAAGGGCACAGGATAATCATCATCTAATCAAATCAAGCAGAGTTTTCAGCATGGCTTCATGAGAAGGAAATCGTGTATGGCTAATTTATTAGATTTGGAGGAAGTCTCAACCAGAGTGAATAGAGGGGAACCAGTAGATGTGTTGTATTTGGACTTCCAGAAGACATTTGGCAAGGTGCCTCTCAAAAAGTAGTCATAAGAACCCATGGTGTTAGAGGTCGTATATTGGCATGGATAGAGAATTGGCTAATGGGCAGGAAACAGTCTGTGGTGATAAGGGTTTTTTTTTTGGCTGGTAACCTACACCAGTAGGGTTCCACAGGGATTAGTGCTGGGACCACAAAAGTTTACAGTATATGTTTATGACTTGGAGAAAGAAGTTGAATAAATGTACTGTCGCCAAATTTGTAGAAAACACAATAATAGGTGGAAGCATAGGTTGAGACAGGGATATAAACAGTTTACAGAGAGGTATTGATGGGCTAAGTAAGCGGGCAAAAAATTGGCAAAGGCAGAATAATGTGGGAAAATGTGATTGTGTTCATTTTGGAGGGATAAACAAAAGAACAGAATATTATTTAAATGGACAATACTGCAGAAAACTGCAGCACAAAGGGACTTACGCACAAAACACACAAAGCCAGCACACAGGTGCAGCAGGTAACCAGGAAGGCTTATAGAATGCTGGCCCTTATTTCCAGGGAGTCTTACTGCGACTGTACAAGGTGCTGGTGAGATCACATCTGGAGTACATTAGAGCAGTTTTGGTTTCCTTATTTGGGAAAGATATTATTTCGTCGGAGACAGTTCAGAGAAGGTTCACTAGGATGATCCCTGGTATGGAGGGATTGATTTATGCACAAAGGCCAAACAGGTTTGGACTCTACTCTGTACAGCTTAAAATAATAAGAGGTGATCTCATTGAAACATATACGATTCTTAAAGGGGCTTGACAGGGTAGGATGGTTCCCCTCATAGAGTCTAGGATCAGATGGGATAGCGTCAGAATAAAGGAGAGCCAATCTAAGACTGAGATGAGGAGAAGTTTCTTCTGAGGCTTTGGAACTCCTTGCCATAGAGAGCTGTGGGGGCAGAGTCCTTACGTGTGTTTAGGGCTGAGATAGATAGAATCAAGGGTTACAGGGAATATGCAGGAAAGTGGATGTGAGGAATGTTGGATCAGCCATGATCCTATTAAATGGTGGAGCAGACACAAGGGGCCAAATACTCTGCTCCTGCTCCTATTTCTTATGGTCTTATTACCATATTTAACCAGCTAAAGTGGAAGGTGGCCAGTATAGGGCACTGATTAGCTCTCGCTGCTTGTTCAGACAGGACTAGCTTCTGTAAATGGGTCTATTTGTAGAGTTAATTGGAACCAATTGGAAAATAATCACTTTTCCAGGGGTCATTAGTTAGCTAAACTGGGCAGTCAGTTCATCAACTGAAATCTAGACCTGCAGCCCTGGGTAAAGAAAATTTGACTCATTGATAATCGAGAGTCCAAGGCCAGTATGTTGCTGGAAGAGTGAAGGACAAGGCTGGTGGGAGTAGGGAACACTGGATGACTAGAGATATTAAGGTTCTGGTCAAGAAAAAGGAGGGGGCATATGTCCGGTATAGGCGGCTAGGATCAAGTGACCTTGAGTATAGCGGGTGGAGGAGTACATCAGGAGAGCAAAAAGCAGACACGAGGTAGGCAGATGAGGTTAAGGAGAATCCAAAGAGATTCTACAGATATGTTTAAGGCCAAAAGAGTAACGAGGGAGAGAATAGGGCCCCTTAAACGAGGTTGTCTATGTGTGGAACCAGAGGAGATGAGTGAGATCCTAAACAAATATTTCTCACCAATATTTAGCTGTGGACAAAGACATGGAAGCAAGGGAACTTGGGGAAATAGTGATGTATTGAAAATAGTCTACATTATATAAAAGGAGTTGCTGGGAGTCGTAAAATGCATAAAGTTAGATAAATCCCCAGGGCCTGATCAAGTGTGTCATAGGACATCGTGGGAAGCTAGGGAAGAAATTGCAGGGCCCCTAGCAGAGATGCTCGTGTTATCAACAGCCATGGGTAAGGTGCCAGATGATTGGAGGTTGCTTAATGTTGTGCCTTTGTTCAAGAAAGGTTGCAAGGAAAAGCCAAGGAACTACAGACCATTGAGCTTGATGTCAGAGATCGGTAAATGGTTGGTGCAGATTCCGAGGCAGGATCTGCGTGAATTTAGAAAGGCTTGGACTGATTAGGGATAGTCAGCATGACTACGCATGGAAAATCGTGTCTCACCAGTTTGATTGAGTTTTTTGAAGAGGTGACAAAGAAGATTAATGAAGGTGGAATGTAGATGTCGTCTACATGGACTTTAGCAAGGCTTTTGACAAGGTACTACATGTTAGACCAGTTAGTAAGGTTATACCATTTGGGAAAGGAAGAGCTAGCCATTTGGATACAAAATTGGCTTGATCGTAGGAGACAGAGGATGGTTGTAGAGGGTTGTTTTACAGACTAGAGGCCTGTGACCAGTGGTATGCTGCAAGGATACGTGCTGGATCCAATGTTCGTCATTCTATATTCTCATCCAAATCGTTTATATAAGGATGATTAGTAAGTTTTTGGATGACACCAAAGTTGGTGGTGTGGTGGACAGTGAAGAAGGTTATCTAAGAGCACAATGGGATCTTGGTCAACTGGGCCAGTGGGCAGAGGAATGGCAGATGGAGTTTAATTTAGATATATGTGAGGTGTTGCATTTTGGTAAGGCAAACCAGGGCAGGACTTGCACAATTAGTGGTAGGGCCCTGGGTAGCATTGTCAAACAGAGACATCTCGGGGTGCAGGTACATAGTCCCTTGAAAGCAGCGTCACAGGCAGACAGCGTGGTGAAGAAGGCATTTGGCACGCTTACCTTTAAATCAGTCAGTGCGTTGAGTGCAGGAGTTGGGATGGTACAAGACATTGGTAAGGCCACACTGTGTACAGTTCTTGTGCCGTGCTATGAGAAGGATGTTATTAGCCCACAGAGGGTGCAGAAAAAACTTGCAAGGATGTTACCAAGACTAGACGGTTTGCGTTATAAGGAGAGGCTGGGACTTGTTTTTTAAAACCCATGGAGCGTAGGAGCCTGAGGGGTGGAACTTAGAGGTTTATAAAATCACAGATAAAGTCTTTTGCCCAGGGTAGCGGAGTCCAAAACTCGAGGATATAGGTTTAAGGTGAGAGGGGAAAGACTTAAAAGGGACGCAAGGGACAACATTTTCACGCAGAGGGTGGTGCATGTATAGAACAAGCTACCAGCATAAATGGTAGAGGTGACTACAATTACAACATCTAAAAGACTATTTGGACAGGTACATGGCTAGGAAAGGTTTAGAAGGACATGGACCAAATACAGGCGAATGGGACTGGTTCAGTTTAGGAAACCTGGCTGGCATGGACAGGCTGGACTGAAGGGTGTGTTTCCGTGCTGTATGACTGAGTCTTAGCCAGAGGGCTGACTTGGTTCTGAGGCTGCAGTATTTGCAGCTGTGCCATCTCAAAGTCGACAATTGATTCGCTGAACTGGAATGAAGACAAAACGGCGAGTTTGTAAAAGGCATGTTTGCTTTTCAATTTTATTCAAAACTAGTTGCACATACACAGGCCAATTTTAGTGTCCTACCAACACCCGACTATAACCGGCACCTAGGAGCATCGAGCTCAACATCCAGATGCATGGGGAAGCCCAATATTATTTCTTAAGAATAGTTGTCAGCCATTTAAAAACATAAAGACTAAAGAGAGACTTCTTTTCAAATTCAACATCGTCAATTATGTAATCCGATTATAGTTTGTTACTGTTTGCCAGTGACAATCGAAAGAATTTCAAATTTTTTACCAATTCAACTGGAGGACTGTCATCTCAATAAATAATTTTTTTTATTAAAAATCCTTCATCCAGAATACTTAATAACAAAAGCAATTCTGTCACTTGGAGTATTTTTGTAAACAATTAATCCTCCTGATGATGATGTCAAACAGCAACATTCCTAGCTAGCAGTGTGGATTAAAACTGATTTTCCATTTTATAAGTTCAAAACACATCATTCTAAGAACATCCTAAAAGGCATCACCAATTCTCAACACAACTAGTGTAACATGTAGTCTTAACGATTCAGTTTAAATATTTAATTAAGATTCAATTCCATAAATTAGTCCTGAAAACTTTAAATTCCCCTCAACACCCTGTGCCTCTACTCCATGTTGATTTTCGAGGTAAGAAAAAATATAAGACAAAGTTGCTTTTTGTAAGATTGGTCAGAGTCAAGTGAGATGGTGTATCACAGGCAGAAGCTGCGATACTGTCTTTAAAATCATCATGTAGAACCGATCCAGCTTTTGACAAAAAAAGTCTTTGGCATCAGTCCTTTGCTTGAGTCTACTCTTTCTTTGCATGAGTCTACTCTTTCTTTGCATGTTACAGCAGAAAACAGCTCAAAGGGTGTGATTACCAACACACATTCAGTAATGTGTCTATGTATCCTTGTTGAGATCAAAGATTCAGCTTGGCTTCTGAAATGCGCCTTTGTAATAACCAAAATTATCCCTCTCCAGACCAGGGGCCGCCGTCAGAATAAGGCTTCATTAGGTCAGACTCGAAGTAGCTAGCTTCAATGAGTACATGCACTGCCTTTTTGAAGGACAGAGTCCACTTAAACCAACAGGCAACACATCTGAACGGGATCCGGAAAGCCCTGGGGCAGTTTGTGTCACTGTTGCTTGAGTGAACATTCCAAACAAGTTTGGTCCAAGATGTCAAGTGTGAGACTGAGCATGTGGTGTATGTGTGTGTATTTTTTTTATTACATTGAGCTTACGCTGAAAGGCCAGTGATGGAGAGGGATGTCATTTGCTCAGTAAGAACCAGCTGTGTATACTTATAATCCAATATATTATGCACCAAAATAGAATCCTAGGAAAACTAATATTTCGAAGCTTGTGATCAATGGTGATAACAGCAACAACCGACTGGATCACAGAGCTGGGTCAACAGGGTCAAATATTTGATGAAGAGTGACACAAAGATGTCTAAGGATATTTCACAAATGTCACAATTTGAAAAGATTCCAATATATGGACTCGTGGTCCTTGCTTGTATTCTTCTTGGCTTCTGTCCAGTTCTTTTGTGTTTCGGTTATTCCACAACTACTGTGATGGCTGAGAAACGGAACAGCGGGGTTTGGAGAGAGAAATTCCATGTGTGGGGTCAAAAAGGACAAACACATCCTTCAAAAGGGAATGGCTCCCATGTAGCTCGGTAATCGGCTAGTTCTCCTGTGGAGCACATGTCTGCTGGTTTATGTCCTTTTCCTTTAAAGTGCATAGACAAAGTTTCAACCCTCATTCGGTTCCTTTGTGGTTTTCTTGGCCTGAGAATCCCACATCCCTCGCTTGGAGTGAAAATAATGATAGAAGTTCCTGAGGCGCAATCGTTCAACCTCCAGGCCACTCTGAAGTACCCTGGGGGACAGAAACACAAGGGGTTTCATTCTGTGTTTGGAATTAATTTGACTCACCATTGCTCCATTGTGGATGAGCAGTGATGCCCAAGGCATTTAGAATTTTTAAATGGCACTATTCCCTATGATGCTCTTACCATAGCCTCACTTTGAAAATGTCCTATCTTGTTGCACTATCTTTAGAATATACTGTCCAGATTTCTTTCATTTAGTGGAGGGTCTACTCAGCCATTGCTCATGCTCTCTATTCCCCCCCACCCCACCACCGTTTGTATGTTTACATTCCTCTGCTGCTATTCTCCCTCTCTGGTACACTGTCATTCTCTCTTGTCTCGTACTATCTTCCAGTCTCACGATCAAACCCCGACCCCCCACACGCTCTCTCGGCCACACTTAAAGCATATTCTCTCTTCCCGTGCCAACACTGCTGTTCATTCTTGTTGACTGTTAAACTAAGCCTTCGCTGGCCCACAATTAATGCCCCAGGCCATTGCTCTTTCATTTGAGTCCACTGTCTCCATCCGTGTCTCTTTCTGGACACTGCAAGCTCTTTATCACCCTCTGGACAGTACTGCCCCCTTCCCACCTTTTAATGCTCCTACACCTCCACAAAAAAACTCACTCTCTAGCCTAGAGAGTGAGAACCGACTCTTCTCCTCTCTTTTGACACTGCTGGCCTACGCTCTGTCTCTCTCTCTCACTCTGGAGAATGATGCCTCTCTTCTTGTCGCTTCTACCAACAGCCTCAGGTCACCAAGTAACAAAGCAAATAATCATAGAAACATCGAGAAAGGAGGCGACTATTTATCTCTTAAAGCCCGGTATGTCACTAATGAGATCCTTGCTGATATGTGAGCTAACTCCCTATATCTGCCTTGGCCCTACAATCCTTTATCTCTTTGAATGAAAATCTAGCAGTCAGTATAAAATCATCTACTTACAAAAAAAAACTCCAATCTTATCCCAAAGTTTTCATGAGAAGCAACTTCTCAGTTTTACACCTGAATAACTTAGCTCTAACCTTCAGGCTCTGCATCTTATGCTAGAGTGCCCAATCAGCAGAAATAGTTTCACTCCAATCTATTTTATCAGTTCCTGTAAAAATTTTCAAAATGCTAATCAGATCACCTCTTGATTTTCCAAGTTCCAGCGAACTTGCCGTGCTCATAATTTAGCCACTGGTAAATCTGTAGGACATTCCTTCTGATGCCAGTATATCCTTTTGTAAGGTGTTGTGCCCCAGAACTAAACACTGTACTCGAGGTCCAGGGCTTTGCATCACTGTAGCATAGTGTCTTGCCCTGTTGTTCAAATTTCTAGATTTAAAAAATCAGCATTCCATGATGTATCCCTAAGTTTCTGTGGCTGTTCATTTTTGCTGGTTCTTTACCATTAAAGGAGGTATCCCATTGTGTCTGAGAGTGTGCCCTCATATCTAGAGTCATGTAGCACAGAAACAGACCCTTCAGTCCAAATCATCCGCACCAACCAGACATTCCAATCTGATTAGTTCCATTTGCCGGCATTTGGCCCATATCTCTCTAAACCCTTCCTATTCATAAAGCCATCCAAATGCATTTTAAATGTTGCAGTCGTACCAGATTCCTCCACTTCCTCTGGCACGTTCCATACACGCACCACCCTCTGTGTGAAAAAGTTACTCCTCAGGTCCTTTTTTTTTAATCTTTCCCCTCTCCCTTTAAATCTGTGCCCTCTGATTTTGAACTTCCCTGACCCCAGTAAAAAGACCTTGGCTATTCACCCATCCAATTTTACAAACCTTTTACAACGTCACCCCTCAATCTCTGATATTCCAGGGGGGAGGAAAAGAAAGCCCCAGCATATTCTGCCTCTCCCTATAATTCCAATCTTCCAATTCCAGCAACATCCTTGTAAATCTTTTCTGTCGCCTCTCAAGTTTAACAACATCTCTGCTACAGAAGGACGACCAGAATTGTATGCTGAATTCTAAAAATGGCCTCGTCAATTGCCATAATTTAGCCCGTTCACTTCATTTATCAATCTCTTCTGTAATTTAAATGCTTCCATCTACATTGCCAATGTTGCAACAGATAGGTGGCAATGTGGATACGTGGCTTTATCTAAGCAGTTAATGAATGCCGTGACAAGTTGAGACAGATGTTTGTAGTCACTTCCAATCAGATTTCCTGCTTATTATTGCAAGCAATTTCCTAATGAAGTCAATAATTTGCCTTCAAATCCAAGTTTCACCTTTTAACAAACAGTCTGTTATCTGGGACCTTACTGAATGCCCTCTGAAAGTCCACTTAAAATAGTATCCACATAATTCCCCTGTCACTACTTTATGGCTGTGAAAGTGCCTGTCTACATCAATAGTGCGGCCACAGAAGGAACATTCTGCAAACTCTTTCTTGGTCCTAGCTTTAGATCCCTAGAAAGTGACAGTTTGTTCTATTGAATTCGAAAGGCAATGGCACAATTCAACATAAGGTGAAAAATGTCAAAGACAGCACAAAATAGAAGAAGCAAACGTATTTTCTCTGCCAACGTTACCTGTCCAGTAGCTCCCAATCCTCTCCGCCCCATCGATCCCGGAACTCCTCTGTGTTCATTCCTCCAATCTTGTCAAAATCGCTTTTAAAGATACCAAACAGTCCAAATCCGTTTACTTCCCAGTACCCTTAAGGATGTATCGGAAGAAAAAGAGTCAGCGTATGGGACACTCACCTTTGTCTACATGAGCTGCCCAAAGCAAACCCATGAACCGGTAACTAAACTGGTACAGAGTCAATTGTAGAATCCTTACAATATGGGAACAGGACCTTTGGCCCAACAAGTCTGCACTGACCCTCAGAGCATCCCACCAGGCCCATCCCCCTATAACCTACCTAATCTACACATCCCTCAACACCGTGGACAATTTAACTTGGCCAATCCATCTACCGTGCACATCTTTGGACCATGGAAGGAAACCGGCGCACCCGGAAGAAACCCACATGGACACGGGGTGAACGTGCAAACTCCACACAGACAGTTGCCCGAGGGTGGAATCGAACTCGGGGACCCTGGCGCTGTGAGGCAGCAGTGCTAACCCACTGAGCCACCGTGCCACCCCAGCAGGAGGACTTCAGGCCTGGCTGATACTAGTCCATCAGTGCCTAGGAGAACCAGGTGGCAGCAAGTGATTAACCAAAACATTTTTAAAAATATTTCGTCATGGGATGTGGGCATTGCCGGCTGGGCCAGCATTTATTGCCCATCCTAGTTGCCCTTAAAGGTGGTGGCAAGCTGCCTTCTTGTACCACTGCAGACCCCGTTATCCCTGTATGTCAAGTAGACCTTCCACTTCTGTTTGTTCCAGTTTTCTCTTGAAGGTTTAGACATCTTACTAATGATAAAGGTTCTACTTGTGCCAATATGCCTCACTGAATTTGGCCGTTATGTGAGAGCTTTTGCATGGAAGTTGAACAGACTACTTGAGTATATGGAAACCAAGGCCAAATGATCCTGCCCGCACCCAGCATCCATAAGAGCACCTTTTAAACAAAAGTTGTTTGGATAGCCATCACCATGTGTACGTTCGATCAGTACGCGCACCCCGCCCCCCCCCACCATATGCCAACACAGATGGGGGAAATAAGAATAGGAATCACCTTGTTTCGTGTGGCTGGATGTTACAGTAGGCCTTTCTCTTTGGGTTCTATCTGGCTGAGCATTTGCAAATCTCAAGCATTTCAAACTTTGAAAATAAATGAACTCACACCATCCTTCGCATCTTTATTCACTACCAAGGATGTAAAGGTTAGATGGCACCAAATGGAAATCACGAGGGTGACACTACAATGACATCAGTATGTTCATTGGAAAAGTAGCTGAAGGAATTCTCCCTCCCAACTGTGTCTGTTGTGTGTCTAATCCTGTGGTATTGAAACAGATTCAGAAAAGTGGCTCTTTCACTTTAGCCATGTCTTCTGCCAACTTGCAATTAGAGCCATAAAGCAGTCCTTCATCTGTCTGTCTGGAAATTCGAGAGTTACACGTTGCAAGAAAAAGGTGGGAAAATGCAGGGCACTCAACCACTGGTGGTGTAAAACTGCCGCCTCATTGTAATGTGTAATATTACAATTCTGCAGCTGGAATAAACGCTGCATTACAAAGTGGCAGATCGAAGGATCATCAATCGCAAACGCCAACCTCTGTCGCTGGGGAACAATACTCTTGCTTTAGCAGAAAATATTCCAAATTTGAAACATAGTTTCAAATTTAAGTACATCAATCTAATAGGTAGGTTTGACGTATCCTTGAGCTCATTTCCAGCATCATCCCTCAATAGTAGCATGCTGTGTAGGCTAGGCTGGTTCTATTCGCCAAGCATTCAGTTTCTTTGGAGGCAAGATCCCCAATTACACCAAGAACACAACCAGACCCATGTATTATTACGGGGTGGTAAAAGAATGGCCGTAAGGACTCTCATGATCACTAGGGCTATGTCATAAGCTGAGTCATGGAAGATTTCCACCAGCCAGTGAGCATGTGAATGTCCCGAATGTAGCAACTACAAGTAGTCCCAGGATATGCCTGGCTAGGATACTGCAAGAGTAAAAATAATTCTCTGACGCTTGATAGTCCTGAACTGGTCAATTTGTAGGAGAACTTTCTGTGAGTGAAACTGTTTTTAAAAAAAAAACATGCTCCCAAGTATCATTCAAGTAGAGATCATAGGATCTTCCACACCTAATTGCTCCTTAGACAAGTCCAGAAATTTAACCTGTACTGGCCGACCCAGAATTCTGAAACAGAATGTACTCAGTGTCCAAATTCAAGTAAAATTTATTTTCCAAACGTTTGCTGATAATCTGTACTGCTTAAGGCAAAGGAGGGCTACTTGTCAGAATATCACTCACCGTCAGGCTCAACAGGGGAGCTGCCACAGCTCAGTCTCATCACAATAGGGGCATATGCCAGTTTCCCTTCTATACAATGCTTTCTAATATTGTCTATGATGCTGATGGGGAAATGGATGTGCAGGTCACACAGGAATAGAATTGTGTGGCTGTCCTGAAATTAGGAAACAGAAACAGTGTCACGTTAGTTATAAGGAAGTAGAAATAAGACAAGAGTATAAAATGTCATAGACTCTTATTTGGCTAAAAGCGGTCATTTATCCACGGCACGGCTGACAAAGTGACAGCTTCACCTTCTGGCATGTGGGATAAAGGGCAAAGCCCCACAGCTCAGTGGCTGGGACCCTTGTTTCAGAGTCAGAGGATTGAGAGCTGAGCACAGAATTCAGGTTAAACTTCAGCATGGTTCTGGGGAAATGCTGCACTGTTGCAAGTTCGTCCCCACCACCCTTGTTAATATCAGTCTTTCACTCAGCACCTAAAATAGATGATCTGTTAGTTTATTGCATGGTTGGTTATGAGAGTTTGCTGTGCAGAAGTGGACTGCTGTGTTTCCAACACTATTTGACTTCAAACACACTCCACTGGCTGGGAAGTTATTTGGAACAACCTGAAGTTATGAAGATTGCTACAAAAAAATGCAGGTGTTTCCTTTCAAGTAAGGCAAAAGATGAGGCGTGTAGCCAATTGTGGTAAAAGTGAAAACTGTTGTAGAATATAAAGTCTTGTAATCATTTCATTCTGCTATGAAATATCTCTCCCGTCTTTTTCTTAAAGCTTCGTTTGTTGCAAACTCCTCGCTCACCAAGAACCTACAATTTTGTTTTAGCTCTGCCACCTTAGACCATAAGACCACAAAATGTAGGAGCAGAAGTAGGCCATTCAGCCCATCGAGTCTGTTCCACCGTTCAATGAGACCACACCTAATCTGCTATTTCCCCATAAGCCGTGAGTCCCTTACTGATAAAAATCAGTCTGTCTCAAACTTGAATATTACTAAAGAAACCAGCCTTGACCACTCTCCGCAATAAAGCTTCATTGCCCCTCAAAGAAGAAAATTTCTCTTCATTTAGTGTGTGCCCCTTACTCTATGATTATGCCTCTGGTCCTAGACTTTCCCACAAGGGGGAACAACCTCTCCACATCTACCTTGTCAAGCCCCTTCACAATCTTCTGTTTCAATAGGTCTCCTCGTTTTTTTTTCTACAGTCCAATGAGTAGAAGCGAAACCTACTTAACCTTTCCTAATAAGACAATATCCCCACACCTAGATCAACTTACTGAACGTTCTCCAGACTGCCTCCAATGCCAGAATATCTTTCCTTTCATAAGGACATGAAAGACTGTTCACGGTATTCTAGGTGCGGTCTAACTTGTGCCTTATATAATTTTAGCAAGGCTTCCCCCCCTTTTTTTTTTCTAAAAGTACGCCATTCCCTTTGAAATAAAGACCAACTTGTCTTCCTCACGTTTCCCTGAATGTGATGGGGGTGACTCCGTCGGATGGTAGTAGACCAATAACAAGTCAAAGCAGACAGTCACCAGACTACTAAGCTGTAGAGAAGGTCATTGAAGGACTGGACGTACCCTCAGTGAAGATTCACACACTTACTTTCAGTCAGGGTCACTGATCCACTAATCAAGGGAGCAGCTCAAATTGATTTGTTTCCCCCTATACCTTCCATATCTAATTGCTTCTTAAATAAGTCCAGATTTCTTCTAGCCTGTACTGACCTATCTAGTATTCTGAAGGAGGATATATGCAGTATCCAAATTAAAGTAAAATGTGACCTCCAACCCTATGATGATAACCATTTACTGGAGTCTTAAGGAAGGAAGGAATGCTACCAGCCAGACTGTCACTTACTATCAGGCTCAACAGCGGAGCTGTCACAGCCCAGTCTGCTGCAAAGCTGACTTTAATAATCACTGCTAACTCATCATAACTCAGGAACTGAACCTAGTAACTTATGATATTATGACTACATTAGGGCATGCAGGCAATACGATAGGGCATGTGGGCGATACGATATCTTTGACTTTTATTTAATAAATTCTATTGAGCTGCAATGAATGCTGAATATCAGTGGACCAATTGCAGCCCATCCATCCAGAACTAACCTGCAGTGCTCTCATCACAACTTTCAACCTTTTCTTAACTATTTCTTTGCCTCTGTCAACTTCAAAGTGCATTCTACATTCTTTCCGATGCGAAGAACTATTTGGTGTCTGCCTTTTGTCTGAACCTGTCATGGTGTAATCTGAAAAAGCAGTCCAGACTTATGTTCTCTACTTTATGCAGCTCTACAAGATTATCTCTTCTCTGGACCAAAATAGAAAGCAAACACAAAGCTGCAGCTAAGTACAAAGGTCTGCAGCATTATGAAAAGGCATTGTTTTCTGAAGGTAGAAATGGTAAAGGCATTTGTGAAGAACAGTTCAGGGTGGACTATTCTGCAGTGGTCTATTCTCCCCTTTTAGAGAGAGACAAAAAAAAAATGGATGCACACGGAATGGTACAATTAACTTTTTCTAGTTCATTTCCTGAGCTACCATTTTTGAAATTTTTTGCTGTTACAGGCATTGTAAATGAGAGGTCATGAATAGACACATGAATAAACGCACACTCTCTTCTTTGCAGACTAAATAGATGGCAATAAAAATACCAAATTATTCTCCAATGATAACGGAAAAAGCAATGGTTTGTAACATAATACAGGATAGTTTGTGCTCACTGTATTTAGGCAGACACACTCAATTTATATCAGAATTATGATTCACAACTAAACAACCGCTGGTGAACAATGAAGATCAGTTTTTTATAGTCTTGTTTATCTGGTCAAATCAAAGCAAAAATATATGAAAGATACATATTTTAGCACCCTGAAAAGTCTTAATTTTGTTGATTTTGTGGTTTAATATAGAGAATCTTCTACATTAACTGCGATCTGTGACTTTTATGTACTTATCAAAATAAAGATTTTAAAAGTAGCTAAATGTATGCATCTCCATTGTTATTGTACGTGAGAACTCGAGTTGTACAGTCAGTCCAGAACTGGAAGACTAAGCACAAAATTAGCCTGGGGGTGAGGAAACTGTGCACGGGGTCTGATCTGGGTTGGGGAGACTAACGTCACTTAGGTGAAGCAGATCTATAGAACTGCTTGATAGTCTTGAAAGCTATGGTATTTCCCTAGATATGATATCGTGATGCTTTTACTGCCTCTAACAATTTGTAACACTGGAAGAGGATGGTTTGAGGTAGTTCACTGCCACCAATGCTTCTTTGATTTTGCTTTGACTCGGGCCTATCTTGTGATTGGTGGTACAGGATACACCACCATAGAGCATCTAAGGCAGAGTCAGTGTTCTTAGACAACAAGAATGTTTGTTGCATGACAAGTGATACAGTTCAATTCAGTAACCAGGACCCTAGAGAGCTGTTGGAGATATATTGGTCCCTCCAAAGAGTAGAGTGTAACTCCTTCAGGTGCAATCTTCCCAGACCTGAATACTGAGGGCATTGGTGTGCAAGTTGGGAAAAGTTGTGAGATGGTCAGACAGGAGTCGAGATATTGAGAGCAAAAGCTCCATTTTTCAGCTAAGTGTTGAACAGCGAGACGCATTTCTCACTGGTCAGTGGCAAGAGGCCAATTTGCATGTATTAATATCTCATTACTGTTCTATTGCCCATTCTCTCTTCTGCTGGATAGAAACAGATCAGTGATAATTCTCAACATGAAAGGCAGAGAGGTTAGCTGGTGACTCCAGTCATGAGTTGGGGAGCTGCGCAGAGATTAATCAGGACTCCAGTTACTCATCAGTTGGGACTGTTTGTCCAAATCAGTCAGAGTGGGTCATGGTCAGTTCCAGCTCAGTGAAATTCAATGGAGTATATCAAGGGACCTACTTGACAAACTTAAATTGGGAAATTGGTGGTAGTAAGCTGGGATGCAGAGGAGACGAGAATTATGAATAGGGGATGGCTGACATAGAATGCGGGGAAATGATAGCGCATTGGAGGACATGGGATACTGTGGGAAAGGGAGGTGACTGACAGACACCACCACGCTGGCCTCACTGGGAGACCGTGCAGTATGACAGTAGGCATAACTGGACTGTAAGGCTTGGACCCAGATAACGTTTATAGTTGAACACACATCCAACTGGTGTGTTGGAGTATGTATAAGATCATGAGTGGTGGGCTGGCCAGGAAGTGCCAGGCAGAAGAAATCAGGGTGGGGGAGGGGAGTGCGGAATCCTTGATTACCAGACTGAGCCTGAGACTCACCACTGCCAAGGATGACCTCGGTTGGTATGTGGTTGTTCTCCTACTATGTGCCTGGTGAAGGACAATTCTGTACGGCCAATGCTTGACCGGGCCACCAGAAATTCTGGAATATTCCAGCAGTGGCATATAATTCTACCTGCAACCAGTGTGTGAATATGATAGAAAGATGGCATAAGGGTGTGGTCCTTAATTAATGAAGCAAGCCCTCCATGAAACATGCAACAGAACAAAGAAAATTAGCCAATTTCTGGTAAGATTCAGCCCCTTGTTTCCATCCACAGACTGTTTATGGCATCAGTGGATTTGGTGGAAACAACGTAACATGAACGTGAGCCCCTTCAGAATGCATTATATTGGGACTTAAAAGAAAGGTAGGTTTCTGACTTGACAACAGTTGACCTTGGTTGAGATTTGTGGATGGTTTCTCTGCTGGAAGATCTTTTATTCCTCAGACAGCCCTCAGGAAGTACTTTTTTTTGGTTTGTGTTGGTCCATTAACTCATCTGAAGGAACCGTAATTTTATAAAAACGAAAGAACTGCGGATGCTGTAAATCGGGGATAACAAAACACAAGTTGCTGGAAAAGCTCAGCAGGTCTGGCAGCATCTGTAAAGAAAAAAAAAATCAGAGTTAATGTTTCGGGTCCGGTGACCCTTCCTCAGAACCTCAGTTACATTGACGTCAGCCGCTTTGGTGGAGACATATACAATGTAACTGAGGTTCTGAGGAAGGGTCACCAGACCCGAAACGTTAACTCTGATTTTTTTTTCTTTACAGACGCTGCCAGACCTGCTGAGCATTTCCCATAACTTCTGTTGTGACCATAATTTTATAAGTTTCCTTCCTGGAAGGCAGCTGCTCCGTTGAATCAATTCTTTGTTTCTTGTAGCGACCTGGATTTCTGGACCAGGCCATCATTTTCTAATTGGAGGAGGTGGACTCATTGTGGCAGTATCTTGGCTGCAATAGACCAGGCAGTTTCTTGTTCTTGACCATATCCTGGATCCGTTGACAGTGGACTGACTCCCATGGGGTCGTATACAGCTCATCTGCCTCGAGCTGTTGATAAGTGTAGACATCTGAATTCTGGGGGAAAAAACCTGTTTTCTTGCAATTTAATATTTGAGAGTTCAAGTATCAACTGTTGGAAGTTTCGGCTGTATACCTTCCAAGGCAAATATATTCTTCCCAAGACATGATGGTGCCAGGAATACACAAACATTCTAAGACTCCTAATGCTATTGGATTACCAAATTTTGCCTTAGACATTCTGTGTTCAGGCACTTGTCAGAAATTTGCAGTAACCGAACATGTTTCTCACTGCCGTAATTCTGCATTATTAATCACTAAGTTATCTCAAATGAAGAAACGTCATCAAATGATAGAACCAGCCACCCAGCAGAAAAATCACAATTTTTCTCATCAGACTTCTAAATGATAGCACATCCAACCACATTTCCAGCTTCCTCCTGCACAATACTTGTGATATGATATGTCTTAAAAGTTGAGGTATGAGATGGCATTCCCCTGTTAAAAGTCATTGTCGATACTTAAAAAATTCCCGTAAATGTCACCACCAATGATGTGATCATTTCTTGCACAAGGACAGATTGTCTATTCTTAACTCCTCCTGCTTTAATTTGAAGAATTATAGAGAGGGCCCACCACAAGAATGGTGAGGTCTCGTGTGGTACAGTGCTAGTGTTCCTACCTTTGGACCAGGAGGCCTGTGTTCAACTCCTACCTGCTCCAGAGCTGTGTTATAGCACCCCTGAACAGGTTGATCAGGAAATATTTACTTCATAAGCATTTCACAACAGTAATTGAGATTCCTGAGCCGGTCAATGTATTTTCTGAATTAATCAATTAACTATCGGCATACCCACATCATTCCCAGCGACTTTGAAAGAGAAGTCGCAGAGTCATACAGCACGGAAACAGACCCTTCGGTTCAAACAGTCCTTGCCAATCATAATCCCAAACTAAACTAGTCCCACCTGCCTGTTCCTGGCCTTCCTCACTCCAAACCATTCCTATTCATGTACTTATCAAAAAGTGTCTTTTAAACATTGCAACTGTACCCTCACTTTGTCTGGAAGTTCCACACGTGGATCACTCTGTATAACAAATTTGCCCCTCAGGTCTATTTTTTAAATATCTCTGCTCCCCTTAAAAATATTACCCCTAGTCTTGAAGCCCCCCACCCAAGGGAAAAGATATCTAGCATTAACCCTCATGGTTTTATAAAATCATCTCTGAACCTGCTACGTTCCAGTGAAAAAAGTCCCAACCTATCCAGCCTTTCCTTATAACCCAAACTTTCCACAGTCGGCAACATCCTGGTAAATCTCCTCCGAACCCGCTCCAGCTTAATAGTATCCTTCCTCTAACAGGGCGACCAGAATCTTTGTGGGACAAGTGTAATCAGCAAGCCTCTTCATGACAAGAACATCATGGGACATTTTGATGGTGGTATGTCGTGACAGCACTGCTTTCAGAATGAAAAGGTACTAACCACAGCTAACACAGAAAAATGAACAAAAGACAAAGAAACAAATTAGTGTTGCTTCATAGGATTCATCAGAAGTTACAGGCTCTTTCCTAAAATTGAGAAATAAAATGCGAAGCCCAAGCGCAGCAAGTTTGAAAGTAGGACTAACGGTATCAGCGAGAAAAAACAGCATCTTGCCAAATAGGGTTTTAAAAGTATTTAAATTGTTGAAAGAAGATAACTAAGGGATTTAATGAGTCTGAGGAGGGAATGAATTATAATTGGAGGGTTGTAGCATTCACTTATTCTGCTTAAACATTTCTTATTAAAGCTGAAATGGTTCGAAAAAAATTCCAATTAGATAAGTACATCTTTAGTTTCTATCTCCTTATCTGTTTCTGTTAAGTTTTGAAAGTATTTTTGTTTTAACAGACATAATTAATCTCATTGGGAGCCCCAAGGTGAGTTACTGAGTCGAAAGAATATGTAGGAGTTCAATTAATATCGGTACTAATTATCTGAGGCGCTTCAGTTAGCGGAATCAGCAATTGTTTTTTTAAAGGGCTGCTGACTTCACGTTAGTGCACAGGGCAAACATTTATCAGTAGCTAAAAAGGGCTTCCGATTTATTTTCACATCGCTTTTACATGCATGCCATGAAGCACTACAGTTTGGGTAGGCTGCAATTATTCACTGAGCTACCAGGGGGAACGCTTTTCAACAATTCCATTTTAATTTGAACAAAAACATGGAGCTGGCCACCTTCTTTCTCTCTAGTTAAAGCTGATTTATATCTATCAAATTGTAATATCAAGTCATGAAAGGTGGTGATTTATTCCAGCACCTTTGTGGACACACTTTTCAAGGTTCTCTGTTCGTTTCTCTCCGTTTCATTCAATTTCATGCTCTCTCAGCCTCATTATTGCATCAAATTACTTCCCACCCCCTCTCAAGGTGAGATGGAATTTAGCTTTATATTGGGCAGCGGGGCTTAATTTACGTCTTAGCATCAGCTGTCTAAGTTTGTGCGACATTTTCTGAGGCTGAACTAGACTGTTCACAAACTTGGCTTCCTATCTGACACTGAGCTGAGCTTGTGACCGCCTATCCTTGCCAATATCAAGGCTACCTACTTGCAGCATGATAACATACAGCCCATCTCTTCTCCTGCCTCAACTCATCCATGCCTTTGTTACCTCCACACTCGGCTATTTCAATGCTCTTCTGGCTGACCTCTTACCTTGCAATCCCAAGGATTCTGGGTAATCCAAGATGGAGGATGGGAAAAAGTCGTAGCTGTAGGAGCTGCTACTTTTTTGAGGTATTTTCAATGTTGGAGCTGATTTTCCTTGAATTCTAGGAGCAGTAATTACTGTTTTAAAAGCTGTTGCATTGCTTTGGAGAAAAGAAATATCAAAGCAACGGCACTTTAAAAAAGGAGGAAGACAGACAAAGGCAGTGGCAGTTACCACATGGGAAGTGATTCAAATGGAAAAAGAAACTTACACTGCTGTCTGACCTAGCAATGAATCTGCACAGCTACTGCCTCTGCTGTTCGATTTCAAGGATCTCTGGACATCAGAGCTTGTCTGAGAAAAATTAACAAACAGCAAAATTCACAGCTGACATCGGCGAAACCTGTGAGGGAAAGCTCACAGCAAGAGAGCAGCTAAGTGGCTTTTTTAAAGTGTAACCTTACTGTTTATTTTGTAAAGCTACAATAGTGAGTAGAGTGTGTTCTTTTTTGATTATATGTTTCATTGAGATTGATTACAATTTAAAAATATAAAACATAGGTACTAAATTAGCCTAGATCAGTGCTTTTTTTAAGGCAGTGCTATTTCCTGGGTCTGTAGATTGTTAAGGTGCAAAGATGGAGTGGTACGATCTTCCTGTCAGATGTGGGAGATTAGGGAGAGTTTCCATGTTACTCATGATTATGTCTGCAGAAAATGTGGTTGAAAATCCTTTCGGATCACATGGATCAGTTGGAGTGGCAGTTAGAGGCATTTTTTTAAATTTCAGAGCCCCCTTCCCCTCTCCCATTTCTGAAGAAGGGTCCCGACCCGAAACATTAGCTTTCCTGCTCCTCTGATGCTGCCTGGCCTGCTGTGTTCCTTGAGCTCCACAGTGCATCGTCTCAGACTCTAGCATCGGCAGACCTTACTATCTCACAGGCAATAAAGAATTAACAGAAGCTGGGGGGTGTGATGGATGGTAGTTGCAGGGAGGGAGATAAACCGCAGATACAGGTAGGTGGGTTACCTCCAGGAAAGGTAGGAGAGGGAGGCAGGTCGTGCACGAGTCTCCTGTGGCTTTCCCCATCTCAAACAAGTACGTTGTTTTGGAAAATGTAGCGGGTGATTGACTCTCAGGGGAATGTAGCACCGATAGCCAGGTTTCTGGTACCGAGACTGACTTTAATGTAACAAGGAGTGCGCCAGGTTTCACGTGATCGACTGTGATAGGGGACTCTCTAGTCAGAGGCGCAGACAGACAATTCTGTAGCCAACAGCGAGACATCAGAATGGTGTGTTGCCTCCCTGGTGCCAGGATCAAGGATATCTTGGGAGAAGGTGCAGAATATTCTCAAAGGGAGAGAGACCAGCAGGAGGTTGTTGTACACATTGGGACTAATGACACAGGAAGAGAAAAGGGTGGAGATTCTGAGGACAGAATATAGGAAGTTAGGCAGGAATTTAAAAAGGAGGTGCTCGAGGGTTGTCATATCTGGATTACTCCCAGTGCCATGAGCTAGTGAGAGTAGGAATAGGAGGATAGAGCAGATGAATGTGTGGCTGAAGAGCTGGTGCAGGGGAGAAGGATACACTGCACGTGAGTTAGAAGGGCACTAATACACTGGTGGGGAGTTTTGCTAGAGCTGCTCAGGAAGATTTAAACTAGTGAGGGGTGGGGTGCGATCCAGGGAGATAGTGAGGAAAGAGATCAATCTGAGACTGGTACAGTTGGGAAAAGGAGTAAATAAAACAGTCAGGGCAGGCAGGAACAAAGCAGAGAATGAGGTAGGACTGATAAATTAAACAGCATTTATTTCAATGCAAGAGGCCTAACAGGTAAGGCAGATGAATTCAGGGCATGGTTGGGAATGTGGGACTGGGATATCATAGCAATTGCAGGGATGTGGCTCAGGAATGGACAGGACTGGCAGTTGAATGTTCCATGGAATAGATGCTATAGGAAGGATAGAAATGGGGGGAGGAGGGTGAGCCAAGACAGGAGTGGGGGAGTGGTGTCCTTGATTAGGGATAAAATTACAGCTGTACTTAGATTGGATGTATTCCGAGGAATACATGCAGGGAAGTTAGTTGGAAGGAACTGAGAAGTAACAAAGGGGTGATCACCTGATTGGGATTGTACTATAGATCCGCAAATAATCAGTGGGAAATTGAGAAACAAATTTGTAAGGAGATCTCCGTTATCTGTAAGAATAATAGGGTGGTTATGGTCAAGGATTTTAACTTTCCAAACATAGCTTGGGACTGCCATAGTGTTAAGGGCTTGGGTGGAGAGGAATTTAAATGTATACAAGAAAATTTTCTGATTCAGTATATGTATGTACCTACTAGAGAAGGTGCAAAACTTGACCTACTCTTGGGAAATAAGGCAGGGTAGATGACTGAGGTGTCAGTGTGGGAGGACTTTAGGGCCAACAAACAGATTTATATTTGTTTTAAAATAGTGATGGCATAGGATGGACTGGATATAAAAGTTAAAGTTCTAAATTGGAGGAAGGCCAATTTTGAAAGTATTAGGCAATAAATTTCAAAAGTTGATTAGGAGTGGATGTTTGCAGTAAAGGGACAGCTGGAAAATGGAAAACCTTCAAAAATGAGATAACAAGAGTCCAGAGATAGTATGTCCCTGTTAGGATGAATGGCAAGGCTGGTCGGTGTAGACATTGCCTGAAGACTAGAAAAATTGAGATTTTGGTCAAGAAAAAGAAGGAAGCAACTGTCAGGTATAGGTAGCAGAGATCAAATGGATCCTTAGAAGAAGCAGTAGGAGTATACTTAAGAGGGAAATCAGGAGGGCAAAAAAGCAACCTGAGATAGCTTCGGCAAATAGGGTTAAGGAGAATCCAGAGGGATTTTACAAATACATTAAGGACAAAAGAGTAACAAGGGAGAGAATGGGGCCTCTTAAAGATCAGCAAGGCTGCCTATGTGTGGCACTGCAGGAGATGAGGGAGACACTAAACCACTATTTTGCACCTGTGTTTACTGTGGAGAAAGATATGGAAGATATAGAATGTGCGGAAATAGATTGCGGCATCTTGAAAATGTCAATGTTACAGAGGTGGAGGTGCTGGATGTCTTAAAACACATAAAAGTTTGATAAATCCCTGGGACTTGATCAGGTGTATCCTCGAACTCTGTGGGAAGCTAGGGAAGTGATTGCTGGGCCCCTTGCTGAGAGTTTTGTATCATCAATAGCCACAAGTGAGGTGCCGGAAGACTGGAGATCAGCTAACATGATGCCACTATTGAAGAAAAGTGGTAAAGAAAAGCCAGGGAACTAGAGACTGGTGAGTCTGACATCGGCGGTGGGCAAGTTGTTGGGGGGGGGAATCCTGAGGGACAGGACTTGCATGTATTTGGAAAGGCAAAGACTGATTAGGGATGATTAACATAGCTCTGTGCATGGGAAATTGTGTCCCACTAACTTGATTGAGTTTTTTGAATAAGTAACGAAGAAGACTGAGGGCAGAACGGTGGACATGGTCTATATAGACTTCAGTAAGGTGGAAGACAAGGTTCCTCATGGTAGACTGGTTAGCAAGGTTATATTACGTGGAATACAGGGAGAACTAGCCATTTGGATACAAAACTGGCTCGAAGGTAGAAGACAGAGGGTGGTGGTGGAGGGTTGCTTTTCAGACTGGAGGCCTGCGATAACAGTGTGCCACAAGGATTGGTACTGGCTCCACTGTTTTTGTTTTGTCATTTATATAAATGATTTTGATGTGAACATGAGGTATTGTTAGTATGTTTGCAGATGACACCAAAATTGGAGATGTAGTGGACAGCAAAGAAGGTTACCTCAGAGTACAACAGGATCTTGATCTGATGGGCAAATGGGCTGAGGGGTGGCAGATGGATTTTAATTTTAAAAAAAAGTGAGGTACTGCATTTTGGAAAGGCAAATCAATGGTAACTTAACGATAAGGTCCTGCGGAGTGTTGCTGATAAAGGGACCTCGGAGTGCAGGTTCATAGTTTTTTGAAAATGGCATTGCAGGTAGACAGGATAGTGAAGAAGGCATTTGATATGCTTGCTTTATTGGTCAGTGCATTGAATATAGGAGTTGAGAGGTCATGTTGTAGCTGTACAGGACATTGGTTAGAACACTTTTGGATTACCGTGTGCAAATCTGGTCTCCCTGCTATAGGAAGGATGTTGTGAAACTTGAAAGGGTTCAGGAAATATTTACAAGGATGGTGCCAGGGCTGGAGGATTTGAGGTAAAGGGAGAGGTTGAATAGGCTGGGGCTATTTTCCCTGGAGTGTTGGAGGCTGAGGGGTGACCTTATCAAGGTTTGTAAAATCATGACGAGCATGTATAGGGTGAACAGACAAGGTATTTTCCCCAGAGTGGGGGAGTCCAAAACTAGAGGACATAGGTTTAAGGTGAGAGGGGAAAGATACATAAGGGAGCTAAGGAGCAATGTTTTCACGCAGAGGGTGGCACATGTGCGGAATGAGTTGCCAGAGCAAGTGGTGGAGGCTGGTACAATTATATCATTTTAAAAGCATCTGGATGGGTATATGAATGGGAAGGGTTTAGAGGGATATGGGCTAAATGCTGCCAAATGGCACTAGATTTATCTTGACTATCTGGTCAGCATAGACGAGTTGGACCGAAGGGTCTGTTTCCGTGCTGTACATCTCTATGACTCTGTCAACTTCACTGCCTCGAAAACTCTGGTGGCCTTTACCTTTCTCTTTTAAAATTCTCATCATTGTTTTTCAAATCTTATCTCTGTAATCTGTTCTACCGTTAGCCCTCCAAGTTGTCTCTGCATCTTTCACTCTTCTGGTGGCTTCTTCCAAGATGGCAGCTCTGTCCGTTTTTTTTTTCTTCTCTTTTTTGCAGTTTGTTTTCTTTTTACCTCCTGTCCTTGGGCAGCATTGATGTTCAGGGTGAAAGTCTGGGCACAAGCTCCTGACCTCAGCGTGGACCCAGAATCCTAGCCCTCCTGGCCTTGCCGTGAAGCATGGTGCAGTTTGGGTCGGAAGGACTGTTGTTCTGAACTCGTAGTTCTCTCTTATTGCTGGACTTGTTCATTTCTTTGTTATTCTTTTTTTTTGCCCTCCCTAAGAATTTGTACTTAAGAATCTGTACCTTGGTACCTAAGATGGCACCGTAAGTGGCGACTTGTAAACTTTTCACTGTAATTATGTGAGTACATGTGACAATAAAGCTGATTCTATTCTGTTGCACATCTCCAGTCTTGACCAGTCTGTCACTAGTTAGCGATAGGTCAAGCATGAAGATATGATGTTTAGTTGAGTGACTTCTCAAGTAACATAAAAAGCTATTGCATATACCCTATACAATAACAAAAAGGCAGTTCAGGCAGTTAAAACCTCAGCATTTCAAGGTCATCACTTTCTTTCTGTCTGATTTTTGTTAATCAGCAACCTTACTACATTTCAACAATGGTCACTGATGTTTCAATGTGGCTCTGGCTGACCTATAAAAACATCTTTACTTGTTCGCAGCTATGGGGGGAATGGGCTAATGAAAGACACTCCTGACTTGTGCTTTGTGGATGGCGGACAAGCACTGGGGAGTGAGGCAATAAGGTGCTGCAGAATTTGCTGTCCCTCATGTGCTCTTGTATTTGTGTAGGAAGCTCAGGATGAAATACAATTCACGAAGCACTTTTGAAATACAGTTGCTGTTTAATACTGTATTCAGAAATGCACCACTGCCATGCGGTAATGGTGAAATAATCTGCTGTAATGATGTTGGTCGAGAGTTAACCATTCAAAGATTCTCCTGCTCTGCAAGTAGCGCTGCATCTTTTACAGCCACTCCAGAGAACAAAATTCCCTTAGTACCTGTGATAGTAATTTCTGAAGAAGGGTCTCGACCCAAAACGTCAACTTTCCTGCTCCTCTGATGCTGCTCGGCTAGCTGTGTTCTTCCAGCTCCACAACGTTTTATCCCTTAGTACCTGCTTGGATTATGTGTTCAAGGACTAGACTGGGATTAAACCCAAACCTTTTGACTCAGAACTAACAACTCAGTCATAACTCACACTGAAGCAAACTAAGATGTTTGCTCCTGCCTGGGTTGGATTAAGTCCAGGGCAAACCAAACACACAGAAGCCACCTCTCTCTGCTGTGTGTGACAGACTGGAAGTGGAATGTGTTTGTGGGGTTTCAGCTAAAACGTCAGTGCTCTGTCCCTGTTACGGAAAACATTTTTCCATTCAGCTGATGTGATGGTGTGCTAAGGTGAAAGAATTTGTTCTCTGCTTGCATGAGGACTTTGTTCTTTTATAGGACGTGGGCATTTACCAGCAAGGTCAGCATCTGTTACCCACTCTCTGCAATCCATCATTTTAGGTATATCGACAGTGCTGCAGGAAAGGGAGCACCAGGATCTTATTCCTTCAGAAGGAAAGGTGATATATTTCTAAGCAAGTGCTTGTTCCCACATATCTGCTGCTGTAGTCCTTCTAGGTGGTAGATGTTGCAGGTTTAGGATGTACTCTGTCACGGTGAGCTGCAGCAGTGTATCTTGTAGATGTTGCAGATTACTGCGTCGCTGGTGGAGGGAGCGAATGTTTGTGGATGTGGTGCTAGTCAAGAGGGTTACTTTGTCCTGGATGGTGCTGAGTTTCTTGAGCGTTGTTGAAGTTGCACTCATCCAGGAAAGTGGGGATTGTTCTGTGACACTCCTGACTTGTGCTTTGTGGATGGCGGACAAGCACTGGGGAGTGAGGCAATAAGGTGCTGCAGAATTTGCTGTCCCTCATGTGCTCTTGTAACCACTGCATTTATATTGGCTGTCCAGTTCAGTTCCAGGTCAAGGTCAAGAGCATCTCCTTGGATGTTAACAGTAAGGGTCTCAGTGATGCGAATGCCAAGAAATGTCAAAGGGCAATGGTTAGATGCTTTCCTCGCTGGAGAGAGTCAGTATCTGGCACTGTGTGGTTTGAAAGGTACTTGCCATTTAACAGCCCGTGCCTGAATATTATCCAGGTCTTGCTGAACATTTTTTTTATTCATTCATGGGATGAGGGTGTTGCTGACTAGGGAGCAGTTAAGAGTCAACCACATTGCTGTGGGTCTGGAGTCAAATATAGGTCAGACCCAGGTAAGGATGGCAGTTTCCTTCCCTAAAGGGCAGCAGTGAACCAGATGGGTTTTTCCAACCATTGGTAATGGATTCATGGTCAGCAATGGATCCGTAATCCCAATTCGATCATCTGCCCTGGCAGAATTCGAACCTGGGTCCACATAACATCAGCTGGGTCTCTGGATTAACAGTCCACCGATAATACCACGAGGCCATCACCTCCCCTTATGGAATCTGACTGCTTTTATTTCTGAGGAGTTGTGAGTGATAGTGGACATATGGAATCATCAGTGATTACCAAGGTGAGGCAGAAGATAAGCAACTGCATTGGGGAGTGGAGAGTCTTAAACATACCTTCACAACCCTCCCTGAAAAAAAATTCCTGTTTTTGAGAATCCATTTGGAGCTTCTGTGGGATGCACCACATAATGTCATCGAACTAGAGTGTTTCTGCTTAGATAACTTTATGTAACTGGTTAATGACTGACCGACTTTCAGCAAGGTGAGAGTGGAAAGGGCTTACGTCTCAGTTACAGATACTAATCTTAGGGTTTGAACACAGTGCAACATCAGTTAGTTGCCAGAAACAGCTAAGTGCCTGCAACTCACTGCCGCTGGTGGCGGGGGAGGTGGCGAGGTAGTGGAAGCAGATACAAAAGTGGCTTTTAAAGGTGTCTTGACAAATACACGACTAGGATGGGAATAGAGGGATGCGGTCCCTGGAAGGGTAGGGGGTTTTAGTTGTGATGGGCAGCATGTCAGTGCAAGCTTGGAGGGCCAAAGGGCCTGTTCCTGTGCTGTAATTTTCTTTGTCCTTTGTACCTCGCAATGGTGTCGATCAATGCCCGAGATGTAGTTGGTAGAATAGTGATGTTGTGCATAAATCAGTAAAAAGGGAGACACAGTCGATGTAATATATTTAGATTTTCAAAGGCCTTCGATAAAGACACGAAACTGTACAATCATGGTTTAAGGTCAGAATGTGTTGAATCATACAGACTACAGAAGGTCAAATCATGGGGATAAATCATGGGTTGTGCAGATTAACAAAAACAATAGGAGGGGGCATTGCAGACACAAAAATAGTCCATGCTCGGAACCATTGTTCACCATTCACACAAAATTATTTGGAATCGGCAATCTGGAGCATCATTTCAAAATCTGCAGATAGCATGAAACTGAGAGAGAAAGAGAGAGAGAGAGAGTAGTTAATACTAAGGAAGTCAGAGTCAGCAGGAATTTACAGAAAGGAAATAATGTTTGATAAAGTTGCTGGAATGTTTCATAGATGTTCGGCATGGACTGGTTGGACTGAAGTGTCTGTTTTCGTGCTTTATGATTCCATGACTCAATGTAATTGGTGGAATTTATGAGGAGGAGCCAGCAGATATGGTTCACTTAGACTTCCAGAATGCATTTGATAAAGTCCAACGTAAGAGATTAGCATGTAAATTATATGGGATTGTACTAACATGGATAGAGAACTGGTTGGCAGACAGGGAACAAAGAGTAGGAATAAATGCATCAGTTTCAGAGTGGCAGGCAGTGACTAGTGGGGTACTGCAGGGATCGGTGTTATGTATTAGACACAAAGCTGGGTGGTAGGGTGAGCTGTAAGGAGGATGCGGAGATACTTCGGTGCGTTTTGGAGGCTGAGTAAGTAAGCGAGTGTATGAGGGATGAAATATAGTGTGGATAAATGTAAACACTTCAGCAAAAATAGAAAGGTAGAGTATGGGAATGGTGATGGATTGGCAAAGGGGAAAGTGCAATAAGACCTGGGTGTCCTTGTACACAGATGCTGAAAGTAAACATATGGGTGCAGTGAAGAAGGCAAATGGTATGTTGGCCTTCACAGTGAGAGGGTTCACATACAGGATTGGGAATGTCTTATTGCAATTGCACAGGGATTTGCCTGGAACACAGCTGGAGCACTGTGTGCAGTTTTGGTCTCCTTATCTGAGTGGGGCTATGTTCTGGCTATGGACTGAGTGCAACAAAGATTTACCAGACATACACGAGGAGAGATTGGATCGGTTAGGAGTATATTTACTGAAATTTCGAAGAATGAGGGGAATCTCATGGAGACTGACAGGAGTGGACAGGGGAAATGCAGGAAGGATTTTCCAATGACTGGACAGCCCAGAACCAGGGGTCACAGTTTAAGGATACGAGGTAGGCCATTTAGGATTAAGATTAGGAGTAATTTCTTCACCCAGACAAGTCTGAGGGTGATACCTTTTGGTCAGGAGGAGGAGGAGGCTACATCCTCCTTTGGCCAATTAGGTACATCTTTACTTTCAACTGATTGGCTGCTCACCTCCGCTTTAACATTCCCAGGGCTGAGAATGTCCTGTGGCTGGAGAATAACATTGGGCTTCACTACGGACCCCTTCTGCCACGATTTTATAAAGTCTGTCAGCTCTTGCCATCCTTACCTGGTCTGGACTACATGTGACTCCAGACCCACAGCAATGTGGTTGACTCTCAACTGCCCTCTGGGCAATTTGGGATGGGCAATAAATGCTGCCTAGCCAGCGATGCCCTCATCCCGTGAACGAATTAAAAAATATCCCTCTCTCCCTCTCCTAGCTGGATTTTCCCTGCCCTCTGGAGAAGTGTGATGGTGGAAGATGGAAAGGAAAACATGAAGAGGAGGCCGGAAGAGTGCAAAAAAAAGCAAGAGGTGTAATTGTCAAGAACACGTGCGATATATTGAAGAAATACAAGTGAGTGAGTGATGTGGAAAATACAGGGAAAACTGACAAACACAAGCACAGACAGACCACCATCTTTGAACACTTTTCCATTATTCGTTGATTAACAGTGGAAATTTCCAGCCATTCAAGACATACAGCGAGTGCTAGTAACACATCAAACATGAGGAAAAGAGAGAGACTTGCATTTAATTGAATGGTTGGTCTGGTTAGTTCTTTGTTTAAAGCTACTTATTTGATAATCTTAAGTATTTCTACATGAATTGGATGAGACTAATTGAACAGCTCAGACGACAACTTTGGCAACGTGATGGGCTGAAGGGCATCTTCTGAACTGTAGGATTCTATGAACTTGCAGTTATAGCTAACTATATATTCTGATTCCAGTATGTTTCTGATAGACCGCACATGGAAGTTCTGGCTCATCAGTATATGCAGCTCTTAAAGCAACAGTTCTCAAAGTGATAACGTAACAAGTCAGATTGCTAAGTGTGAAATATATAAACAAGAATTTAAAATATTTTAAGAGTCTGCATTATGTACTGGTGGTTTGACAATTCCTTCAGAACCTGTGATATCTTAACATTTCAGAGATTTAGACTTCACACTTGGGTGTCTGAAACCTGTAGATGTTTTGGAATCTTGCATGTTGTTAGCAGTTTGATGGCTGCTCTGATGGTTTTCTGTATCCTCATTATCCAAGCTGCTCTCTGTGAATGTTTTACGCAGAGTGGGAGTATTGTACAGCTCCTTGTGTTGGCTCCTGTTTCTCCTCAGTGTTGTTGTATTAAGTGTTGTGACTTTGTAGGATTTTGGACATTTTGGAAATGTCTATGGGTAGTATGTGTAAAGATGTAGGTCTCTGACCTCCCATCCTGTGCATAGGAGGGAGGATGTTGCTGGGACTGGATGGTTTGAGTAAAAAGGAAAGGCCGGGAGGTTTTTCATTGGAGCGTGGAAGGTTGACGGGTGACCTTATAGAGGCTTATAAAATCATGAGGGGCGTAGATAGGGTGAATAGCAAAATGTGAGGGAGTTCAAAACTAAGGGACATATTTTTAAGGTGGGAGGAAAAAGACTTAAAAAGGGACCTGAGGGGCAATGTTTTCACACAAAGGCTGGTTCATAGGTGGAATGAACTGCCAGAGGAAGTGACAGATGCAGGTACAGTTACAACGGAAAGGTATGGGCCAAACACAGGCAAGTGGGATTTGGTTAAGTTTGGGAAACTTGGTTGGTATGGACGAGTTGGACCAAAGGGTGTGCTTCCATGCTGTATGACTCTATGAATTACAGCAAGGAACTTTGAGGCCAAACACAATCTTCCAATAACTGAATGAGCAGACTGGAAATTTCTACATCCAGCTCCTCACTGGAAAAGGACGGCACTTAGTCTTGGCTTAGGGCTGAGAATGCAAGGAGAAAAATCACCTTAAATGGGCACAACCTTGATGTGAAAGAGCTTTAGGGATGGAGAAGGAGCAGGTGAACAGCACTCTCAACACATGAATGGCACACACAAATGATACAATGGTGGTTTACCATGTTTTGTATACACTGCAGTGACTATAATGAGTTCAGCCAGGTGGACTTCATAGAATAGGAGTTCCCTGACTGGGAATGTTAACTTGGTCCAGCCAGGAAGCCCTGGCTGACAGATATAAACAGGAGTGTCAGAGGTTCGGTTTGCTCAGGGCTGGATCAATGTCACGTACCATGTATGTATAAATAAAGGGTGACTTAGTAATGGGATACCACCCTCTGTGAAGTTATTTCATACACAAGCTCAAAAAAGCAGGTATCCCAAATGGTAAAATGTAAGTAGTTCCCAAAGGAGAACAAAATGTGGTAACTAGCCTCAATTTCCATATTCTGGTCTTCTGCTCTGAATAAAAGTCTTTCCATCACTTTTCAACTCTCTCTTCAGCTTGCAAAAAGTTTTTAACCACTATCTCTCCCATGCTTTCTGGATCAGCCCTTGAAATGACAGATTCCCACCCTCCTTCCCTTGCTGCTTTTCTAATCTCCGATTCTCTCAGTGGAGAGGCTGGAGCAATAAGCAAGGGAGAGGTGAATCTGAACTGTTCAGATCTGAAGACTCAAAGCATGAACTCTGCTTTCTCCCCACAGATGCTGCCAGACCCGCTGACTTTTTCCAGCAATTTCCGTTTTTGTTTCGGATTTCCAGCATCCACAATTCTTTGCCCATTTTTTAAGGGGCATATCTGTGATTGGAGGAGCAGTGAGCAGGGGAGAGACAGAATGAGATTGGAGGGGCAGCTCCTCACAGACGCTATCTTGCCCGTGCTGTCTGCTCATCCAATCAAACTCTGCATTCCTCCTCTCCACGAGATGTGCAGCTGCATTTGTTCAGCCCTGTTCGGAACACGAAGGAGTGATATTGTAAGAGGGTGATTTTTCTTGAAACTTTTGTCCCCATTTTTGTCTTGTTTGTGAACCACTTGAGAATATTTTCAGATTGTATTTGCCCATCGCTGCTGTTTACTTTAACCTGCTGGGGGCCTATTAATGGCCCAATTAGCTTGCTATTCTCCAAAGCTCTCCTACTGCCCCCCCCCCGAAACTCCACCAAAAATATCACTAGTTTATCTTAATGGGTAACCACTAGCCTTGCCAGAAAACCCAGTTTGATGCCACAACAATGAGGATCAATGAAGTAAATAGAGGAAAGCTGACATTTTGGGTCTGGACCCTTCAATGTCAGCTTTCCTGCTCCTCTGATGCTGCCTGGCCTGCTGTGTTCATCCAGCTCTACGCCTTGCTATCTCAGACTCCAGCATCGGCAGTTCCTACTATCTCTCAATGAAGTAAATACTAGGACTGCCCATCCCATACTTCCTTAGTTATCATTTGTTTCCTCTGATCCAACTGTCTCTTAAATGCACCTGATGTTTTGCCTGCAGGATACACAGAGGAGCACTTAGGCGATAACTCAGTCTGGAGGTGTCGTTGGCATCCTTCCCGAAGTCACAGCTAAACAGATTGATAACTTGTGCCTTCGGACATGCTTTACTGCTCAGATTCACTTCTGTTTGCTTTTGTCTCCTGTTGGAATTACAAGGGCTTTATTCCCCCCATGAGGAATTACTGCATTGTGCACACTTATAGGAAATTTTGGGTTTGTCTTATGTTTGACAGAAATGTACCATTTCGGTCAGGTAACATACATGATGTAAGCTGGAGATGAAACCAGCCTACATCAGCAACAATGTTTTAGATATCTGTTATAAACTACAATTCATCAACAGGGAAAGAAATGCCCACAAGGTGTTTCCATTGTCCAGTGTGTCTCCGTTGAAGACTAGGATGCCTGGTCGAAGTAATGACGCTGCCATGGTGAAGTGTAATGCATGTTATTTCATTGAATCTTGTTCTTTGTTAAATGAGTGCTCTCACCTCGATAGCGTCTGCTCCTGCCTGAAGCCCAGCCGAGCGCTCAAAACTCCCTGTTCGTTTCAAATACTGATATCTGAAAAGTAGTTCAGAAACAAAGATTGTAAGGTTATTTACATTAAGGGATCCTCCTCACTTGAAACCCCTCTGTGAAGTGTCCTCCCTGTCAATGTTATAATTTCAGGGTAAACCTGATAAACCGAAGAAACTAACTTCGACAGAACAAATGGGCTAATCCTACTTTTTTTTGGTGGTGCATCAGTTTCTCACTTTGTGGCCTCATGAGATACTATATATTGTTGTACCAAACTGTCTTCATTAGCTACCTGCTCCATCCCTCTCACCTAAACTTAGCCTCAGCTTACCATGTGCCATTCTGACAAGTTGTCACTGCTAGAATTGTCTGACATCTGTGTAGTTGGCACAATCTTTCAAAGGCTGTTATGCACCGTGCACTGCATGGTTCCTGACTTTTGACCAAGACGTGGAAACAGGTGGGGCTCTGGAGGTGAACAGGATAGTGCAAACTAAGTTCATTTTTATTTTTCTCTTTCTTTCCCCCCCTACTCCCCACCTCACCGAACCAGCGACAAAGGCCACGACACTAGACCATGCCAACCTTGTCTGGGATTGCCATCCATGTAAGGGCAATCTTTGCTGTCTGGAGGGATGCCCAGCATCACAGGAACAAGGTCAATGGCACGCTCCCCTCTGCTCGTGCAAGTGTCACCATCACACTGATATCTCACCCCTCACTCTCTCTCTGCTACTGCACCCACCTCCCACTTAAGGCTTACACTCTCCCACTGTCTCTATTACCTGCAACATCTTTCCTCACTCCCTCTCATGCGCCCAGCCCCTGGCAGCACCAATGCTGCATGTCCTCTGCACTGCCTACACGCTTACTTGGGACACTTCCCCACCTACACGAAAAGATGTAGCTGTACCAACCACTTTCACTGCTCTTACTACCTGCATTTATCACATTGGCATCTCATGATGATGGCTGTCTAATACTTGGCTTCTCACATCACAGGGATAGCATCCTGACTCTGCCTGACCTGAATGGCTGACTGCCCATGTCCACACCCCTGGAGTGGTATCAGAGGCTACCTTTGACTTACCGTGCTGGAACCCCAAATGGTAGCTATCCCACTTGACTTGACCGAGGTCTGTTGACGATCGTGACAAGCTCCCTGGCTTTGTGTCTGTGTTAACCGCCACAGTAATGTGAGCCTGGTGTCTCTGGCAAATCTCAAAGGCCAATGCAAGGCAGGGTCGCATTGACCATCTGTGTAGGCTCACTCGAGTGCTGTAAAAGCAAGCGAGGGACCCAGAGACGCAGCCTGGTCCAGCCCATGAGTGCGTATCCTTGCTGCAGCTTTGCAATAGGGAATGCTTTATTAATCTTTACTTTGGCAGATAAAGCCTCTGTCTATTTGCTGAACTTAATTAAGTTTTTCAGAGAAGGAAACAGAGCCCCGCACACTCCCTTACAAAGTGATTACACTGTCAACCAGAGCACGTAGCAATTCGATTCCAGACCTAAGCTTTGGTGTGTAAAATGTTAAAGCATGAACTATTTACAGATTCTCCAAATAATGATGGAGTTACTTGTAATCTTCCAGTTACCATACCTACACTGTCAGACAGGGACACCGACTCAGTGTTGTGCTCATGTGCAGTAGAACACCACAAATTACATTGAAAGAGAGGGCTGAGCAGCATAAATGGAGTAACATTGACAACAGGCTGACAAACCAGCTGGAAGCCCACAGTGGCTGACAAGCTAGTTACCTGCTAGCTTGAGTGACTCTCTTTGATTCAATGATTACACTCCATTTGTAGATAGGTGTCAGAAACCCTGTTATCTGGCTTTGTTACTTCTAGTGTGGGGCTTGGAAACTGTCAAGAGTTATTAAATTGTGCTCAGGCATGTTTAAACGACTGGAGAAAGAGATATAAACACAAAGAAGCAAAGTGACAATCAAGTCACCTCTTTTAGAGTTATATCGATGTTCTGGAGCTGAATTTCAGACAGAACTATCTATCTTCTTCATGCTCCAGCACCAAGCCACATTCTTCCAATGCCATGCTAACTTGAGTAACATTAGCTCCATCCCTCCTGCATCACTTCAATTTCTTATACATATTGTTGACTAAGATTCAGGCCTATACCAAGTCTCTCCTGATTCCTCTTTCATGCTAGAAATCCAGGTGAATCAAGAACCAAGGCAGATCCAGGTTAAGGCCCAATGATTGGTTTAAATCTTTAGCGGTGATCTAAGCTACATTTTAGCCTTCTCGATTTTAGGTGCATTGAACTTTAAAGCAGTTCAGTCGGATTGGTTCCATTTTCTACAGTCCAGTTTAAACTCCTTAAGCTAAATATTATACACTAAAACACACGAGCCACAAGTTACGTATTTGTAGCAACTTTTCGAAATCATTTTTGTTTACATACCTGGTCACAAGGTATCAAAAAGAAATGTTCAAAAGTTAGCTCTCAAGTTAGCTTAAGTATCTAGAGAGAGAGACAATTGTGTCAATAAAGAAAAACTACCAAGACATTAGTTGTTATTAGGGCAGTCTGAGTCGAGAGGCTTTAAAGGCTTTCCAAGGATATATCTTCAAAAGTAAAGAACTGGTGACCCACATTGTTCCTTGTTTTGAATAATTACTTTATCTGTTTAGTAAAGTTATTAGTTATTACTGCTAATGTGTTTTTTGATCAAGTTTGTAGAATCATTTCATTTGGCATTTCATTTCATCTCTGGAACACTGATTTTCATATCGTTGGTTCTTACATTATAGTCTTAATAAGAATATGGTTGAACGAACCAGATCTAACAAAGTTCCGACATGTGCAGCATTTTCATATTTGGGATTGTAACAAGGCAGATTTCAGCCTAACAACAGAGCAGAGGACAACTTTATCAAGACCAATACGTCCTGCTACAATGTGTTTAAAAATCATTGCTACGACTCAAAGTTCTCCATGATGGGACATCCAAAAGCTTTCTCTCTGTTTTCATCTGTAAATAGTCACTTGGAAACTTGTGGGACAAAATTTGTTTCACAAAATGTGCTCTTCATTTAGGCACTGCATGAATAACCAATTATCCCTGTTTAATTTAGCTCTAACCTAAAGGGTACGATTTTTAATTTCCATCAAAATGAATAGTTCAGGAACAAGTTCTTCACACAGAAGGTACGTACAAATCATATGCAAATTTAGGTCCATGCACAGCAGCATGCAATGTATGGGGTCCTTTACAAGTCAATGGAAATGTTTTTCTGATTTGAGAGAATGAAGTGATGCATTTCTGGCTCAACGTTAGCACTTTGATTTGATGTCTCAACATATGGCACCATATGTTTGAATGTTCAATTTATTACATGACTAATTCCCAATTGCAATAGGCAACTGATAAAAGCCCAGCAATTACACATTCATCCTCTCCCAGGAATCAAACTCTCAGAACTCTAATTCCCAGTATCTTTCCTTACTCTGACAAACCTTTAGGAGCCCACTTGGTTCAATTTAACTCATCGCCTTTACACCTTCTGACTTTACAGCTCAATGGGCTTTCCCTGGGTTGGTCAATGTAAACAAATAATGTAGCGGATGAAGAAGATGGGATCTCCCTGGCCAGAAGAACAATGTCAGAGTCTCCTGATTTTGTGCAAAGGGAAAGAAGGATAAATTTGGAAAGGGAAGACACGTATTCTTTTCTCTCCCCTCTGAAAAGCAGATTGGGTATGGACTTGATTCTGCGGCTGTCCACGGTTGAATTGGCTGCAGCCATCCACGGTTCAGGTGACCGTAGGATGAAGCTTCAGCGAGCTATCTGAATGGGCAGCTGGCACGTGGGGATACATGAGTGTCAGAGGCTGAGGAGTGACCTTATACGTGTTCATAAAATCATGAGGAGCACGGATAGCATGAATAGCCAAGGTCTTTCCCCCAGGGTGGGGGAGTTCAAAATTAGAGGGCAAAGGTTTAAGGTGAGAGGGGAAAGATTTAAAAGGGACCTAAGAGTTAACATTTTCACGCAGAGGGTGGTGCATGGAAGGAATGAGCTGCCAGCGGAGGCTGGTCCAATTACAATAAGGGTATGTGAATAGAAAGGATTTAGAGGGATATGGGCCAAATGCTGGCAAATGGGACTAGGTCAGATAGGGATATCTGGACGGCACAATCAAGTTGGACTAAAAGGTCCGTTTCCGTGCTGTACAACCGACTCTAGAAGAGGAAACTGGTAGTAGAGAAGACCAAAGATATGAAAAGAAATAACTGACGACGTAATGAATGTATTGATACAGCCAATTCATAAATTACTTTATCATCAAATAACATCATCAATGTCCCTTTTCCAACTTTACATTTGTCACTCTTGTTACTCCCAATTATGCAATAAATTGATGTCCTCGTCACAGGCATGACTTTTATGGTGTATTCAAATGGCATGTGTAAATGATTACTAAAAATAAGGACACTGAGCAGAAAAGACAGAAGCATAGAAGCAGAAAGAGGCCTTCTGAGTCTGTACTGACCCAGACACAGGGAAAATATGCAAATTCCACACAGTCAGTCACCCAAAGCTGGAACTGAACCCAGGTCCCTGGTGCTATGAGGCAGCAGAGTTAACTATGCCAGCCCTCATAGGTTATAGTTAAACTAGGCTTGAAAGCTGTGATGGCAACTAGAATGTCTTTATACAGTTTTCACTAGCACCACATTGCAAAGACGCTCACGTAAGCAAACTCCGACAGTTTTACACAACACAAAATCAATTCCAGGTGAACTACAAATGATACTTGCTGAATGTACAGACACAGCAGAGTAATTTGCCTGATACGTAAACTGTCATTTCCATTTTAAGTCACAGTTAAGATCACAAAGGCTGACAATAACTAATGATTAAGGTGACAGAAATCATTCCACATTGGTGGCTCAATAATACACAATCAAATCAAACTCATTATCTTTGGTGCTACTGCAGGGGAGAAAATTGAATTGCATTGATGGAGTTCTAATCGTCCAGGCTTTAGTAACAACCATGCAGGAATGGCTGTGCAGCACAAACCTATAAACCCTCAAATATATCCCATTGAGTGCTGAAACTGACAAGCAAAACGTATACCACATTTGAGAAGGCCAAAGCTGAGTGAAGGAGATCATTACAATGTCAAGTTCAGTCGGTAAGAGGAAAAGCGACAACAGCAGATTAATACAACCCAAAATACTTCACAATGACGTAATCAGATTAAAAAAAAAAAGGCTATTGTAAGTTAATGAAAAGATAGCTGTCAGTAAGCCTAATTTTAGAAAAAGTAGCATTGAATTTGGTAAACTAAAAAGTAATGTGTTAAGAGCTACATTTCATTGCTGGTGCTTGATCAATGGAATGCCCTTATCCTTGGCTACTCCTCTGTGCAGTTAAATACATTCTGGTTATTGAACCACCTGCATCAGGAACACGTGTCGAAAGATCGCACCTCTTATATTAAAAACTTATATCCCCAAAACAGCTTCTTCAATGACCGTATCAGCATTGTATTTGTGCAGTCTAGATATTGCATTGTTGCCTTATTGATCAATGTCATTTAATAAACATTTGACATAATGCACATATTTCCTTTATGTAGCAATATCACGTAACAACTTTTCAGTGATGTAAACATTTACTATGGGGAAATCCCATGTCAACATTTTTTGGTCCAGTTTGTCCGGTTTGCATAATATTGTGTTTTTAAATCCAATTTTTCTATTTTTGTTTTGTCAGTTTTCAGTTGTTTTGTAACTCAGTGATATGTTTATTTTAGTATCCTTCTAACTCACACAGAGCTATCTGATCTTATGTTGGATTTTAAATTATGCCCTCCTTCTCCGCGCCCCCCCACCCCCATCCTTTTTATTTCCATTCCAAGGTGACAGTCACAGAATCCCTACAGTGCGGAAGCAGGCTATTCGGCCCACCAAGTCCATCCAAAAGCATTTCACCAGACCCACCCCCTACCCGATTCCCATTGTCTAACATTTCCCCATGGCTAATAACCTGCACATCTTTGGAGTGAGGAAGAAAACTGGAATACCCAGAGGGAACGCCGCAGATGCGGGCAGAATGTGCAAACTCCACACAGACAGATGCCCAAGGCTGGAATTGAACCCGGGTCCCTGGCATAGTGAGGCAGCAGTGCTGACCACTGAGCTACTGTGCCGCCAAGTCAGCTGGATTAATGATCAATCTTAGCCCCCCTGTCTAAATTCTGAGCAACAGAATGAGGTCAACTCTTTCTTACCCTGAGATGGGGGCCAATTTTGGCTTTCATATTTTCATTCATAGTGGCCAGGCCTCTAGGTTGTGAATTTTGGTATCACATCTCACTACGTTGCAATGTAATACCCACGACTTTTCAAACCTCTCTTTATTTTCTGCAACTTGCAGACTAAATCACCACTGAACAATTCTCAAGTATTTTTTGTGATTGCAGGGTGCAAATAACTCTGTGTCAAAAACGAACATCTGTTTTCAGTTCAACATCTCCTTTGGTGTGCAATGAAATTCAGCACAAGGGACCATGCATTTAAAGTGACTCTACTAAAGCAAGATTATAACAAATAAAACAACTTACTCGTAAAAAGTGTATCTAATATTACAGAAACGTGACAAAAGAAGTAGATATTTGAAGAGATGTGGAAACTCCTGATCTAATACCTGTGCAGAGAGCCATTCCTCTGCAAAACTTTGCTGGTAATGAGCACATTTTAGGAAATCCAAAGCAATTCACTATTTCTTAGAAGTCCCACCCTGGCAGTGACATTGTTAAAATCAGCCCTAAAGTACCAAACAAGGAAACTGCATGTTGGCTTTGGATAGAGGCATTGAGAGATTTCACTTTCTTAGAGGAACTGTACTTGGAATAGTTGATGGAGCCATTCTTGGAAAATTAAGATACACGGAATGTGCTGAGTTTGCTGCCCATTTAAATGAGCTTGATAAAACTCTGGGATTGCTGAATATTTAAGTTTTCTTTAGTCGATTTGCTTCCACTAGTGGAGACTTCAAGTGTGAGCAGGTATGGATGCAAGATCAAGAAGGTTTAAACAGAGAGCAGCAGAGAGTTGATCGAGACAGAAATTAGGTTGACATTTAAGATTATATTTGATAGGTAGCTGGAGTGAGAATGGGAGTCTGTAAGTGGAGCTATTTCTTCATGTGGAGACTAAGTGCTGACACAGTATGGCTTGTCTGAATTGCATGTTGCAACTTCTTTGTACTAATAAGTGTCAAGTATATTTCACTGAACTTTTAGCTATCATAGTTCCATTCATTAAAACAGTCATGCAGTTTCAATGTATGTAAGGTACAATGTAATGTTACAGTACCACTTAACTTCCAACCATTATCACTTAGAAGAGAGATGACGTATGGATCATCATCTTCAGACTTCCCTCCAAGTCATTATCCTGATGTGGATATATATTGTCATTCCTTCCTGTCTGGGGATCAAAATCCTAGAAACCTCTATTTAAAAACTATAGGAGCATCTTCATACCAGGACAGCAATAGTTCGAAAATTTGGCAATTATTTGGAGTTTCAAGAACACTGACCCTTGCATTAACTCTATTGCAACTTACCAGCATTCATTCATATTTCAAGGATGAATTTCAGACGTTATTCTGGTAGCCTAAGGTAAGCCTGCCTAAATTGTCAGAAGCTTGCAGTTCACGTGCAGCGCAGCAAAGTTGCACTGTGGAGTGTTTTAATCATCTGAATACCAAACAAAATCAGTCATTGCCTGGCTCATGGTAGTGACTGGATTGAAAGAAGAGTCTTGGGGATGCTGAAGATTTTCCTGGAGAGTATAATCAGTAATGTGGTCAGAAGGATGCTGCTCTTTTGTTCATGTTAGACCGCCTCCCCCCCACCCCGCCAAGTTGTTTCTTCAAATGGCATCTATTTACTTACTATGTATGAGACCATAAGACATAGGAGTGGAGGTAAGGCCATTCGGCCCATCGAGTCCTCTCCGCCATTTAATCATGGCGGATGGGCATTTCAACTCCACTTACCCGCACTCTCTCCGCAGCCCTTGATTCCTTGTGGGATCAAGAATGTATCAATCTCTGCCTTGAAGACATTTAACGTCCCGGCCTCCACTGCGCTCCGTGGCAATGAATTCCACAGGCCCACCACTCTCTGGCTGAAGAAATGTTTCCTCATTTCCGTTCTAAATTGACCCCCTCTAATTCTAAGGCTGTGCCCATGGGTCCTAGTCTCCCCACCTAACGGAAACAACTTGCCAGCGTCCACCCTTTCTAAGCTACTCTAGATCCAGCCTTCTGGCAGAGTCTGTGCCACAGTCTGTCATCACTTCCTCACGGCACACCTCAGAGGCTTATCTGAATATTCCTTAAACCTTTTCTGTACAACTGCGATCAATGAAGCAGAAGATAACAGTCTGTATGAATTGCTGGTCTAACAACTTAATCCTCTTAACAAACGTCAAAATAAAGGCTGGTATCAGATGGGCACTGGAATTGCTATCAAGCATCTTTGATGATGGAGAAAGTACTGGAGCCATCTGAGGGTCTCTTGCTGCAGCATACATTGGTTTTCTTTGGTCAAGAATAAGGAGATTTTTCCAAAAGGTAACTCTGCAAGTTTGCAACCCTTTGACCCTGCGGATGCAAGATTCTGTGAAATGAATCATGAATAGAACTGACATTCTTAACTTGCCATTTCAAGTTAGCTCAGTCAGATCTGCCGAACATCACAAGTCACAAGAAAGAAATTCAAACTTGTGTTTTAAAATTCAAGGTGCGCTACTGAAACAAGTTTAAGGGCTGTGTTACATCACTAGTGACATCAGGCTGCAACAGTTAGACAGTTTATTGTTAAGGTTAATTTGTGATGGTTTTCACAATTATAGGTAGAGGACCAGCCGTAATGACACTGAATGGCAGAGTAAGCTCAAAGAACCAAATGCCTACTTCTGCTCCTGTTTCTTAAGGTTTTAAATCCGCTCCAAAAGTAAAAGGTAATTATCTTGAATTTTTTTAAAGGATTTTTTAAATAAAATTGTAATCTCAGTGGTAAAGGTTTAATGACTTGCTACACAATTCCTGTCCTTCCTTCAAACTTTTGTTGAGCCCGCCAACGGTATACAATCTCACAATTACCACACTAGTTATTTTGAGTCAGCCAAGAGAAAGCCTATTTTCCAAGTCATTGTAGCAGTTAAAGTGATGAAATCAATGACCATAGAAAAACATGACATGCACCTCGACCAACCCAGCAAGGCGTTGCACTTGTCACATTGCTATTGCTTGTACCAACATGCATTTCACTGTTCACCCCCTTGTTCATCATCAAAATTAGGAAGGATAACAGTCAAAGCCCAGTTTAATTCATAGAGGCCAATCACTGGTGACTACAGTAAACAGGGCTAAAGCTTATTTTACCTTGGGTGCACGATTATCTCACAAAGTATCAGGCATTCCACTTTAAGAGGTTCAGAGATAGTAGGAACTGCCGATGCTGGAGAATCTGAGATAACAAGGTGTAGGGCCGGATGAACACAGCAGGCCAAGCAGCAAGAGAGGAGCAGGAAAGCTGACGTTTCGGGTCTGGACCCTTCTTCAGAAAATTTCACTCAGGTCCAGACCCGAAACATCAGTTTTCCTGCTCCTCTGATGCTGCTTGGCCTGCTGTGTTCGTCTAGCTCTACACCTTGTTATCCCATTTTAAGAGGTGATGCGTTTTTAGTTTGTGCAAGGATAGAAACTGCTTCTATCAAATGCATCGGCAGGCTAATTCTCCAGGCTATCATTAAGACTGAAACGATGCATGGTTCCTTTTTCTCATTCATGAAAGTAAGGGCGTAACAAACAACCAAGACAGTCCCAGTCAAATTTACCAATATCTTACTGTACCGAGGCAGTTTGCTGTTCTTCAAGGTCCGTTCCACATCCATGTCACTACTGTCAAAGTCAATGATGATAATGTTGAAGTTTTCATCCTTTGTTGCCTTGTAGAGGTCTTCCATATCCATCATGAACTGCTGCACCCACCGGGCTTGGTTCTTTACTGTACGGTCAAAAAATAAGGAAAGAGTGATTGTTGATCACTTGCCCAATTGGCAGCTAGGACCTTTCCACTTCTCTTCACTTTTCTCTTGGAGATCTTAAGTTCTATCAAGGAGGCAACAAGCCAATTTTAGCTGATTATTCCCAGAAAGGAGATCTCTAGCCCGACAGTTTAGTTTGTGTTAAACTTCCCAGTTGTTTATTTAATTTTCCGATTACTTCACACGACCTTCCTTCCTATGCTAATTTAAACACATGCACCTTTTCCTCATCCCTTAGTTGAATTTCAATCGTCTTAAGAATTTTCTTCTTATATCGCTTTATGTAACACTATCTTTTTTTAAAATCACTCAGTTTGGTTACAGTGGGACTGATCTCAATTCTTTACTCCATATAATTTCCATGAATTCAATTTCTCCTTTGTGTCTTCCACTGACATATAGAAGAATACACTTAAACAGGCACAACTAAGTGAGGGGAAGCATTCCTTTGCATCTGACCCACGAATTTCGAAGCAGAAAGACTTCCTTCTAACATAGGTAGAACATGACAAATATAGGGAGGCAATGGCCTCGTGGTATTATCACTAGACCATTAATTCAGAAACTCAGCTAATGTTCTGAGGACTCAGGTTCAAATCCTGCCATGGAACCTTGAAATAGGTATCTAATGATGACCATGAAACCGTTGTCGATTGTTTTTTTTTCCCCCTGACAATCTGGTCCACTAATGCCCTTTAGGGAAGGGAATCTGCCATCCTCGTCTGGCCTATATGTGTCTCCAGACTGACAACAATGTGGTTGACTCTTAACTGCCCGCTGGGCAATTAGGGATGGGCAATAAATGATGGCCTAATCAGACTGCCCCACATCCCATGAATGAAAAAAGATCCCATTCGTTAACTTTCTCAAAATATATTCACTCAAAATATAATTAAAGAATAAATTAATGAATTGACAGGTGCCACATTGGCATGCATTGGATTTGTAGAGACTTATGAAGTGAGTTAGTGGCCTTCAGTCAATGGAAAAGCAGTGGTAGATTGCATTTATAAGCACTTACCTTCTGCAATGGAGTAGTTGGGACTTTAATTCAGCATGGACTAATTCTTGAACAAACTTGGGAGAAATAGTGGCAAAGCGCTTAACATGAAAAGATGCACTCCCTTTAAAATCATTGAGGAAGACGCACCCATGAGGTCCAGCATTGCTCCACTGTTCTTGTCGGTGCTGTGTTTAATGTGCGTTTGCAAGGGTTCCTTCATTCGGCTTTTAACTCCAGCTACTATCACCACCACCCCAATCTGGCCCTGTTCACCAATCACTGCCTCCCTATCTTTGCTCGCCAGTGTATCTCCATCACTCACCCGCCCTCCTTGGTTTGCTCACTCAGCATTTTCTCGAGGCACTGTTTGTCCATAGCAGATAGCCCAGCTTTACACACCAGCAATCAAAATAACATTGTAGTGGAGGTGCTGGACTAGGAGGTCCCTAGCGTTCTAGGGACCCAGGAAATGTTCTGAGGACTCGGGTTCAAATCCAAGCGCGGCAGATGGTAGAATTTTAAATTCAACAAAAATTGGAATTAAAAGTTTAATGATGACTGTGAAATGTAAAAAGCCATCTGGGCTCACTCACATCCTTGAGGGAAAATAAAACTGCCTTCCTTCCCTGGTCTGGTGACTCCAGATTCACAGCAATAACTGCCTTCTGAAACGGCTAGACTATATCAACTGCTGGGAAGTCTCACAAAAAGGCATGAAATCAGATGGGGCCACTGGCATTGTCCTAGACACTGGAATTGACGTCAATAGTCTCAGTCTTTTCAACCTGTCTACCCTGCAAAGTCCCTACTTTGGCTAATATTTGGCTAGTGCCAAAACTGGGGGAGTTGTCTCACAAACTAGTGGTGCAACAGTCTAACATTATCATACTCACTGAATTCATGCCTCATATACAATGATCCACCAATATAGGACAGACCCAGCAGAGGGGGCAGCACGGTGGTATACAAATGGAGAATTGCCTTGGGAGTACTGAACATTGCCTCTAAACCCCATGAGATCTCATGGCATCAGGTTAAAGATGTGTAAGGAAACCTCTCATTGTTTACAATGTACTGCTGATGACACCATGCAAGTCGTGAGGGTGGCAAGAGAGCAGAATGTATTCTGACTGGGTGACTTCAATGTCAATCACCAAGGATGTCTTGACAGCACTACCACTAGCCAAGCTGGTTGTTGTGGTAAGGGAAGCAACAAGAGTGAAAAGCATACTTCGCCCCATCCTTATCAACTGGCCTGCCACAGATGCATGTGTCCATGACAGTATCTGTGAAAATGACCACCGCACAGTCCTTGTAGAAATGAAGCCCTGTCTTCACATTGAGGATACCCTCCATGATGTGTTACAGCATCACTGCACTAAATAGGATAAAATGTAAACAGATCTACCAACTCAAGACTGGGTGTCCTTGAAGTGCTGTGGGCCATTAACGGCAGCAAAATTCTCCTCCAGCACAAACTGCAACTTCATGGTCCATCATATCCTCCACTCAACTGTTACTGTCAAGCTAGGGGATCAACCCTGGTTCAAGGAGAGTGCAGGAGGGCATGCCAGGCACAGTACCAGTCAAACCTAAAAATGAGGGGTTAATCTGGTGAAACTACCAAAAGCATTAATAAGAAGTGATAAGCTTCAAAAGGCACAACCAACAGATCAGATCTAAGCACTGCAGCTGTGAATGATGGTGAACAATTAAACGCAAGAGGGGAAATCTCACAAATATCCCGATCCTCTGGGAGCCCAGCACATCAGAGGAAAAGATAAGGCTGAAGCACTTGCAATAATCTTCACCTGGAAGTGCCAAGTGGATGATTCATCTCAGCTCCTTCCAGACATCCTCAGCATTACAGTTACAAGTCTCCAGCCAATTCAGTTCGTTCAACGTGATATCAAGTCCTGGTTGGAGGCAATGGATATTGCAAAGCCTATGGACTCCCTGACAACGTTCTGGGAATATCCCTGAAGACTTGTGCTCCAGAATTTGTTGGCACCTGACCAATCGTCTACATGAATGTATGGAAACTTGTCCTTCATACAGAAAGCAACTCAGCCAATTCTTATCTTATCAGTCTACTCTCAATCATCATTAAAGCACTGAAAATGTCATTGACAGCACAATCAAGCAATTGCTTGGCAATAACCTGCTGTCTGATGTCCGAGATAACAAGGTGTGGGGCTGGATGAACACAGCAGGCCAAGCAGCATCGTAGGAGCAGGAAAGCTTGACGTTTCGGGCCTAGACCCTTCATCAGAAATGGGGGAGGGGAAGAGGGTTCTGAAATAAATAGGGAGAGAGGGGGAGGTGGATAGAAGATGGATAGAGGAGAAGATAGGTGGAGAGGAGGCAGACAAGTCGAAGAGGCGGGGATGGAGCCGGTAAAGGTGAGCGTGGGTGGGGAGGTAGGGAGGAGATAGGTCAGTCCAGGGAGGACGGACAGGTCAAGGGGGCGGGATGATGTTAGTAGATAGGAGATAGGGGTGGGGCTTGAGGTGGGAGGAGGGGATAGGTGAGAGGAAGGACAGGTTAGGGAGGTGGAGATGAGCTGGGCTGGTTTTGGGATGTGGTTGGGGGAGGAGAGATTTTGAAGCTTGTGAAATCCACATTGATACCATTGGGCTGCAGGGTTCCCAGGCTGAATATGATTTGCTGTTCCTGCAGCCTTCGGGTGGCATCACTGTGGCATTGTAGGAGGCCCAGGATGGACATGTCGTCTGGGGAATGGGAGGGGGAGTTGAAATGGTTTGCGACTGGGAGGTGCAGTTGTTTGTTGCAAACTGAATGTCCAGTTGGGTTTCTCCCTGACTCCTTAGCTGCTGACTAATAAATGCTGGCCCAGCTAGCAATGCCCACATTCCCATGAATGAATAACAGTAAAGATCCTGGTGGGATCATCAGCTTGGACTACCAGTGAGCCCTTTCCGGCAAGCAGCAAGTTTGGATTCAGCATGAGTGAGCTGCCAGAACCTTGCAGCTCTGTTGCAGTCATCAATACGTTGCACACATTCACTGCTATCAGGAACAGAAGATGGGGGTCAACGCTTTTATGACTTAAACTCAAGTTTTTCAGCGCTGTATTGTCGATAATTTGGCATACTATCCACTCAGAACTGAAAACTCCTCACAAAAAGGTAACTTCAATGAAAAAGTGATCTGCACCTTAATAGTGGAATACAGGAGATAAGTTGGATTTTTATCCATAGCCTGATATGACAGTGTGTCAGGGAGGTTCAGCAATGAATCTGTACAATCAGGAATGTAGAGAGACTAGAAACTGTGTTCCATGGAGGGACAGAGCAGAGGCTGAGGGTGACATGAAACTATGAAAACTGAGAAGAAACAAATGGCCAAGAAAAGAACACTGTGGTATCCATGATAACAAGCACGGGGCTGGATGAACACAACAGGTCAAGCAGCATCATAGGAGCAGGAAAACTTGACGTTTCGGGCCTAGACCCTTCATCAGAAAAATGCACAGGTTTAAGGAAAACATCAATGGCACCAATGGCTTCAAGTCCCTTTTGAGGATGGGGCGGGGGGAGTTAAAAGGAACTTTTAAATACGACCGAGACATGTTTTGTGAAAGACCCCTGTCTAATGCTGAGAGAGGCCTACAGACTGGGAGGTGAACATGCCAGACTTGGATCACCATCAAGAAGGGAACCATGACATAGATTGCAAGCTCACTGCAAAGAAGATAATGTAGTTCAACATTTTGCATCAGTATACAAATCCAGCAACTGAAGTCCGAGTGACAGTTAAGCAGTCTAAACTTCCTTAACTGAGTATGCAGCTGTACAGTCTATTTTTATCAAATTTCATACAATGTTATTACAATTACTTTGAGTACACACTTGTTTTCATGGTTAGAAGGTTGTTGTGATTCACAATACAAATGAGGAGGTAAAAAGAAATGTAAATGAGTTCCATTTAGCTCACTGATTTAACTTTGATTCACCACACTGGCCCCAGTTCTTGGGAAGCAGTATATGACAACCTTACTGTCCGCCTATTATTTAATGGTACTTGCCATCCCTGCCACTTTCCTCATTGTAAGTCAGATGATATGCTGTTTTAATAGGACAAAGTGTTAGGACATGTAAAAGTGCGTCGTATTTTTCTGCTGTGAAGATAGACCTATGATACTTTAAGGCCACACCACCTGCAAGCTCAGTACAGCCAGACCCACATCAATTTACAGTTACCTGCTGTGAGCAGAATGGAAACTGTGTATCAATGCCAGACTTCAAGAGCGGGTTCTCTGTTTTCAAAAAAGATTGTTTTCTAAGCAATGTTATGTCAGGAGGTTGGCTTATGTGTACTTAAGGCAAGACTAATGTATGTTTATAAAATAAATACACACATTATTGTTGGTTTCTTCCATTTTTATTATATATGGAATTTTAGAGTATTTTGGAAATTGGATTCTGCAGTTCTGTTCATTATTTTACGCTAAGATATCAATAAGTGGACCCACTGTTTCGTATATTCTGTGGTCAATATGTGCTTCACTTTCAGTCTTTATTGTTTAGAAATGGAGGATACATAAAAGGATACAAATTTGAGCCAGTCGTAGGCAGCTATGTAGAATTTAGCTGTCCTAGGGACGGATGGCGAATGGCATATGATGTATTTACTTTTGCACTGTACCTGAATGACTTTGTTTTCCCCAGTGGCATTAACAAACCCGCTGAAATGCATTTAAAGAGAGCAGGCAGCAATTTCCTCAAGAAATTGTTTGGAAAAGGAGGTCACAGTCGGGAAAGAACTGAAAACCTGCAGTTAAATCAGTGTTTGCCAGTGACCACTAGGTGTCTCAAGCCTGTTTACAGAACACAAAATCGAACAGAAATAGACCATTTAGCCCCTGAAACTGCTTTGCCATTTGATAAGATCGTAGCTGATCTGATTGTAACTATAAATCCGCATTTCTGTCTACCCTCATAACTTTTCACTAAAAAAATGATCCACTCTTATCTTAAACATATTCAAAGATTCTGCATCCACCACCTTTCCAAGGAAAACAAGGTTCCCAAAGACTGGTGAGCCCCCGAGAAGATTGTACCTCATCCCTGTTGTAAATGGACAATCACTGATTCTTAAACCCTAGTTCTAGATTCTGCCAAACGAGGAAATATCCTCTCCACATCTACCCATTCAAGCTCTCTCAGTGCCTTACACTTCAATCGAGTTACCTCTTACTCTTTATTAACTTCAAGGAACTTGTCTAACCTTTCCACCTAGGTCAGGCCTTGCATTCCAGGTATTAGTGCAGAAAATGTTTCCTGAAGTGCTCCCAACACATTTACATTCTTCCTTAAATAAGGAGACGAATACTGTACACAATATTCCTGATATGGCCTCACCAGTGCCTGTATAATTCATGTATAACCTCCGTGCTTTTGCAATTAATTCCTCTCACAACAAATTGTAACATTCTATTCGCTTTCCTAATTACTTGCCGTACCTGCATATTAATCTTTTGCCATCCATGACACAAGGACAGTTAGGCCTCTTTGCATTCTCTTTGTTTCCAGGGGATGAAGGGCAACAACTGTTGTAATATAGGAAACATTAGTTCTCACCTGGGACGACAAAATGTACCATGACATCAGGTCTCACGTGTAAACCTACAGGTTGGCAGAGGAGAGACTTGTGGTATGGAACATTCAGCTGAGTGGGTTCCTTATCTTGCAACTGCATGGTCACTTCAATTCCGTCATCTTGTTTGGTTCTGTGCAGCAAGAGGTAGATGTAATCTGTCAAACGGACCACTTTTCTCCCCCTCTCCATCAGCTCCAGTTCAATGAGGTATCTGTTACCACGAGCTGAATCCCTCCGCTTCTCCACATTAACGATCCGCAGAAGTGTATAGACTCTGTTGAAAGAGGAAGGAAGACCACATGACACAAGAGCTGTGAAGAAAATGTGGCTTACAAATCCAGGGCTTGCAATTATAAAATGGTCATCAGTGATTCCATTGGGTTCTCCAGGAGAATTGGTTTTACTTGGAAAGTGGTCAGAATGTGGAACTTGATACGACGCTGAAGTAAGTAGCGCAGATGCAGTTAAGGGCAAGTTATACAAGTATGTGACAAAGTGAAGACGAGAAAGGCATGCTGATAGGGTTAGACGAAGTCGGGTTGGTGAGTCTTGAGTGCAGCATAAATGTGGCAGTATCAACCAGTAGGGCTGAATGGCCTGATACTGCATGATAAATTTAATGCAATTCCATCTTTAATTTCAAATGAACTCTCCAACTTTATCAAAATATTTACGTCCATTTAGCTACCGACTAGTGACCAAGGTCTTTCAATGGAACAGAGTTAAAAGTAATAAAGCGAAATGTTCTCTTTATAATTTTCCTGTATGCGTAGCAGCTCTCTTCTTTAAATAAGAAACCCAAGTGTAACGTCAAGGCCTATGTGATAGACAAAAGCCAGACAGGTAATTAAATGTGTCAACAAGTGGCCGATAATACATTGAAAGTAGGCAAAAGTTGAAGAAGGTTAGGATTGGTATAGTTTTAAGGCTCGGGAAAAGGAAGGCAGAATGGGAAACAGTGGGAGTCACTTCAATATAGTGATAGTGTATAATTCGTGTTTCAAAGTGTTATATATTAATTGTATACAATATATAATGTATATTACATATATGAAGGAGGCAGTTAGCATGCTTGCCTTCACTGCTCAGACCTTTGAGTACAGGAGTTGGGAAGACATGTTGAAGTTGCACAGGGTATTGGTGAGGCCTCTCCTGAAGTACTGCATCAAGTTCTGGTCTCCCTGTTGTAGGAAGGATGTCATTAAGCTGGAGGAGGTTCAGAAGAGATTTTCAAGGATGTTGCCGGGAATGGAGTGTTTGAGGTATAAGGAGGGTTGGGCTGAAGGGTCTGTTTCCGTGCTGTATGACTGTAAATCTCTGTTTTACTTCTATTCGGATTTTCTTTCCATTGAGGTCAATCCATGCTTCATGACGTCTACTGAAACCACCTTCTCCAAATTGCTCACCATTAACATCAATATTGATCAGAAAATGAAAAGGGTTTTAGGGATATCAACACCTTCTTCCATGGCTTTCCAAATCCAACCCCCACCTCATACCCCAGATCTTGATATCACATGGGCTGTTTTCAGCACAGCCAACCATGATCCTAACAAACAGCATTTCTCCTTCTCTGGTTTACCATATTCATCCCTTTGTTTGGCCCAACTGTCTTTCTCTCATGCTGGACTCCGCCTTCTTCCGGGGCTCTCACACCTTTACCCCTCACCCCCTGTCTGCAGCGTATATATACCACCTTTTCCGAGCTGAAAGACGGTCACTGGACTCAAAAAGTTGACTCTGGTTTCCCTCCACAGATGCTGCTAGATCTGCTGAGCCTCTCCAGCAATTTCTGTTTTTGTTTTAGATTTCCAGCATACGCAATTGTTGGTTTTACTCTCGAGAAAAAACTTTTGAGTTCCAAAGAGAAGGAGACTCTAAAATGGGGAAAATTACAAAGAATATTTCAATGTAACGGACAGAAGCTTAGATTTCATGGACAGGAATACTTGATGATGGTTCAGAGTTAACTTTTTGTTTTCATTTCATAGACTATCATTAGAATCCCCACAGTGTGGAAAGAGGCCATTCAGCCCAACAAGTCCACACCAACTCTCCAAAGTCAAACCCACCCAGGCTCACCACCCCCCCACCCTATCCCTGTAACTCTGCATTTCTCATGGCTAACCTACACATCCCTGAACATTATGAGCAATTTAGCATGGCCAATCCACCTAACCTGCACATCTTTGGACTATGGGAGGAAACCCACACAGACACAAGGAGAATGTGCAAACTCCACATTGACAGTCTCCCGAATCTGGAATTGAACCCAGGTCCCTGGTGCTGTGAGGCAGCAGTGCTAACCACTGAGCCACCGTGCCATCTGAAAGTCATTGAAAAACATTCCATTAGTGCCTAAATTCAGTGTCGAAGGAGCTGAAATGCATTTTGTGTCACTGTCATGTTGTAGCCCATTGATCAGAAGGATCTTGTGTGCATGTACACCAGTCCCTTAAGGAAGCAAGATGGGTGGATAAAGTCATTAATAACGCATATGGGTTATTTGCCAAGGAATAGAGTTTAAGAGCAGAGACGTGATGTCGGAACTGTCTAAAAGTTGGTTAGGCCGCTGCTACAGTATTGTATGCAGTTCTGGAATCTATATTATAGGAAGTCTGTGACTGCACTGGTGGGGAGAAGATTTACCAGGATGTTGCCTGAGTTGGAAAGTTTTAGTTATGAAGAGAGATCGGACAGACTGGAGTTGTTTCCCTTGGAGCAGAGGAGACTGACTGGGGACAGGATTGAGATGTATAAAATTATGAGGGGCAAAGATAGGGTAGACCGAAAGGAAATTTTCCCTTTGGCAGAGGGATCAATGACCAGTAGGCATAGATTTAAGGCAGGAGGTTTAGAGGGTACGTGAGGAAAAGTTTTTCAGAGGGTGGTGAGAATCTGGAACTTATTACCTGCAAGGGTGGTAGAGACAGAAACCTTCATAATATTGAAGAAGCATTTATATGTATACTTGCGATGCCGATGCATAAAAGTCAATGGGCCAAATGCTGGAAAATAGGATTAGAGCAGTTAGGTGTTTTTTTTTGTCTGCACAGACTCGATGGGCTGAAAAGCCTTTTTCTGTGCTATAGACCTGTATGATTCCAAGTCCACTTGTCTCTTTCAAACCTACAGTCTAATGCATATGACATAGTGAAAACCTACTGTTCCCGATTTGTACGAGTTAGTTAGTGCCAGCTGCATACAGGCAAAGGTTAAAGAAATCTAATGAAGAAACAGAGCTAGACTTCAATGGAAAAGGAAATCATAATTTTCAGGCAGCGTAGTTCTGTGAAGATGAATAACAAGAGAGAGGTAATGTGAATGGAAAGATGTAAAAAAGATGCCTCTTCCGGAAGAAGGACCCGCCTGGAATCGAGTCGGTTTCTAAGATAAAAAGCGGTTATGATAATGTCTGATGATACATGTGGGTAGAGCAGAAAGTCTTTGTTTGCAAACCCTCCCAAAAACTGAACAGGTAAGAAGTCTGGCACTAACGCACGGGTCCGTGGGGTTTACTCTGTATGTGAGTGAAAGAATTTGGCAGGAAGTGTAAAAGAAAATGGAAGATGCTCACTCTCCTGTATGTGACTTTCATCCATGTGTCCCCTCTCTCTGCCGGTGACATCATCTATTGGTTATCAGAGTTTGTAACTTGGCAGAATTTCATGTTCTTACACTTACCCTTCGTTTCGTGTCAGCTTCTCTCGCCCGCACAGTGAAAATGGTGAACGGGGTGACTTGCTGAAGGGCTTTGCAAGTATTTTTGAGGCAACTAGATATAGTGCATATGATGAGAGAAACAAGCAGTGTGTGTGGGAAAGAGGGAAACATTGCGTTAAAGATAGCAACTGATTCTTTGTGAGAGTGTGAAGAGGTGGAGATGTTCACTGTCCTGTTGTATTGGAAGAAAAGGTTTTGGAATTAGCAGAATGGAAGGATTGATATTGACGTAATGAAACTGTGCCGCTGTACAGCTGTAAAGGAAATGAGAGAGTTGTGGAATGATGCCTCTACATGGCAGTTGGTTGCTACCAACTTTGGCTGAATTTATACCTAGAGGGATCATCACATGCCTCCAATGACCGCATCATTTCAATCAGCATTTTTCAATGGTGGTCAATATTTTAGTAACTGAAAATAAAGAGTATTCATTGTGAGTGAAAAAAAATACAATCTATTTTTGTGTTCCTTCCAAGTTTCTTGCAACGTTAATCTTTAAGTTCTGAAGATTCTGGGGCAACCCAGAGGGGTGAGTTATCCGAAGTGTTCATGAGGATTGTTGTGTATTTAAGTTCTTGCATCTTTGTCCTTGGAATAACAATTCTGGCATTGGCCTGCTTAGCAGGAGACTTGCCATTAGCGACTAACAAACATGCTATTGGATGACAGGAGGTAAAGCATAGCCATCATGTTTCTACTTGCTTGATGAGGACCTGCAAATGGGCAGTGGCATGTGTGGTGGGGACGGATCCAGGCAATGCCATCTTGCCTCTTGCATAAATGGTTTTCCCTCTACTCTTAACAGTCTTTTTCTCTTTGGAGAATAACTTGGAGTATTGGAAGGATTCGCAGCCTACTAGGCCACATTCTGACTGTTCCTTCTGAGGTCACCTTCAAGTCCTGTATTGGAATTTGAACACAGAGCCTTGTGGCTCAGAGACAGGAGTGCTACCAACTGGACCATGTGACCATCAAAGTTTTTCACTGACTGCCTTTGAACGGTGTATATGGTAGTTAAAGGAGACCTTTAAGTGCTTAGCTCATTGGTTGATATGCCATTCTCCCAGTTGCCAAGTTGCATTCAAATGAAGTTTGAACGTAAAAAATTAATTGAACCTCCAACCAACGTCACTGAGCGAGTACAGCAGACACTCTATCGACAATCAATCATGTGCCACATACAGAAATTGGCCCTTTAGAGTCTCTGTACATGGGTAATCACCTGTCTCACTTCGAGAACTGAATTTCCACCCATTTTGTCCTCTCAACTAATTGAACGATTGTGAGTTAGCAACAGTTACTGATGACGTTTTCACTGGGAAGTTGTACAGGTATGATTTGAAAATGTTACTGCTGTTGACTGTTAGGGAGCTGAACCACGGTTGATACTGAAATAGTCTCAAACTTATATTTGTATATCTCTGTTGATGCTTAAAAACAATGTTCCAACAATCATCTTACAGTAGTGTCAATGCTTCCTGGCTAAAGGTAGGTTAGCATCAATCCACTATTTAAACTGCAAGACACCATATTGTTTAGCATAAGGCAAACACATAAATTCATTTAACAAAAAAAACCGGAAGATGCTGGAAACCCAATTGGTCTGGCAGCATCCGTGGAGAGAAATCGGTTAATGTTTGTTTTGGGTCCAGTGATCCTTCTTCAGTTGTTACAGATTTGTTTTATGTCAGTTCCTACAAAGGAACTGACCTTTCAAACCCTGTGGCTGAAATGTAAATCCAGCACAAACACGTGACAGTATGTCTTCCTGGAGCGTTTTCCCCTCTTTCTCTCCACTCTCCTTAATGCCATTATACTTCCAGCACATATTTCACTGGTATTCTAGGACAGGATGGTGTATTCCTTGGTGACAGAGGTCGGAGGAAGAATGTTGGGAAGGGGACAAGTACTAATGGAATAGGGGAATTCATAGAAAAATGCTCAGTTGTGTCACCCTGTTGCAGTCTAAGCCCAGTGTCGATCCATTCCGCTCCTACAATCACCCATCCAGCCCAACAGTAAATTGCAAAAATGGTCTTTCATTGCTTAGGCTTGTGAGTGATACCAATTCCAGTTCCTAGAACATTAATCCATGGCACACAATTTCCCTCAACAGTTAGATCATTTGCCTCGCTGCACTTGGAGATCAGAGAAAGACAGGAAAAGAAAATTCGTCAGGATTAGGGTACATTTTCAGCAAGAAAACCAGTATGATCATTTGACAATCTTTAAAAGGGACCAGAGGAAGAAAGAATGACCTTCCAAAGCGTAAGATGTATATATGATTAGTCTGAAAATATTTACCCTCCGTTTTTCTCATTCAGCTTCTCCATGTACTGTGCAAGAACATCTACCACCTCGCTCTCGCTTAGTTGCAGGTTGCCTGAAACATTGCACCGGAGGTCATTCCAGTCTGACCGCAGGAGCTCAAAATCCATGGAGCTGACGCTGAATGTCCGTTGCCAGTTGATGGTCTCCTCTATCCAACCTCTCTGTGGCTCAGGATCCTCGTAGCTGTAATCTGACAGTCCGTCGTCAGTCACCTCAAACTGGTCGGTGTATGTTTGCTGGGATTCACTCAGGTCATCAGTCTTCCAGTAGGGTGTCTCTTCAGCAGCAACGCCCATTGATTTAGGATCCTTCCCTTCATTGTGAACCGGGGCTTCTTCCTTGCCCAAGACCTCCTCGCTTAGAAGGTGGATTTGGGGCGTTGGGGTAATGATGTATCTGTTCCTGTCACCCCGATACTGCTCCAGATTTTCTTGCAGTCCCTTCCAGTTTCTCTTCGCCTTTTGGGTGGTTGAACCATGCAGTGCACCATTGTTGGCATCTTGCACCTTCCCGTCCTCCTGTGAGGTGTTGCTATTTAACCAAAAGATTTTATTCCTGAGGTACGGTGTTGTTTTCTTCCCCCTTGCGATCGAAGCCACGTTCCTCTCCAGACCTGTGTCTGGCAGTCCCACAGTCTTTGTGCTGGTAAGCACGTTCATTGCAGGGAACAACTCCTTGGTCTTCTCAGCCTGCAGCATCCTTTTCTTTTTCTCCTGGGGCCTTGTCACGTAGATTTTGTTCTGCAGCTTCTTGGGCTCACTGAGTCTTTTTTTGTGGAACCCAGCGTGAGCTGAGTTACTCAAAAACTGCTTGGTTTTGCTGGCGATTAAGGGGATAGAAATCTGGGGCTGCAAGTTGAACATGCTCCCTTTCCCCAACTTGGACAGAACTGACTGGTTGGCCGGCTTTTTACTCAACTCTTCCGGGATGAGCTTAGCCCAGGTTAGGGACCTGCTACTTCTGCTGTTTAGCTCGTGAAAGATGCCCATTTCCTGACTCTCGTAGGCAGCAGATGGGGCCATATTATCTTCCTGAGGAATTGGATCTAAGGCCTTCTTTTGCAATTTCACAATGTGGTGTTCTCTGAACGCTGACCTTTTCCCGTGGTTGAATGGGTCATCAAGGTCATTCCTGTTGTCTGCCACTGATGGCGGAAGTTTCCTCTCTGCAACCACTTGCTCCTGAGCCAGGCTGCCATTTTCATGCTCTTTCACATGACTCTTGCCCCATGTTACCTGACTATTGCTTGGTATGGATTCAGGGTCAATGCCTTCCGACTCTTCTGGGAAATCTGTAGAGTCCAAATTAATGAGGAGACAGAAATAAAGAGAAAATTACTCTTTGCAAGTGACAGTGTAGTAACACAAGATAAAAGGACTGGATTAAAAATTACATTTACGTCCATTTTCAGACAGCCGAGTCGAGAGTTGCAACTGTGCTGTCTCCTAACTTGTTTGGTTTATTTGAGTAGCTCAGGACAGCCTGGGCTATGGGTTGGCTGTACCCTCAACACGAGGCCTAACAGTGTTCAAAGACACAGTCTAGCAAGTGCTCAGCTCTAAAAGGCACTTTTTCTCTTTAAAGGGATGCTGCACAGAAAGAAAGCCAGTGCTACAGCTGGAAATAGAAGAGTTCATGGAACAGCAGGAAGAGGGAGGAGAGAGGGAGCAAGGGGGATCCCAAGTTTTTTGTTTCCTCATTCACAGGATGAGGGCATCACTGGCTAGGTCAGCATTTATTTCCCATGTCTAATTGCCCAGAGGGTAGGTAAGAGTCAACCACATCGCTGTGGGCTTGGAGTCACATGGAGGCCAGACCAGGTAAGGATGGCAGTTTCCTTCCCTAAAGAACATTAGTGAACCAGATGGGTTTCTCCAACAATCGACAATAGATTCATGGTCATCCTTAGACTCTTAATTCCAGATGTTTGTTGAATTCTGCCATGGCGGGATGCAAACCTGGATCTCCCAGAACATGACCTGGGTTTTTGGATGTGATTTTGATGGCTTCAGTCATGGAGGGTGATGGAAGGAAAGAGGTCTTGTTCTTGGAGGAAGCCAGAAATCCGTAAAGGGAACACCTTTCAAAGTGAATGGGATCAGAGTTCAACCCCAGGTGGAGAGACATGAGGATTAAGCTGCAAGGCTGGTAAACATTTAATGACCTCCCCATAGCCAGTGAATACATCTTCAAAGGGAATCTGAAATTCTCCCCACCACTTCCCCCTCAGTCTGCTTCATTCACCATCAACCCCATCTCTTATGCATCAGCAGTTTGAAGCACTCAGGCTCACCCGATAGTTTCAGGTACTGTACTCTCTCACCTTGCAGCCACCTTTCACTGCCTCCACAGACCACTGGCAGATACCTCACCCAAATACCATACTACAACACAGTCACTGACACTCTGCCTCTCACTCACAAGGCGAGGTGTCACACAATGGAAAAGAACAAACGTGCAGTAGGTGGAGGCCAGGAACTTCTTGATTCCATCAGCCTGATAGGACAGAAGTTTCTCTGCAAAGCAGCTGTGCTGTGACGACACCCATATCATCCAGCATCATTGATACAACCCATTATACATTACCGCCTTGGGGTGCGACTCTCAGTTCCCAGCTCACCCTCGCTCTGCTACCTGACATGAAGAGCAAGGTGTAGGCCGTGCCTTAGACTCCTCCCTGCATCCCTCAATTCAGTGCTTCCCTTCTGATCTTCTGGTTTCAGGTTTACACAAACTGTTTCATGTGCAACTGCAGGAGGAAGACAGAGAGCGGCCGCACCCAAATGATGAATGCCCAGTGTCACTGTGACCTGATGCTTGTAGCTCCCAGTTCATACAGCGGTATTGCTGAACCCTTTAGAAACTTGAGCAGAGACCGGATCTGCACATGATAGGTCACCAGGCCTGTGGGGAAAGGACAGTGAGCATGTCAGCTCACCAGGGAGTGACGTATGGGGACAGGTTTGACTGCAGGGGAGCCTATGCGAGGAATCCGATGGATGACCTATGGGAAAATGTTTGTGGAGGATGCCTACTGAGAGATTTGAGGCAGAAGCAGTTATGTACTAGGCTGCTTTCTGTCAGTATTGAGGAGAATGGAGGAATCTGGTTCCTCTGTGGCACAGGGAATCGTCAGAATTTGGAGCTCAATTTTCCCACACAGAAGTTTGTAGAATTTTACAGATTCCTTACATTGTGGAAGCAAGCCATTCAGTCCACTAAGTCCACACTGGCCCTCCAAAGAACAATCCACCCAAACCCAAACCCAAACCCCTACCCTATCCCTGTTACCCTGCATTTCCCTTTACCTGCACATCCCTGGACACTATGGGGCAATTTAGCATGGCCAATCCATCCTAACCTGCACATCTTTGGACAGTGGCAGGAAACCGGAGAAACCCACACAGTCATGGGGAGAATGTCACCCGGGTCCCTGGCGCTAGGAGGCAGCAGTGCTGACCTCTGAGCTTCTGTGCTGCCAAGAAGTAATGGCCAACTCCATATAGACCTGGGCAGTGCAGTAGCTGGTGGCTTCTGCCTCAGCTTATGGTGTAGCGCAGGCGGAAGCTGCCCAGTGAGTCATCTCTGCAGCAGGGGCCAGAGGTTCCATCCTAGCTGTCACCCACACTCAGACTCCTGCCACTGTTGAAGTGGAACACCCACCTGCAGCCCTTTCTCAGGATGGCAGCTTTATGCCAGCAACCCTGTTGTTACCCTGTCAACCAGTCAGCCCAGGCTGCAGATGCTGTCCTGCTTACTGCTTATCTACCGAGTTGAAGTCCTCAATACCCCAAGCTGGTCGAAGGCTCCTGCACGGACATCTCAGTGAAAGTCAGTGGCCGTATACGGGGAGCACTGCTTAAGAGCATGAGGACAGGCAAGGTTACTCACAAAACAGGCAAGGGAGAATTGTTCACTTCATTTGGACAAATGAACATGTGTTTGGATAAGGATGTTATAGAGAGTTTGCCTTCATTGTAGGATCTCGGCCAAGCGGACCCTGTAATGGAGAGTCCCAGATTAATGGTGACAGGGAGAATAGAGGAAAGATGACAGTATTGTTCTACGGAAAGTGGAGTTTGGGCAAGAGCTCTTAGATGACTGAACACAGCACGTGCAGCCACTTCGTTTTCTTTCTACTGAGGTTACTTCCATGGTCCTGTGGTAATGGCTGCCCCTTCCTGATGCCGATGGCGTGGAGAATGCAGCAGCCTACCAGACACTTGGACGCATTGCCAGACACGTAATGCAGGGCTCCCTTTGAGTCATCCTGCCACCAGAAACTCCTCAGCAGCATGCCAGTCAGCTGCATTGCATTGTTCTGACGGCTCTCGGTTCTGCCCATTGCTGTTGGCTGGTAGAGGGGAAACATGAGCAAATGCACAGTGTGTTAGGGGTGGAAGGCTGGGGTGGGGTCGGGGGTGGGGGGGGGGGGAGCGGGTGCGGGTGCGGTATCATTCATCCTCAAGCAACTTGTTCACAGAGAAGCCATGAGAATGAGAACTGCAGACTTCCTCAGAATGAAGATATTAGAGTTGCTACTGTGGGAGCACTTACTCACTGATGTGGTGTACACTGCATGCCTGCATACCAACCATACATTGGTGGAATGATAGCCCTTGAAGTTTCCATACCTCTACCCAAAGAAGCAGGTCCATGTAATCAATGGTTCGCTGCACCATCGGCATTGGCAAGTGAATTTATCATATTATGTCTCTTGGCTCATGGAAAAGTCAATAGGTGAAACAGATGGAAATGTTGCCTACTTCTCTTTGCAAGATCTGGTTGCAGTGAGATGTAATGCCACTGTGACATTTGCAGTTACTGTTGGTGCCACTCTAGGCCTGGTATGAGGCTGCAGTATGTGTTGAAGAAGGGGGGCACATTCACCTCGGTGAATCCGAGTCCCCTTGGGCATTACTCCCGACTCAGCCAGAAGAATGAGGAGTTCTTTCATGGAAGGTGTGGTGAGTAGAGGCTTCTGTGGCGGGTGCTCCTCCTCTGCCCGATTTGCAGAGCAATTCCCTTCTGCAGCTGTAGTGTTTGTCATGAGGTTAGGCAGGTGGACCTCACTGAATCTGAGTTCCCTGACTGGGGCTGTTAATCTGGTCCAATCAGAGAGCCCTGGCTGACAGACATAAACAGGAGTGTCAGAGGTTCTGAGATAGTAGGCACTGCCAATGCTGGAGTCTGAGATAATAAAGTGTAGAGCTGGATGAACATAGCAGGCCAGGCAGCATCAGAGGAGCAGGAAGGGTCCAGACCTGAAACGTCAGCTTTCCTGCCCCTCTGATGCTGCCTGGCCTGCTGGGTTCATCCAGCTCTTACTCCTTGTGTCAGAGGTTCTGTTCACTCGGAGAGCTGGCTCTGAGGGAGGTGGATCAGTGTTAAAGGCTCTCCACTTGTAAATAAAGGGTCAGTTGGTGGCAGGAAACCAGTCTCTGTGGAGTTATTTCAGCATTAGTTGGTCATCTTAGGGCCCTTGAGGCTGCATCAACAACTCCCAAATGCCTTGCAGACTGTGTGCAAAAAACCTCTCTCTCCTTCCTGAATGGAGGCACAAACGCATCAACAAACTGCTGAAAGCAATCTACATGACCTCCCCCCACAATTTTGCAAGAGCAGAATTAAGGACAGGGCACCTTGCTTGCATTTGGATACCTGGCCTTTTAAATAACCCCAGTCACAGTGATCGCTGCGGCACACCAATGCATGTTCAGCTTTTCAGGATTTGCACAGGCATCCATTAGTTCTTCATGAACTATCGCAGAGGTGGCTGCAAACCCATATTATTTTGGCTCTGGAATTTCTATAGTGTTGTAATCAGTGATGGCATGGTGTCTGACTTGGTGGCACTTCTCTTTTTAAAATTTTAAATCTTGCAGCACTTTTGCATCTAGTTGTACACCAAAAGATTGGGCGAGATTTTACCATGGGTTTTGGGACCCTGATGATGGGTGCTGATGGGAGATAATTCAGCCATTTCTTTCGTGCCCATTCCTATAGCTGATTCACTGATAGAATAAGAAAAGTTCTTTGAATGAGAGAGCTCTTTGAAATTACATGTGTTCTGTGAATATGTTAAACCATTATAAATTTTAGATACTGACTCACAAGGATATCAAGTATGTGTTAGCTGGCTTATAAAGTGCTTGGTAATAAATGTTGGTGAGGGTGTTGTGTCATGACAAAGCCGATTTGTCCTTCATTGTTTACTTTAATTTTGTTTTTTACGTTTCCTTTCTGATAGAGCTTGGGAGTTATTTTGTTTTAACGGCCCAGTACGAAACACTTTCCATTTGTTCATCAAATTAAGAAAATAGCTAAAGAATAGAAGAAGCAACTCATCCAGTCCGGTATCTCTCTCCCTTTTCTTTGTAGTTTTTCACCCTCAGGTATTTATCTAAGTCTTCTTCCAAAGCTGCAAATGAACCTGCCCCCAGCACAATGTCAGGTCCTACATAAAACAGATTTTCCCCTTGTTGCTGATGGCTATTTTGTCAATTATTTCAATTCGGTGTGCTCTGGTTCACATCTTTCCTCTAACAGCAATAGTGTCTACCTATTTACTTTGTCTAGAGTTCTCAGGACTGTAAATTTCCTCTCAACCTTCCCACCTTCTCCAATCTATCCATGTAGAGCAAGTCCAAGTATCATTTTCATAAATCTTTCAGGCACCCTCTCAATTCCACAGTGCACAGAATTGGACACAATACTTCAGCTGAAGTACATCTATAATTCCATTCAGATTCAACATTACTGCCTTGCTTTTAAATACTTGTGATGTCTGTTCATTGAGATCCTGTTTGTCTTTACAACCACTTACCTCAACCAGCTGTGTCACCTGAGATGTTATTTTGAGGTTGCTCACTGATGACTGCATTGGGATTTGCAGATGTCTCTATAGTGGGGCGGCACAGTGGCTCAGCGGTTAGCACTGCTGCCTAACAGCGCTAGGGACCCAGGTGTGAATCCACCCTCAAGTGTCTGTCTGTGTGGAGTTTGCACATTCTCCCTGTGTCTGCGTGGGTTTCCTCCGGGTGCTCCGGTTTCCTCCCACAGCCCAAAGATGTGCAGGTTAGGTGGATTGGCCGTGCTAAATTGCCCGTAGTGTTCAGGGAGGTGTAGATTAGGTGGGTTGTTTGGGGGGGGTGGGTCTGGGTGAGATACTCTGAGGTTCAGTGTGGACTTGTTAGGCCGAAGGGCCTGTTTCCACACTGTAGGGGATTCTATGATTCTAGTAAAAGCCTTTGGACTTTACATCTGAATTAATGTTAGGGTATTACAGAGAGACTTCTGTTTTGAGTTTGGCCTAGGCTGTGTACAGTCGGGCGCAAATGATGTCGATATTAAGGTGCGAACAGTGGACACACATCAATAATTTCAAAATTTCTCTCTGTTCAAGAGCAGACCAAAGAAGCACATTGAGTATTCCTTGTATCTACTTTGATGTCAACTTGAGAAGTACATTGATGAAGAAAGAGATACAAAATTTTGTGGATTGAAATTCAAGTGGGAGAAGACTCACATGCAGTATAAATATCAGCATTGACCTTTTGGACTGAAAGACCTGTTTCTGCGCCAGACATTCTATCCAGTTCTAAATAAGAGTAGGAATCACTGGCTGGCTGGTACTCTTACCCTCTGGATTATCAAACAAGAATGGCTTGTCTTCTTCCTCTTCATCCATCTTCATGTACTTGTAAAATCCAAATCTATTGGGAAAGGAAGGACAGAAGTTTCCAATCAAAGTGTGGTTGAGAGATACAAAGCTTCAGCAGTTTATGATGCATACTCAGTGGTGGAGAGAAATATATCTAAGGGACTGATCTCAAAAGTACCAATGTAACTGCTATAGGATGGATAATTATGAAGGAAGTTTAGATAAGAAGAAATATTTCAAGTTACGCTCTCTTCTATCTCTCCTACAACATACCTACAGAACTTCATTTATACTCAGAATCTGTCATTTTTTCAATACACAGCCGTAACCATATTGTTGGGAGAATAACAGTGAATAGAGGAAATATATTTGTGTACAGTAAACAAATTCATCCACAGTATTTCAAAAAATACATACATACATCCACAATCGAATTAGCTATCTGAACATTATTGATCAGAATGTAATGGAGGTCACAGAACAGTGAGAAAACAAGAGATGAGCAAACAAATTTAATCATCACTCTGTCCCCAAGTAGAAATTTTACACACTTATAGCTGATTATAAAATGTAATATTCACTATTTTGATTTGCAGAAATGTTTAATTATGTTATGAGTTTCTGAGTGCCCTTGTTTGCATTTTTAGCTGCAGGATTTTAAGTAAAGATGAGATTTTGATGTTGTGTTATTCAGACAATTGTTTGATGTGAGCTCTAAAATATACTTTATGCATTTAGTATACTCCAATGTCTCATTGGCTGTCAGGAATAGGATCAGATAGGTACTAAGGAATGTGATCAGGAATGTGAGCTATGGCATCCCAGCCTTCCTGCCAGTTTCTGAGGGTCAGTTACGTTGCAAAAGAAATGTATGGTATTAACTGCATGCAAATGAAGTAACCGTAACTTCTACCGTACTTATTCTATTGACCATTGTTTGAACCAGGCATCAAGGGTTCTACGGGAATGGAAGGGAATGTGACTAAAAGGTCACAGTGCAGCTTCAGTCTTTTCAGTCTGGTCGGGAGGCATCCTTGGAGATGGAGGGGTGGGGTGGGGTTTCTCAGGAGCTGGCCAAAGAAGTGAAAAAACTCAGGCTGTGAAGTCAAAGTTACATCTAGGTTATATTTTGGAATTTATTCACAGTGCAATTAGATACCAAAGTCTAGTCGCAAAGGTGATAGTTGACAACTCAAATTCTAAGGCCCTTTGTGACTCTATTAAAAGGTGCAGCACAAAAGCAGCAATGGCAACATATATTATGCATTTAAAGCAAAGTAGATTGGCGTTGCTAACAACATAAATTCCAGTTCAGTGGATTAACCCTCAACTTTGTCTCAAACCCGAATAATTCTTCCTATTCAATGCCTTATTAAGAAATGTATGCTTTCTTGTTACACTGTTGTTTCAATCTAATGCCTGTGATGTTCTGTTTTTTCAAACTGCATACATAGGTTCTTACTTTTCCAAATACAAAGGGCTCTCCCGGTAGAAACACTTGTTCTCTGTTTCCATGTGAGTGAGCCTAGTGAAGTCATTTGGGTAGACATAGGACAAGTAGACCTGTAAGAAAACACAAACAACATCGTGAGGACTGTATTCATCCCTGGGATCGGTCTTAGAGATGTACAGCACAGAAACAGACCCTTCAGACCAACTCTTCCGTGCCGACCAGATATCCTTAATTAATCTAATTCCATTTGCCAGAATTTGGCCCACATCCTTCTGGATCCTTCTTATTCATGTACCCAACCAGATGCCTTTTAAATGTTGTAGTTGTACCAGCCTCCACCACTTCCTCTGGCAGCTCATTCCATACACGCACCACCCTCTGTGTGAAAAAGTTGCTCCTTAGGTCCCTTTAAAATCTTTCCCTCTCATCTTAAACCCTTTAAAACAACGTCTTCAAATTGCACCAACTGCACACAATGAAGAAAGTGAAATTCTGCTTCTGAAACATTCTGGCTGTGAAGTTCAGTGAAGGTCGTAATGCAGTAATTCTGGTCTATGTCAGGTCTGTAATTGTCTCTCACGATTTCTATTGTAAGACAAGTAGAACAGCTACTGGGAAATTTCAGGGCTAATTTCTTTATATTGTTATAAATGGAGGGCTCTTCTAATTGATATCACTATTTGAATACAAAGGCTTGAAATATCAGCTTTCCTGTCTCAGTTCACAATGTCAACTTTCCTTTACATAGAAGGAAGGAATCGAGTTTCTGTGGCTCCTACCTTCACTTCAGGATGGCCCAAAGCAAATAAAGTTATTTTTGAAGCGTAAGCATTGAGATAGTGGAGGAATTAAACAACCAATTTGCACACAGCAAAGCTCATATAAGTAGCAAGGACTAACGACTACATCTGATTTTAGTGATGAAGGTTGAGGGGTAAGTATTGGCCGGGACACTAGGTGGAGGGGAACATGATTGTTCTTTTTCAAAGAGTGTCATGGGGTCTTTCATGTCCAACAGAATTGATAGATGGGGCTCAGTCTCATTTGAAAGGTAGCCCCTCCAGCAATGCTGTCAGTATTGCGCTCCTCAGAAACACCAGCCGAGATTACATGTGTTCGTGCAACTTGAACACACCATTCTCGCATTTCGGTGCGAGAATGCTACCATCTGTCCATGGTTCTCATCTTACATTGAAGGGGTTTCAACCCCAGTAAAAATCTTGTAGGCGCTCAGTTCCAATTCCTCTAACGTTTCACACTTTTTAAACACTTTATGACTTTGGAAGGTGAAGAGTCGAAGCTACATTTCTCATTGTTTTCACGCTGGTTACCATTATTGTCAGAATGTGGAATCACAGCCATAAAATGTTATTCATTTTTCGTTGTTATAAAAAATTGAGGTTTTCAAAGCCATGAAGGGTTATGATCAAGTTAAATAGTGATAGATTGTTTCCATTGTTCTGTGAGTCAGTATCATAGATTTATATGGTATAGAAGAGACACTTTGGCCCATTGAGTCTGTATTGACAAAATTACACTATTTCCAACACTAATCCCACTTTCCTGCATTAGGGTCATATCCTTGAATATTATAGCAGTACAAATGCACGTCCGTGTATGTTTTAAAGGTTGTGAGGTTTCCCACCCCAACTAACCTCCCAGGCAATGCATTCCAGACCCCACCATCCTCTGAGTGAAAGATCGCTATCCTTAAACCCCCTCTTAACCTTTTGCCTTTCACTTAAAATTATGCCCCCTTGTTAGTGACCCTAAAGGGAATAGCTGCTCTCTGTTCACTCCGTCTATTCCAGTCATAAGCTTATACACCTCCCTCAGGTTCCCCCTCAACCCTCTCTACTCCAAAGAAAACAACATGATCTTATTCAGCCTCTTCAAAGCTGAAATGCTCCATCCCAAAAACATCCTGGTGAATGACCTCTGCAACTCGTCCAGCACAATCACATACTTCCTATAGTGTGGTGACCAGAACTACACACGGTATTCCAGCTAGGGCCTAACCAAAGTTCCGTACAGCTCCAACATAATCTCCCTGCATTCTTAATCTGTGTCACAACTGATAAAGGCGGATGTCCCATTTGCCTTCTTAACTATCCTATTAACCTGTCCTGCTACCTTCAGGGATCTGTGGACAAACACCGCAAGATCCCTCTGGGCTTCCTAGGGTCATGCCATTCATTGAGTAGTCCCTTGTTTTGTTTCTTCTTCCAAAGTGCCTCACCTCACATTGCTCAGGATTAAGTTCCATTTGCCGCTGATCTGCCGATCTGAACAATCCATTTATATCCTCCTCTCATCTAACATCTTCCACCTCAGTGTCCACCACCTGGACAATCTTTGTGTCATCTGCAAACCTCCTTATCATTCCCCCACATTCTCATCTACATCATTTATGAATATCACAAACAATAAGAAATTCAGCACTGTTTTCTGTGACACACAGGGCACATACAAAAGCAAAGCCACCGCAGTCTTATGAGACCTTTCTCATTAGAGAGAGGCAACTGATGATGTTTAACCTGAGGGTCACCATGCCTTCGGCAAGGTCCGTTGTTGAGAAGAGGAGCCCTTCATAGTACCTGCAGCTGGGGAATTGGACCCGTGCTGTTGGTGACACTCTGCATCACAAACCAACCAATTCGAACTCCGTGTCCAAAACACTTACACTCCTTTAGTCTCTAGTTGCTCTAGTTCATATGTGACAAAACAGAAAATACTGAGGATGATGACACTTGATAAATCAAGTTTAACTTTTGTTCAGAAAGTATTATAAAAGACCACAGGCACGCCAACCTAATTGAGGAGATTTTAACTAAATATAAAAAAATTGGTTTGCGCTACTATCATTTTCAGGGTATTTTTTAACTTATACAGCCTCTCTGCTGCTTTCTGGCCTCCACCACAAAAGGCAAAGATAATATTTTCATCTCTTTGTCTCTAAGCAACATCGCACAAATTAATTAGTGAATGGTGAAGCAGGCTGAAAGGGTTGAATGGATTACTGTTCCTAATTTGGATGTTCCTAATGGACTGATTTCAATGATGGTTCACATACTAAGAGGGTAGGGAGAACTGATTAGTTTTTGATGAAGGTGCAGGTTCAGATCTTGGAATTTCGACGTTGGGAGATGGGATCAATGCCTTTTTCTTTTCGAATGTTGTGGGTTATTTGATGTAAAATGCTGATTAATTGGGAATGTTTCAGATTGTCTTAGCTGCTTCATTGCAATTTGTTAAACTGTCAAACTGCTAGCAGAACTTTCCAAGTAGGTTGTTGGATGTCAGTTGCCTTGAAACTCCACAATGAGATGGAAGCACTTAAAAAAAAAACTCAATTGCAGAGCATCAACCAGAGGGGGGGAAGGCCTCAATGAAGGGCTGTTCAGTTGCAATAACATTGAGTTAACTCAGTGTGACAGAAGTATGTGTTCTACTAAGTGTCTACTTACTGACTCTTCGAGTCTACTTTTGAAATTTTTTTTTAAAGAGTTCCTGATGCTTCAATTTATTTGTAAAAGTAATTATCTTCAATGAATGACAGAAACCAACGAGATCTGCTGTGCTAGATGCTTTTTCGCTGTGTAAAAATCACCAGTAAATAACAGAGTGTCTACTGACACCCGTATGTCAACTAATGAGCTGGAGGTGAGGCAAGATTTATGGCACAGCTCAAATAAAGTCTATTTACTCAGCAAATAGTACAAGCCAGTAAACTGTCTAGACGGTCCATCTATTTTAGAAGAGTTTCTGAAAAATGCAGCAAACAGAATTCATGGCCCAAACTGCAGCAACTCATCCGGTTAAAAGCAAGTGAGTCCTCCAGCAAAGTGTCATGAATGATGGATGGATACATACAAATTGCGTTGCATGAATTGTGCGTGTGAGCTCATTATCAACCACTCACAGGCATCCTGGAGTGATCAAATTATTTCATTCTGTCTGGGAATAGTGCTGTCAGTATGTTAGCATCCTTCAAAACAGGAAGAAAGCATGCCCATTTTGATTGACAATTAGATTGGGACGAATAGGAATAATTAATTACCCTCAGACCAAGCCTTTGCTCAGAAGGCATTTAAAACAGCCCACTTTAGGAGGTGTTGGATGAAGTGAGGGGTTGGGCTGGAGTGAGAGGGTGAGTACGTAGAACAAAGTTGCTACAGAATCCTGAACCATCACAGCTAGACCGTCACTTTTTGGGCACTTTACAACTGAGAGGATATAGAGGCAACAACGATTATTTAAGGCACCGGGGATTTAAATTGTGAAAAGAAATTAACAGCATTGGAGTCGTGTCCTTTGAGAATGAGTCGAGCTGAAGGTGAGCTCATTGAAGCTTTCAAGACGATGATGGGAAATGCATAAAGTCAAGGCAGACAAAATGTCAGTTATATTTTGCATGCATTATGCATGAGGAGATCAGGATGAGAAGTCAGGTGAAAACAGAGTATTGAAATCAATTAACCAAAGGATATTGAAGCAACAGGTATAAATGGGTTGAGTGGTTAATTAGTCACTATAGGTGTCTGGAGAAAGAGAAGGGTATTGTAATATGTCCCGGGGCTCTATAGGCATATAATCAGATAAAGACAGACACTGAGCTAAGGTAAAATAAAATGAAGGATGATTGAATATTGGTCATGATCCAAGTAACTGGAATACAAAGGGTAGACGTTATATCACTGTCATGCAGAGCTCTGTTTAAACTCCACTAGTTAGGGCGGCATTCATTTCCGGAGAGTGCACCACATGAAGGATAGATTAGCCTCGGACTGGTTGATACCGGGGCGAAAGGGATGAAATGATGAGGACAAGTTGCACAGTCTAGCTTCATATTTCTTCAACAGAAAAGATTAAGGCAAGATCTAAATAAGGCATTTCGATGATCTGAGAGGTAAGATAGAGAGAAATTCCACCCTTTGGTGGGAGACCCTAGAATAAGCAGGATTAACCTTAAAGCTAAAGCAAGGCCATTCAGGGCAGAAGTTACGAAGCACTTCATCATATAAAAGCAATGGAAATCGGAGACTCTCATCCCCAAAACATTCTGAGGTTGGGTCATTAAAAAAAAATTGAACTGGAAAAATATCAATAATTTTTTTGTTAAGAACATAAAGAAATTGGGAGCCTAAGTAGCTAGATTGAGTCACAATGCAGTTCTATTATGATTTAACTGAATGGCAAACAGGTTTGGATGATGAATGACCCATTCCTTAGCTCATGTTTCTTTCTAGGTTCTAGGAATTGCAATAAGATACCTTTCCAAAAGCATGGTCAACAAGTAGGTTTTAACCTTAAGAGAATCGAAACAGGAAGTTGAGGGAGGAATCTGAGAGCTTAGAGCTTATATAGCTGAAGGCTTATCTGTCAGTCATTCAGCAAAGAAAATGATTGATGCCCAAGAGGTTAGAACTGGAAGAAACATATTACTAGCGAGGGAGTTGAAGACTTTTTTTTAAGGTGCAAGGAGAAAGATTTAAAAAGGGGATAATTTGTCACACAGGACTGTTCGTATATGCAATGAACTGCCAGAGGAAGTGGTAGATGCAGATATAGTGCCAACATTTAAAAGACATTTGGACAAGTACGTGACTAGGAAAGGTTTAGAGGGCTATGGGCCAAATGCAGGCAAGTGGGACTAGCTTAGTTTGGGAAACGTGGTCAGCATGGATGAATTGGACGGAAGGGTCCGTTTCCATGCTGTATGACTCTACGTAAAACAGTATTGTCGCCAGTGGTTCAACTAGTATTCATAGTGTATCAAATTTTGGAAATTGTTATTCGAAGCAAATCAGAAACAATGATGAAATAAGGATGAAGTTCAATGCTTTTATGAATTTTTCATCCTTGTTCTTCCTACGCTGCCACTACAGCCCCTACACCTCTCTCAACACCATTCAACTAAAACAAAAACTCATTGTACCATCTCCTTCCTTAAAATCACTCCTTTTCAGACCCTTACAAATTTATGACTCCATCAGTTTTCTTAGACAGCTCCTTGGGCTCAATAGTGACTTGCTTTCACTCTGGTTCAACTGGTCCTGACCTGGCTGCTAAGTCCGATACACGATCTGCAGGTTTGCTGGTCAGATGGTGCCCTGTAGGGTTGTGCAGATGAGATACTTTCAAGTTTGTGCACTCTTTCCAGTGGCTTCAGCTTTGCCTCTACGTGTTCCTGACTACATCTCTTGACGTGTTCAGAGCCTTACTGAATGCACGTCCTCTGGTTCAGGTGGTCATATGCCATGGACTCCCAAGAGTCAGTGGGAGATGTTTGAGAACATCCTTAAATCCCTAAGACTGCCACCTTTTTGGTTCACTCCTCTTTCAAGTAACTGATTGGTAAAAACAACACAACTGTGAATTCTCTGATTGAATGCTTCTTTTATCTTTTCTTACCATTTTTATAATTTTGGCGTCTATTTCACACTGCTGAGATATAGAGACGAGCAGCTACTGTCACGCTATAGTATTACAGCGATCACTAAGAGTTCAAAACCCCTGGTCACGTCACTTCTAATGACTCAGCATTGTCATGATCTCAAAAAGATTGCTTTAATTATGCGGGATCATTTGGCTTCATTACACTTTTAACAGCACACTGCCAGAGGGGGGCAGTAATGACTGTAACATGAAGAATAAATTAGTTATGGCTTCATTGGCAGTGAACACTACACCAACTGCAGTGATTATTCCTCTATGGGCCCTGCAGTAAAACTCCAGCACTGTCACTGTTTAAAGTACAACAGAATCGTTAGTTCAAGGACGGAAAAGTTTGAATGCCGAGGAAAGGGGCTGGTCCTGCTGGGAGAGTTTAGTGGGAAAGCTGTAGGAAGGAGAGGGATGCAACAATTCCGTAGAATCTATTCATTTTGGCGCCTGTGTTTAACCAAAGGAACTGCACGATGGAATAACCTATGAGTGAAGTATTTCAGCAAGGTTTGTTCCGACTGCGACAGATCCAGGACAATTACGCTACGCTTTGAGCTAAAACAAACAGTTATGAACAGCTTAAAATTATTGCCGCGATATCACTTACTAGTGTTTGCCCATGGCATGCAATTTTTAAAGAGCAAATGCTTATCTTAAAAATAAAAATTAGAGCTCTATTGTTGGCAAGATAGGACAGCTCATCTATGGCAGAAATGCATAGAACTCTACACATATGAAACCATAGTATATAGACTTGGCACCATGGTTTTTTTTTAAACAGACATGGACCTTTCAAATCTCCAGTGAAGTACTGAAGGACTGCTACACCCAGAGAGGTGCTGTCCTTCAATTCTGTAACCCAGACTTTCAATGAAAGCGTAAGCTTTGTTCTAAATATGTTCAGGGAAGCACCAGAGTCTGCTACTTTGGGTAGGGAGCAGGGCAGACACTATCTTGCAGAGAGCTTGGCAGATTTTTCAGTTGAATGGGGCACATAGGCAGGGAAATTGATTCTGAAATAGCACACGTCAATTAGCTCCTGTCAAATGGAGGAAGCCTCTCATTGACTGTGATTTATTAGCTGGTACAATTTGCTTTGATTGTAGCCTGTGACTCTTATGGTCATAACCTTTCCCTTACACACTGTAGGTAGAGAAATACATTGTTTAATTTCCCTCTTACGTCACTGTTGTAAATATAAACAAGCTGTGCATGTATCGGGACACTTATAAGTTTTCCTTATGAACCAGATGTTTGGTCCACCCTCCATGTCGTTGTTTTCTTGTTCCTGTCACAATTTTCCTCAGTAAACATATATCTCTCCCTCGCTTACATTTACACACACACATAATTATACACGGATGTGGTTAAAATATCCTCCTTAAAATATTTTCTTATTTTTGGCTACAAGGATGGTTTCAATAAAGCCAGACTGCCAGCTCAGAACAAAAACAACAAGCTGTTTAGAAAATATGTGTTCTTTGAAGAATAAGTCACAGCTAACAGTCTGAAAGTTTACATTTATTTAATCTATGTCACTAAAGTATGCAGACCAAGGCCATATTTTAACCCCCAGTTTTACGGATGCAAAATACAGTGTTAAATGTTGACATTTGAGGTCTTTTCATGATTCCTTCACAGATATCTATATAAAATGCAATATTTCAATCAAAAGGACAAATTGTAATTTATTTCAAGATCAGCGCTTGACCTGCAATATCAAAACCTCTACCATCTGTTTAGATCCAGCAGTTTATAATGGGAATGAAGAAATATAAAGCTGAGGAAAAGATTGACGTAATTTATATCTTGCTTTTCCAGTAACTCTGGCTCAGTATTTACTGTTTCATAAAGGTTCCATTTATCCAAATATATTCAAATTCTGCTCATTGATTCGCAACGTCTGACCGCTCTAAACTTCCATAATACAAAAGAACTTCTGGAATTTGTCACAGTTACATTTGATAAAGAAGAAAATGTTTCTTAGATGTGGTAATTTACATTGATTCCCTGTAAAGTTAGCTCAAATTGCAGGCGCTCTATCCCATTCTGGTGATGTTATACGAGACAAGCTTAGTTAAAATTGCACGGAATGATTCCAAGTCGCTTTCGCTGGAATACTAATGGTATGTTAGACATTTTGCAGGTATCCTGAAAATGCCCTAAAAATATTAATCATTGGGAAATTTTCAATGTCGACAAAGTATACATACAACCATATGTTTTGAATTAACACTATTACAATGTTGAAAAATAATCTACCTTAAAATGTTCACAGCAGCTAGTTAATAAATGTATTACTGTGTTTAAACAGAAACGGATAACAGCTAAGAAGACTCAAGTTGAATAATACATTGGATGCAGGTTAATGTGACTGGATTCAAGAAGCTGAATTTTCCCAACATTACCAGGAACCAGAGGTGGCATCAATTTCAGGTACCAAGCCCACACAATGTCACTGTACAACGTCTGGAAGAATTTAGCAGGAAGCAAACAAATAAGGTCTTGCTTTTGGGATGAATGTTCAATTAGGGGAGAGTCAAGGCGTTCAGGAGGCAGGAGTCTGTCAGTCACCAATGTGTCTGCATGCAAAGTGTACCGTTGCCAAGAGCGCACTCATGGAGACCAACAAGAAAGGCATCGTGAGGGCGCAGTCTGACAATTCAGCACCCCCTCCCTCCAGATTCTGCTGGAGTGGGTGAGAACCTGGAAGGTGGTGTTCTTTCTGCAGAGTGGTAGCAAGAGGCCTGCAATCCCCTTGCAAGAAATTGCCAGTATGCCCACTTCCAAGACAAAATCTCACTCATCACCTTTTTGATCACCAGCAGATTTAATTCACAAAAGAAAACATGATTTTGTTACCATTGCCTCGATGGAACTTAAGAGGTTCAGATGTTAGTGATTTGATGGATTACCAAATTTAAGGAAGTTATAAAGAAGCTGGTTTTTCACAAGCAGGGAATCCATTAAAATGGAACTTAGAAGTCTAAGAAAGGTTAAGTACTTATTTCAAGTATAACCACAATGTATATTGTGGCTGATGGATTAATAGCTTGAGTACAGAGAAAGAGAGGGCACACTAATAATTGTACAGGGAAATAAACACATTTCTACAGCTCCTTATCATGTCCTTAGGCTGTAGCAAAATGCATCTCTGCACTTTGTAAAGCAATTAACTGGCTGTCACAATTGTAATAAAGCAAGCCAGGAGAAAATTTGGAGAAAGCAAGGTTCCACAAACATAATCTGTTTTTGATGGCATTTATGTGGGTGGATGTAAATGATCGCATGGGACTGTTACGAAGAAGAGCAGGCCACTCGCTGCTGGTATCTTGGCCAACAACTATCCTTTAGATGTCACACAGAAAGCACCCAGATTATCACAATGATATTTGCAGTTAGGCTGTGGCGTTCTGCTATTGTCACTGGACTAGTAATCCAGAGCCCCAGGTTTATGGTCTGGGGACATAGATTCAAATCCCAACGTTGCAGATGGTGAAAGCTGACTTCAACAAACTATGTAATTAAGACGTCAGCTTAACAGTGACAGTATAATCACTGTCAATTGTTGTAAAAAAAAAACATTTGGTTTGCTGATGGCCTTTATTGTTACCTTGCCCACATTTGACTCAAAATTGTCAAAAAATAGTTGACAGCAGCTCCTGCCCTTTGAAATGGGCTAGATAGTAAATCAGCTCAAGGGCAATTAAGGATAGGTAGTAAATGTCAGCCTTGCCACTGATGCCCATAGCTCACATAAGAATAAAAACGGGTTGTGGAGAATTTTTTTGTTTAAATTTTGTTTTTTTTTTGTTCAGGACTTTGGTTCGACTACATTTGGAATACTGCGTACAGTTCTGGTTGCCACATTACCAAAAGGATGTGGATGCTTTGGAGAGGGTGCAGAGGAGGTTTACCAGGATGTTGCCTGGTATGGAGGGCGCTAGCTATGAAGAGAGATTGAGTAGATTAGGATTATTTACATTAGAAAGGCAGAGGTTGAGGGGGAACCTGACTGAAGCCTACAAAATCATGAGAGGTATAGACAAGGTGGATAGCAAGAAGCTTTTTCCCCAGAGTGAGGGACTCAATTACTAGGGGTCACGATTTCAAGGTGAGAGGGGAAAAGTTTAAGGGAGATATGCGTGGAAAGTCCTTTACGCAGAGGGTGGTGGGTGCCTGGAACGCGTTGCCAGTGTAGGTGGTAGAGGCGGGCACAATAGCGTCATTTAAGATTTATCTAGACAGATACATGAATAGACAGGGAGCAGAGGGATATAGATCCTTGGAAAATAGGTGACAGGAAAATAGAGGATCTGGATCGGCGCAGGCTTGGAGGGCTGAAGGGCCTGTTCCTGTGCTGTGATTTTCTTTGTCCTTTGTTCTTTGTTCTTAAACAGTATCACGGGATCTTACAGATTCACCTGAGGGGAGAGTGGGATCTCAGCTGAATCTGTGAACGTTGATTGGAAAAGCTTTGACAATGGAAATGCACCAGTTAATAATAATTGACAATTAACTTCCAGGTCCAATGATATTCACTGCTAACATGATATGGCTGTCAAGCCAAAAAGCTGTTCTGCTTAACACACAAAGGTTAAAAGGTGAATGGATTTCAGTGCCAGCGTGACACCAGGTATGTAGGCTGGATGTCCCAAAGACTGACAGATCATATCAAACACAGCAAATCCCTTTGACTGTGCATAATAAGCGAGATACTGACCACACCCAACCAGCCCATGCTCGCAAAACTCATAGAAGACTGCTCAATATTAGATGTGATTCTGTAATTAGGCAACATTTTTAGATAATCCTGAATGTGCAAAGAATCATGATGACAAGCGATTTTGGATTGTGGTATGATTTATTTGCATGTAATGGAAGCATCTTTGGAAACAAAGAACAGCATAGCACAGAAACAGGCCTTTTGGCCCACTTACCCTGCCCTGACACATGATGCCTTTCTAAACTAAAAACCTTTTGCCTCTACCTAGTCCATATCACTCTAATCTCTGCCTCGTTATGTTTCTGACAAGATGTCTCTTAAACATTGCTATTGTATTTGTTTCTATCATGTTCTCTGGCAGCACATTTACCACCCCCCAAGTAAAAAACATGTCCTTTAAAGTAACCCTTTTTGCCTTAAAACACATATCCCTACCCTGGGAAAAAGACTATCCATTCTGTCCACGCCTCTCCTAATTTTGTAATTTTCTATCAGATCGCCCCTCAGCCTCTGACGTACAAGTGAAAACAAATCAAGTTTGTCCAATCTCTCCTCATGACTAATACCCTCCAAACCAGGCAACATCTTGGTAAACCTTTTCTGTACCCTGTCCAAAATCTGTACATCCTTCTGGTAGTGTCGTGACCCAGAACCGCACACAATACTCCAAGTGTGGCCGAACTGAAGTTCTATACAGCTGCAACATAACTTGCCAATTTTTATACTGTATGGCCCAGTCAAAGAAGGCAAGCATGCGTTACACCTTTTTGATCATCTTATCCGTTTTTGTTGTCACTTTGTGAAAACTGTGAGCCTGTATACCTAGATCCCTCTGTATATTTATGCTTGCTATTTAGTGTATACTTCCCTCCTGCATTCGACCTTCCAAAATGCAACCCCTCACATTTGTCCAGATTAAATTCCATCTGCTGTTTCTCGGGCTAAGTTTTTAGCCTATCTACAACCTGCTATATCCTCTGGCAATTCTCTTCACTACCCACAGCTTTCCCAACCTTTGTGTCATCTGCATACTTACTAATCACACCATTCTCCTCCAAAATCATTTATATATATATATATTAGAAACAACAGGGGTCCGAGCACTGATCCTTGAAGAATAGCACTGGTCGTGACCTTCAGTCAGAAAACACCCTTCCACCACTACTCTCTGTCTTTTATGACCAAGCCAGTTCTGTATTCATCCGATCAGCTCACTGCAGATCCCATGTGACTTTGCTTTTGTATCAGCCTGCCATGAGGGACCTTGACAAAGGCCTTGCTAAAGTCCATATAGACAACATCTACCACTTGGCCCTCTGCAATCATCTTTGTCACTTCGTCAAAAAATTCAAACAAGTTTACGCGATACGACCGCGCCCACACAAATCCATGTGACCTTTCACTAATAAATCCATATTTTTCCAAATGTGTGCAAAAGAACATACACATATTGTGCCTGTTTCAACTCAACCAAATTGGTGACAGCCTTATGTTGTACCTTTTCTTTGAGCAATAACTTGACAAATTGGAGTCAAACTGCCGAGTTTGAAATTTAAACAAAATTTGGCACTTAACTGTCCATTATCACAAATTGATGCATTCTCTCTGAAAAAGTCTCTGCCAAGCAGAATCTGCTTGGCAGATTATCACTATCCTCTTACATTGTATACAAGTACACAATATTTCCCCCAAACTGGCATTCTTGAGAATTGTCCTGAATTCAGCAAGATGAAACTTTTTGATAAAATGGGCCGTTTTCAGTAATTAATACGTTGATAACACAGCATTGATTTGGATTTCTATTTGTTGTTGCATCAGGCAACTATGAGCTGGGTTTAATTTTTGCCTGTTCCGATATAGTTAATTTGGCTTGGCTAGCCAGTGATATCATTTGTTTAGGTTATTATGAACAGTTCAAATGTGAGCTAGAGAAAAATCAAGAAAACTCTAGACATTATTAGTAGATCGCAAACTAATTTTCTGAAGCTGCTTGCCACTTCCACACACCACTGTGTTCCCTGACCAACAGCTCTGTTTTAGGCTCGTCGTGGTGCTCCAGTGAAGCTCAGTGCAAGCTGGAAGATTAGCACCTCATTTTCCACCTGGGGACCCTGTAGCCTTCTGGACTTAATATCGAGTTCAACACTTTTAGGGCTTGAGCACCTTTCCCTCACACCCACGCACGCATCTAACATCACACACTACCCATTGTCAGCAGTAATAGTCCCCATTAGCAGCTGTTGATTCCCCCAGACTGACCTTTAACCACTCCTTTGTCTGCCTAACTGTTTCTCTCTCTCTTTGGATTCTATCTCCACCTATCATTTACTCTCCCCCTACCCCACCTTCTGTATAGAAACCATCCTTTTCCCTAGTTACCATCAGTTCTGTGGAAGGGTCACCGAACCCAAAATGTTAACTCTGATTTCTTTCCACTGATGCAGCCAGACCTGCTGAGATTTTCCAGCAACTTTGTTTTTGTTCCTGATTTACAGCATCCGCAGTTCTTTTGGTTTTTAGAAGGGAGGGGTGCAAAGTGAAAGGACAGGAAATGAGCTGTATTTGGATGGTGAATAGATTATGACAATGCTGACTGACATTCACTCTGTGATTTTCACTGCAGCGACCTCATATAATAGCAGAAGGGAGACCCTCAGATAGGGCAAAATAGTTTGGTGACCCTATCTGCTGTTATTTGGTGGACAGCGGTTCTATAAATTTATAAGACATTATATCTTCTTTTAATGCAGAATGAATTTTTAAAATAAAAAATTAAATGTTTTGTAACATATGTATTTGACCTTTCAGCAAATGAGGTACAAACAAGGCTAGTTGCACTCTATAGAAGCTGTGTGACAAATGAAAATTATAATATTCTGTTTAAAAAAAAATCTGTCTTTAAATTGGACACAGAATCTTACAAAATGGCTTCCAGAAATCACATGATTACCCTTTGTGGCTTCAACTGGTATTGGGACCGGCTTTAATGATCTCCAAAAGAAATCACATATAAAATCACAATAAAATTGACATTTTATGAACATGTAAACAGAAACTCATTGACAAAGGTTTTCCTAAAGGTATAAATAGCTCTTATTATCTCACCTAACAGAATGAGGGCCATCCATGCTGAGACAGTCCAAAAGTTAATTACCTCGTCTCGAAGAAAATTGATGGGTCCACTCCCATGGACCGAGGCTGATCAAATACCTAACAGAGAATCGTGGTTTAGCGATTTTAAGCTCTTCTGTATCAGAGCCTGGTTGTGGGTCACCATTTCATGCAGAAACCGTAAGCTGTCACTGCTTCTCAACAGGGAGACAAAAGGAAGGTATCCAGGGCTGCAGGGTTACCAAAAGCCATAATGGCGAAACAAAGGAGATTTCACCCACCCACTCACTCCCAAATCTGATCTGCTCAGTCCATTTGTGGGAGCAAACACTGATTACCTGACTACAGTAGTCAGCACCAGCTGCTGAATCAAATCATTCACTCCACACGAAGAATCCTGAAGCACAGCGGGCCTGCAACAGTCGTACAGGCGAATCTCATGTTTATCTTCATATGTAACTTTTATCCCTATTTTAATTTTTTGTATCTGTATTTTATCACTTTTTACTTCAATAACTTTCAGTAGTAGTGATGAACTAACATTTTACTCTTGAAAGCATAAAGCTGTTCTGCTGGCTGTTTTTAAGACTGAAACACTGAAAGTTAAAAGCAGACTACAAAGGAGCTTGTACGAGGAGTCGTTTGAGGAAATGCCTGGTATGGTTGTGTCACTTTGCTCATTAGTGACTTGTTGCAGTCTCGTTGAATAGTAATAGCATTTTAGACCAGCGAATACATATCGCAAACAAGTTGCACTGGAACCAATCCATCTACTATACTGTATTGAGATTTCAAGCACAATTGATCTTTCCTCAAATTATTTCACCGGAGATACACACATCTCCATTTCACACCCCAGCACCCAAATGAAAGCAGCTTATAAGATAAATGTTTTATGGAGTATCTTCAGATATGAAGGATTCTTTATAGATGCCATTTACATTTACTGACCTTTCTTTACTTACTCGACTGGCACCCTCCGCTCCACTTGCACTCCCCCATCTCCTTCAAATGCTTGACATCTTTTGCCTTCCAAAAACACTGTCCATAAAACCAGAAGATAATGCAGCAATAGTAGGCCATTCAGCCCATCAAGTCTGCTCCTCCATTCAGTGAGATTGTGGCTGATCTGTTAATCCTCAACTTCACTTTCTTGCCTTTCCCCCATAACCCTCAATTTCCTGACTGATTAAAAATTAGTCCATCTCAGTCTTGAATGTACATAAGGACTCAACCTGGAAAGCCCTCTACGATAAAGAATTCCACAAATTCACTACCCTCAGAGAGAAGAAATTCCCCCTCATCTCTGCCTTAAATGTGTGACCTCTTATAACAGGCATGCAGATTGACACCGTGAAAACGACACAATGTTTGACCTCAGTATTTTTCAGCATCCTCTATCCTATTTCCACCTTTGGGGACTGAAAAACTCAGTCCCAAACATCTACCTTAAGCTGGTCTGTTTGAAATGGCTAATCATTCTGAAGCTAATAGAGGCTCGGGACTCTGTGGATGGTTAACAGTAATGTGTTATTCAAGACTGACAGCTTCCTTTGAGTTTGGCTTGACAGACTGTGTCCTTTTCTATAAGCTGAAGGGAATAGTTTAGTCAATGGCTGTTGAAACTCAATAGTTTGTTCATCCAATCATTCATTCATTTACTGCTTAATAAATCAGCCTAATAGTTAACAATCTAATTGATCCTCTGACAGAATATTTACTTGTCTGTCAGTCACAGTCACAATTAGCATCTGCATTGTCACTGTTCCAAAAGGCACAGGTTCTCTGGTTGATCCCTCAGCTCATTACAATTACAAATAATTGGTGCAAACGTGGACCTGCTCTGGTTCGTTAAAAAAAAAACCTGGAAGCCTGAAACCAAGAAACAAATCTAATCCAAAGCCCCAAAGATGGTACACGAGAAAAAAAGCACGGCACATAAAAATTTGAGCACGTTGGTACAAGTAGGACAATCAAAGCCAACAAGCTGCAGTTTCCTTTATTCCAAACAAGGAAGAATTGGAGAAATTGTTCCCTAAATCACAACACCATGTACCATGTACTAAAACAAAATGACTGATTACATCAGTCATCTCGATAATAACGTGCATGAGATAAGATTCTTATTCTAAATGGACACATCTTCTAACCCATTATAGTTATATTGTAGAGAGGAGCAGAGAGCAAAGGATCTCCCATTCATTGCTAGTTTTCCCTCAATTTGTAGACGATGTCTGCTCAGGGTTATGAGCTTCTTTCATGGGTCTTCATCTGGCTGAGAAGGGCGACCTTCAACCCAAGGGTCTTTGGGTAAACAGATTGGGACATAGGACGAGGTAGTGGGATGTAGAGGATTTGCTTCCTTTCGTGTCTTCTTAGCTGACGATCTGCATCATCATTAAGGCATTGCAACTTGAAATACATTGCAGTTTCATGTACAAATGATTAGCATTCTGAGTGGTTGTTTGCACGCTCCCACTGAGGGATTTTATGTCAGAGTTGACTTTGACTCCAATCTGTCATTAGGAGTTGTCTGAACCAATCACATTTTTCACAAATGAATGGTGGGCTGTCTGTACTTAATTGCCGAAATGGGCTACATTTATATAGCACCATCAATTTATTAGAAATTCCCAAGGTGATTCATAGTACTGTAATAGGGCACCAGTTCAATGCTTAGTCAATGACGGAACTGTTAAGAGGAATGGCCAAAAGCTTCATCCTAGAGTTGGACTTCCAGGAGCATTGTTGGGTGGCATGGTAGCTCAGTGGTTAGCACTGCTCTCCAGGGGACAGGGACCCGGGTTTGATCCCCCCCTCAGGCGACTGTCTGTGGAGTTTGCGCATTCTCCCCGAGTCTGCGTGGGTTTCCTCTGCCCTCTCCTCTGGGTGCTCCAGTTTCCTTCCACAGTCCAAAGATGTGCACGTTAGGTGGATTGACCATGCTAAATTGCCTATTGTGTCCAGGGATATGTAAGCTAGATGGGCTAGCCATGGGAAATGCAGGGTTACAGGGATAGGGTGAAGCGCAGGATGCTCTTCAGAGGGTCAGTGTGAATTCGATGGGCTGTATGGCCTGCTTCCACACTGTAGGGATTCTATGAAGGTCTTTGAAAACAATGATGTTCAAGGAGGAAATTCCAGACCATAGGTTCCAGAAAACTGAAGATAAACCCATCAATTACACAGCAGTGAAGGTCAACATCAGAGGGAACCAGAGTTTTCCCAGACTGGTGATTTGGGACAATGGGGAGACAATCAGAAAAAGAGAAATATATATATATCTGACAACGAAGTTATGCTATCTCACTTCCATGCTTCCCCAGGTGCCCTGCCTAAATTCAGGATCAGCTGGGAGTGTATCTTTCATTTTCCCCATTGTTCAGAACATGTGTTGCTGAAGATGACTTTTAGATGGGCAGAGGGGAGTCATTACAAAGATCTCAAAATCCACACTGTCACTCAAATCATACAATATGCTTTATTGTTTCAGCCATTTCTTGATTTCTTGGCAAGTGAGTGTAAAAGGCTTTTCCTCATATTCAACATCACTCCCTTTTTCATCTGAAGGCAGCATTCTCTGTGAGTGACAGGTTCTCTATACACCAAGCAAACCTTCCCCTATTGTCTGGGCATTCACAAGGTATACAGGTAAATCAATTACCTAAACAGATCATTAAATGATCCTGACTTTAAATTCATGTCACGTTATTTTGTACAAGTAATTATTCATCAGAATAATATAAATGCATTTCCTCCTGACAGCTCACACCACACTGGCAGATCGATAAATGAAATAGGCATGGTAGTACTCGGTAGATAATGATCTAATGTCTCCGGATCAATACAGTGACTGCAATAAGGAGGACCTGCAAATGGATATTGATACCTTGAGACAAAGTTAAACATTGTGGACAACCAGGATATTTGGTTTGTTTTGTTCCTGCCTGACCAAATCAAATTGTTCATCAGTCACAAGCTGACTAAATACTTTCATTTATCATTGCTTTACTGAGCAAAATTTATCAAAAGTAAATAGCTATTAGACTACGTGAATGTGCCTTTTAAGTGTTGACATTGTCATCAACATTCTTGTGCTCTGAGTTATCATTAGCTTCCAGCCATCACTTCAACAAAAGCCAGAGATATGTCAGATTGCTGTGTACGAATTGACTAAAACAGTATACCTATAAATGACCATCTTTGCACTAATGACCTTTACTATAACCATGATTCACATCACTGTTTCCATCCAACTGAATGAAATTTATGGATCACAGTTTCCTGCTTTTCCTAAAGGACCATTCTGAATGATCATTTTTGCCTATGTCCAAGACCAAAGCCACAAGATTTGGAGATAATAAATAGCAGTAACAGAAGCTAAATAGATGTGTTGTTTCTGTATCATTATGGTTTTCCCTTAGGGAATAGTGAGAAGCAGTAGAAGGGTTTGCAGGTTGATTAGCAGTCTGATAGACTGTGATGTGCTCATTCTTCTCAGAGACTTGTGTGGTGGATACGAAGTCATTCTTATCAACAGACAAACTATCATGTGAGTCAAACAGTGAAAAGATTCACAGCCTGATTAACAGATCGTCACCTTCCATGACCATAACCATCTTTATACATGCTGAGAGGTTAATCAGTCCTATGTGGCAGCATTAGAGCATCAATCTCAGGAACTAATTCAAATTTTCCACATAGCCCCGATCTAGACCTGTTTACAGTGCTGTGCATACTCCTGCTCGTTATGAGACCGAGCGAAGACGCAGCAAAAAGGCAATTAAACTGAAAGTTGGGATTTGAAACCTAGGCAGGGAGAAGCTGCAAAAGTGAATACATTTAGCCTAAAGAAGAGAATCACCTAGTGGAAGTAGTCCTAAAGGGTATCAACCTGATAAACATTAACAGGTTAATTATTATTATAGATTCTAGAATAAGATACTGTAGCTTTTATATATATAAATGAATTAATTTAATGACTTTGAAAAGAAAATTATGGTGTGCTGAATTGGCTAACAGAAGAAGGCAGCCATTATACAGTCTGATTGTGTTAAGTGGTACAAAGTTGGACAGGTTCCTGGAGAAAAGCTTCAAGAGGGTTTGAGAGGCTTCAAGGAATATGATGTTTTCTAAGTAATGCAACTGGCCTGATAGACTATAATGAAGTTTTTCTGCCCTGCACATTCTGAAGAGGGAAATCTGAGGGATAATCTGAGAGATGGCTGCAAGAAGGCGTTTGGTACGCTTGCCTTTATTGGTCACTGCATTGAGTATAGGAGTTGGGAGGTCATGTTGCGGCTGTACAGGACATTGATTAGGCCACCATTGCAATACTGCTTACATTTCTGGTTTCCCTGATGTAGGAAGGATGTTGTGAAACTTGTAAACCTTTTCTGAACCCTTTCAAGGATGTTGCCAGGTTTGGAGGGTTTGAGCTACAAGGAGAGTATGAATAGGCTGGGACTATTTTCCCTGGCGCGTCAGAGGCTGAAGGGTGAACTTATAGAGGTTTATAAAATTATGAAGGCATGGATAGGGTGAAGAGTAAAGGTCTTTTCCCCGGGCTGGGGGAGTCCAACACTAGAAGGCATAGGCTTAAGGTGACAAGGGAAAGACTTAAAAGGACCTAAGAGGCAACATTTTCACGCAGAGTGTGGTGCATGTTTGGAATGAGCCACCAGAGGAAGTGGTGAAGTTTCCTTATACAAGACATAGCTGTACAAGGAGAACATTAAAAATAAAAAGAACTTTTCAAATTGTTTTAGATGAAATGGTGAACAATTCCCAGCTCTATCCAAATGGCAGTCAGAATCATAGAATCCTCGTAGTGTGAAAGCAGGCCATTCAGCCCACTGGGTCTACACTGACCATCCAAATAGCATCCCACCTAGATCTGCCCCCTACCCTATCCCCTTAACCCTGCAGCCAATCCACCTAACCTGCACATCCGTGGACACTATGAGTAATCTAGCATGGCCAAGCCACCTAACCTGCCCATCTTTGGACTGTGGGATGAAACCAGAGCACCTGGAGGAAACCCACACAGACAGAGGGGAGAGTGTGTAAAGTCCACACAGACATTCACCCAAGGCTGGAATCGAACCCGGGTCACTAGCGCTATGAGGCAGCAGTGTTAACTGCTGAGCCACCATACCACCCAGTTCTCTTATCTGTAATGTGAAAGCATCACAGATCCTCTTCAGAATTTTTGTAGGTGTTATGTTCACTTCCTATTTTCCGTTCAAATATAAACATTCATATTCACCAGATACCCATACAGTTTCAGTGATATGATTTCCCACAGACAGGGTAAATGGCAACTAATGTTCACACGACAGAGGTATCACACAATGGCCATCAACAACAATAGAGAAAGCCTAATCACCTCCCCACAATGAGATTGATATGGCCAATTCTGCCACTATCAACACTCCAGGGTTTATCGTCAAGCAAAAACTCAAAGACTTAAATGACATGGCCATTAAAGCAGATTAGAGGCTAGATATTCTGTAGTCAGTGGCTCCCAGCTTGGCTCCCCAAAGCCTCTCCAGGATCTACAAGACACAAGTCAAAGTATGATGGAATACTCCCCACTTACACAAAAAGGCGGAGTTACAACAATACTCAAGAAAAAGGGACCGTTACGGTTCTGTGTTAACTTACCAATCTCACACTAGGACTGCTTATCTATTTGCAGGTTATGTTTGTTTGAAGATATAGTACAGAATTGTTCAGAAAACAGATACACTATAAAGATTCAGAAAGTACTGTTACAGGAAATGAGGAGGAATTTCTTCTCTCAAAGGATAGGGGATCTGTGGAATTCTTCACCACAGAGGACTGTTGAGTTAGTGTTTTCAAGGTGGAGACAGATTTTTAAACAGTAAGGGAAATCAATCGTTATAGGGACAAAGCAGGAAATTGGGAGCTAAGGATTATCACAGCAGCCACAATCTCACTGAATAGAACAGCAGACACTATGGACCAACTGGCCCACTTGTATTCCTGCATCTTCAGTTTTTAGGTGTCACGAGTCCCGTTTGCAGTAGGTATCCTTTGATTCCCAGCAGCCATCCCTCTATTTCCCAAGAACCTTGCAAGGTTTGAACTCTGATGGAGTGGAAGGCTTCACTGCTGACAAACTTAGCAGGTTAGCAAGGGGGACAGTCTCAATGTGACATGGTTGATAGCACCCTGCAAATCAGGGAAGCCAGCAATGGTAGAGAATGCCACTGCTGAAGCTTCTCGATGCTCCTTGGAAAGAGGGAAGGGTATCAAGAGCTGTGTTCTGGATAAAATGGCAAGAGTTACATCCCAGAGTCATTTATTGGTCGGGGATTGGGAGAGGCCATGCAAATACCCAGTATTCATATTGAATTCCATTTTGGAAGTTATTTTTGAATCATTTAAAGACTGTGATTTTCACATTGTGCTTTACGTGGACGGAAAGAAGAAAACACTGTTTTAAAACAGGGTTATAAAGGATTGCTGCATGTTTTGAAAAGCAAGTAACCTGATACTTATGGCAAGCATCATGTAACCAATAGTTTGAACAAGGAGTAATTGAAGTGGTTCCAGATGAGTGGGAGCCAAGGGTTCCGTGTATTGATGCAACTGGGGAGCAACAAGAAGTTGACTGGTTTACAGACTAGTGACCGCTTATCAATGACAAAAGTCTTTTGCCTGCCAACAATAATGTGGTTGGTTCTCAGGAGCTGAACAGCTTGGGTTAGGAACAAGATGGAGAGATATATTTTGATCTCCATTAGCTGTCTCGACTTGATGGACTGAATAGCCTGCATCCATACTGTATGGATTCTATATTTTTTCATCTCCTGCAGTCATAACCCATTTTAAACCTGAAGAAAACTAGTTTTTGTTTGCTTCAGCAGTTGCTGTAAGACGTGACTTTTAATTGACGAGTCAGTGACCTTGTATAAGTGACCCAGCCACCTTGTGTCTCCTGCAAACCAAACCAATGGAAGCATCTGAGAAACAACATGTTAACCAGCACAGAAACAATAAAGATCACCTCAGTAACCTCTGAATAAGAACCACTGAATTGCCTTCCAAGTTTATCTTTGCCAAAAACCTATTAGTGTGTGTGCGCGCGCATGTGCGTGTGTGTGCACGTTTGTGTGTGTGCGTGTGCGGTAATAAACAGTAATTCCTGTTAAGTAGAGAAGCATGGTCTGTCTTCAGGGAGAGGTGAGCACTGCTAGGTGTGGGGTGCTTTATTTCCCCCTCAAGCTGTATTTTGATTTAATTCCTACTCTCCCCCTTCACTTTTGGCACGTAAGCATTGCCCCTATCAGGCCTTGTTTGTTACCGGTTCCCTGGACACATAGGGGTTTTTCTTGCTGGTGGAAATATTAAATAAAGTTATTTGTAGAATGGTGTCTGCCCTGGGTCCCTGCACTTACAGACACACACAACATGGGTGCTGTAAACAAAAAAAAAAAAAACTGGTCTGTGCCTTCTATATGGGTCTGGAAATCAGACTGCTGTCGTGTTCATCTATTCTGTGCCTTCCTGTGCTTTATTGGCTCCTTATATTTGGCGTTGTCCCCCTTGCCAGCTATTGTTCTGTGTCCCAACATACTGACTCCAATCCCCATATTTGAGTTTCCCAATTACACCAGCTTAATACAGATTGTCCCCAATAACCCCCCTTGACATATGCAGCCGAGAATCCCGGGAGTGACTGTGGCCCATTCTTGGACTCATTTGTGGTCTCAGCAGCAACTGAGACCAGCCCAGCCCCGACTGATATCAGTCACTGACGTACTGATAATCCCCGAACTGATATGAATTGAGGCGCATGACTGACTGAGGCCCGGAACGGAAAGGCACAAATCTCCGGACCATGATTGGACCAAGCACCTGAATGACAGAACCAAACCCCTACAATCAGACTGACGATGCCCTTGACCAAGCATGACACCCCACTTTCACTGCCTATAGACCCCTTGACTCTTCCGAGGACTACTTTGCTTAGCCTTTCAGTTGTGGCCATTTGGTTGAAGTGCAGTGTGTGGGGCATATAACATGACTGTTCAGTGTTGGCAAACATGTCAATCTGCCTGGCTTTCTGTTTCTGCTAAAGGGCAAGGCAAGACAGAACAACTGTAAGCCTATAGGATATACATGAAGCAGTAATGAGCAAAAAGGCATGGTAAGGTAGGATGTTGTGAGTGAATAATTAAGCATAAAGTGATTCAATGCAAAGAAAGCAAGCTAAGACCCCTGATTCCCATACATGAGAAGGGTGTGTCTCCCCACACTGGCACCAGCATTGGAATATAAAATGTACAAAAGCTCCAAACTGCAGTAGTGAAGGGCTAAACTGAAATTTAAATGAGTCCAAGGTCTGCCACAATGATGTGGTGAGGCTGATGCTTTGCCAATGCTGACTTTTGTGGATGCTAAATTTGGTGGTGGCGGCTCACGGAGGGTGCCCTGAGATGTTAGGCAATAATGACCAACATGGAGAAGGTGCCAGTGAGCTGCAGCACGCTGACTTTCAAGTAGGGGATTGAAGCCATCTAGTTTCTCACTGGCACCTGGGAGAACAACAATCACAAAATGAGGCAGGATTGGTCAGAAGGGAGATGCAAATATACAGAAGCGGGTTGTCGCTACTTAGTCATAGAGTTGTAGATATTTACAGCATAGAAACAGACCCTTCGATTCAACTTGTCCTTGCCGACCAGATATCCTAAATTAATTTAGTCCCATTTGCCAGCATTTGACCCATATCCCTCTAAACCCTTCCTATTCATGCAACCCTCCAGATGCCTTTTAAATGCTGTTATTGTACCCAGGCTCCTCCACATCTTCTGGCAGCTCATTCCATACATGCACTACCCTCTGTGTGAAAAAAGATTGCCTTATGTCCCTTTTAAATATTTCCTCTTTCAATTTAAACCTATGCCCTCTAGTTTTGGACTCCACTACCCTGGGAAAAAAGACCGTGTCTATTTACCTTATTCATGCCTCTCATGATTTTATCAACCTGTACAAGGTCACCCCTCAGCCTCCAGGGAAAATAGCCCCAGCCTATTCAGCCTCTCTCAATAGCTCAAACGCCCCCATCCTGGCAACATCCGTGTAAATCTTTTCTGAACCCTTTCAAGTTTCACAACATCCTTCACAACTCTAGTGAGAGTCTCATTTTCCACTGAAACTTGGGCAACACGCACTCTGTTTTTTTTAAATTGCAGCCAACAAATGTGGGCAGTTACAAGTCCAAAGTAGGTTGATAAACATCCTGTGTGGTGGCTTCTTACACCTTGAGAATTTGAGACATCCAAGGTCTCCGTGTTTGGACGCAGAGCCATCACAACACTGTAGAATGAAACTGTTGATGGGAACCATTTCATACGTGTCTATCGCCCATGGAGTGTTGATGTTTCTTATACTCTGATGAAACGTGGAGGAGACAAGTAGTCTGTAAACTCTATTGCTTGAAGACTTCAATTCATCTTTAAACAATGAGATGAATGAATTTCACAATGGATGTGAGGCTCCTTCACTTAGGTCCATATTTAATAAGGCTTTGGCTGCAGATTTTATTGTTCACAGCCTAAATGCCAGAAGTCACAAAGCCCAAAGCAGAAACTCTACTCCAGTTCCCCAATGCAGTAAAGCATCTCAAATCTAGCTATCCAAACTCTGGAGTAGTCAGACACTTCTGTAATATTCAATACATCAATTCCAAAAGAACAAAACTCAAAATAAACTCACCTGGATAATTCAGGCCACTTTCACACAGATCTGTCCTGCACTACAACTGACCCTTGACCCCAACTACATGTAGCTCAACTGTCAGATCCAAAATCCAGTATGACCTGGGTCCAGTGGTTGTTGGTTTGGAGGCACTGCATTTACTTCTGTATAAAATTCCCTAATATGGCTAGGATGTTACTCTATTTAAAAAAAAATGAGTACACACACACGAGAGCTCACAAAAGCGCTGTGTCTGAGGTGTGAAACTGTAACACAGAGCTGTTACACCCTTCAGAAAAATTCATCTTCCTAAAGATCACAATACTCCAAAATCACCTCAGAGAAAAACTGGCCACAATTACTTGCTTAAAGTCAGATCTTCTCCAATCAATTATGTGTAGCCCAAAGACAAAAGTTCACAGGAAGTGTCAACAATACCTTTTTGAAGAGTGTGGAAGTGTTCTTTTGAGAAGTGAAAGGTTTTTTTTTCAGTTATATAATTGATACTTGTAATTAGAATTTAGATTATATGAATGTAATAAGCAAGGCTTCAGTGACAAATTCCAGCCCCCAGTATAGTCCACTTCTGGAGTTTCTTACTTTCTCTATGATGGAAACTGAACGTTAAGCCTGACAATCTCAATTTCAATCTAAATTGATGGAAGTCCAGAATAAAATCTACATTGAAGGTTCATTTTATAAGTATTTGTGCTTATAAATAGAGATTTCAAATCTCTGAAGCGAACATTGGAAAGCATCAGCCCAGCTACGCTACTTTTTGGATGGATATAGGGGTGAAGAAAATAAATGTGAATAGTTAGGTTATCAACTCATAGCCTAGATTAGGGCTTACCAAAGCGGGGGCTGTGGGGAGTTGGGGTGGGGGGGGGGGGGGCGCGGAGGGGGAGTCTGGACTCCAAATCAGCTCATGTTGATAGTCTGGTGTTATAAGCTCTGCATCAGCAATGGAGATCTGACTATGCTGTAAAAGCTATGTTTACCCTCTAACAGAATGCCATTTCCATCCTAACTATTTTTACCTTTCCACCCCCACTTCCATTCTCTCAGTTCTAAGGGGTCATGACAATTTTCAAGCCTCAGAATGGAGTCACAATGGGATTAAATTTTCAATAGCAATGGCTAATATTGATACTTGAATATTAGGTTTGAGGTTTTGTGCTTAGTCGGAAATGCCATTACTCCGACTTTGGGAGTGAAATTTGTTTTTGGAGGCATTACACCATGGACAAACTGGAAACATTTTACTCTTCAAAATGAAAATAATATTGCTTGCAAGGTAACACAAGCTCAATTTTACCCTTCCACATTCCCAAAAGACTAATATCACCTCCATCAAATGGAAGCCCTTTCTTCCTGCTCCAGCGATACAGATCTTGGGAATGTGTATAAACTACGAGGAGGTTAGTGCTAAACTTCAAGAGGACATTGGCTGGTGGAACGGGCAGATGCACTGGGGAAGGATGTTTAGTCAGTTTAGATTCCTCAAAGTGCAACTACAGGAAGCGAGGGATGAGATTGCTGCGTCTTTGGTGATGATCTTTGCGTCCTCACCGTCCACTGGAGTAGTACCAGGTGATTGGAGGGTGGCAAATGTTATTCCCTTGTTCAAGAAAGGGAATAGGCATAATCCTGAGAATTACAGACCAGTCAGTCTGACTACTGTGGTGAGCAAATTATTGGAGAGGATTCTGAGAGATAGTATTTATGATTATTTAGAAAAGCACAGTTTGATTAGAAATATTCAGCATGGCTTTTTGAGGGGCAGTCATGCCTCACAAGCCTTGAGGATGTGACAAAACATATTGATGAAGGTAGAGCAGTGGATGTGGTGTTTATGGACTTTAGCAAGGCATTTAAGAAGGTTCCCCATGGTAGGCTCATTCAGGAAGTAAGAAGGCATGGGATTCAGGGAAATTTGGCTGTCTGGATACAAGACTGGCTGTCCAATAGAAGTCAGAGGGTGGTAGTAGGTGGAAAGTATTCAGCCTGGAGTTCGGTGACCAGTGGTGTTCTGCAGGGATTTGTTCTGTGACCTCTACTCTGTGTGATCTTTATAAATGACTTGGACAAAGAAGTGGAAGGGTGGGTTAATAAGTTTGCTGATGACACGAAGGTTGGTGGGGTTGTGGATAGTGTGGAGAGCTGTCGTAGGTTGCAACGGGTCATTGACAGGATGCAGAGCTGGGCAAGAAGTTGCAGATGGAATTCAACCCGGAAAAATGTGAAGTGATTCATTTTGGAAGGTTGAATTTGAACGCAGAAAACAGGGTTCAGGGCAGATTCTTGGTAGTATTGAGGGATCTTGGGGCCCACGTCCATAGATGCCTCAAAGTTGCGATCCAAGTTGATAGAGTTGTTAAGAAGGCATGTGGTGAGTTGGCTTTCATTGGCAGGGGAATTGAGTTTAAGAGCCGTGAGGTTCCGCTGCAGCGCTATAAAACCCTGGTTAGACCAACTTGGAATATTGTGCACAGTTCTGGTCACCTCATTATAGGAAGGATGTGGAAGCTTTAGAGAGGGTGCAGAGATTTACCAGAATGCTGCCTGGACTGGAGGGCAGGTCTTATGAGGAAAGGTTGAGAAAGCTAGGGCTTTTCTCATTGGAGCAAAGAAGGATGAGAGGTGACTTGATAGAGGTGCATAAGATGATGAGAGGCATAGATAGAGTGCATAGCCAAAGACTTTTTCCCAGTGCGGAAATGACTATTATGAGGGGGCATAATTTCAAGATGATTGGAGGAAAGTATAGGGGAGATGTCAGAGGTAGGTTCTTTATACAGAGAGTGGCGGGTGTGTGGAATGCGCTGCCGGCGGTGGTAGTGGAGTCAGATACATCAGGGACATTTAAGTGACTCAAGGCCAGGCACTTGAATGATAGTAAAATGTAGGGTACGCAGGGTAGGTTGATCTTAGAGTAGGATAATAGGTCGACACAACATCGTGGGCCAAAGAGACTGCACTGTGCTGTACTGTTCCATGTTCTATGTTCTAAACTGTTTGTTTTGCGGTGAACCACCGTTTTCCTCCCACAGTCCAATTATATGTAGGTTAGGTGGTTTGGCCATGCTAAATTGGTCTGTACTGACCAGGGATATGCAGGCCAGGTGGCTTAACCCAGAGCAAAAATGCTATATGAGGTTACAGGGATGAGGTGGATCTGGATCGGATGCTCTTTGGAGGATTGGTGGTGACTCGATGGGCCGAATGGCCTCTTTCTGCACAGTAGGGAATTTATGATTCTATATTGTTATGAGGTGACTGGCAAAAGAACCAAAAATGACATTAGAATTTCTTTTAATGTAAAGTGTGCTCAGGATTTGGAATGTATGCCTGAGGATGTGGAGGACGAAAATTCAATTGTAACTTTCATAAAAATACAGGAGGATTTAAAGTAACATGCAGGGTGATGGGAAGCGGCAGGGAATGGGTTTAGTTGAATCATTTTTACAAAGAACCAGTGTGGATTTTGTCTGTGCCGTAACCATTTTGTGATCTCAGTGGGATCTTTAAGCTTCTTTGAGGCGATCTGGAGGGAAAAACAGTCCTCCTGGTCTAAAACCCTACACAACTCTTTCCGTAACACCACCAAAAACAGGCAGATAAATCCATCGTGCTGCTATTCATTGCTGTCTCAAAATAGTAGCTTCATTCATCAGCAAAAGAAGAATTAGCTGAAGTTGGATTTAAATCATAGAGTCATACAGCATGGAAACAGGTCCCTCGGCTCAACTTGTCCATCCTGCCCAGGTTTCCTCAACTGCACAAGTCCCATGTCCCTCAAAACTTTTCTTATCCATGTACCTGAAAACACTGTACCTGAAGTCATAGTGTCATAGAATCCCACAGTGCAGTAAGAAGCCACTTAGCCCATCGAGTCTATGCTGACCCTCTGGAGAGCATCCCACCCAGACCGAGCTCACTGCCATCCCATGGCTCTGCATTTACCATCGTTAATCCATCTAACCTGCAGACCTTTGGACTGTGGGAGGAAATTGGAACGCCTGGTGAAAACCCACGCAGACACGGAGGAACATGCAAACTCCACACACACAGCCACCCAAGGTTGGAATCGAACCTGGGTCGCTGGCACTGTGCGGCAGCAGTGCCAACCGATGTGCCATCATGCTGCCCAAAACAAGACAATCAACCAGTCTTACTGATATACATCTTCCACAATTGTCAACAGATGCGTGCTTGAAAAGTATTTTACGTGGAAAATAAGTGATGAATCTATGTTCCTCTAATACTTGATAAAAGGATTAGACTTGAAACAATGAAACATGTTCGAGAAGACTTTTTAAATTCAGATTAGTAAAGGACTGGGTTAAAGTTCACTTGAGCCAGTTCAGAGAAACAGAAAACGGACAAGAATTACTTACAAACTGCAGTCCTTGATAGCGAGCGATGGGAAAATCCTTCACAATGTAAGTCGGTGAGTATGCACAGGGTGGAAGGACATGATGCACCCTCGATGGATCTATCGCTGGAGCTAGAGAGGGAAAGAAAGCCCCACCTATATTAGAAAGTACCATAAATCAGTAAAGGCTAGCAAATTCACATGTAAAGGTGGTGTAGATTACTGTCCCCATTCAAACTAGCTATCAGTGGCACTGCAGCGACAATAAATGTTGCCTGATGTAGCTAATTACATCTCCGATCAATAAGTTTTTTAAAAAATGTTGACCGTGTGTTCTCAATCCATGTATCACGTGAAACTGCATATTTACTTTAAACTAGTTATACATGCTGAAGTGAATCATAATGCAGTTGAAGATGTCAGATATTAGGGCTGTGCAAACTACTGTTAATTGCACAAAGCAGGGAACTGGCACATTGATCAGTTCAATGATTTGGAATAATCAATCCAAGCCAGTCAAAGTAAACAAGATGACCAATAACGAGTATCTTTCACAGACCACATGAAGGTAAAGTTCAAGCAGCACGCAACTGCAGTCTGAATGGAGAGCACACACAGGGCTAACTCATATGAGTCAATAGTCTTAGTAACCTGTCAGACAAGGTACACAACTAACAGGCAGAAAGCAAAAATTCTCAACAAGTTGTGCTGTCATTGATAAATTTGTGGTTTGTGTACAAAATTAAGTGAAGGGAAGACAGACTGTAGACTGTTTCACTGACTGGTGCTAGATGGCAAGCAAATGTACAATTCAAGCAACATGTATCTATACTGACAGTATGGCAATTCTTGTTAAAATGAGCGCACATTGCTAAGTTCACATCTTTGGCCGGTGACCATTCCCAATGTGCTTCACTGTCTTGGATAAACAGTTCCCCCTGAGGTTTAGTAAAAGGTGAGTCAATAGTGGGGTTGCTTTCCTTGAATCACTTGGTGTAACAGCAGTATAAACAAAACAGACTCACCTTGTTGAAACCTTTCATCTTGCACTCAACGGGACATTTCACAAAACTACAAACTCAAAGGGAAAACCAACATTTGTCTTGCATGGGAGGAGAGTGCTGGTTGGTTGGCAAAGTGGACTGTGATTGTCCAAACTGTTGCCATTGGGAGATGCACCCATTGATGCTGATTGACAGTTAACAGCTGGGCATATTGAATTTAATTAACTTTAATAAAACCTGGCAACAAAAAGGCTTAGATAAAATGTCCGAGATAGTAAGAACGGCCGATGCTGGAGTTGGAGATAACACAGTGTGCAGCTGGAGGAGCACAGCAGGCCAGGCAGCATCAGAGGAGCAGGAACGTTGATGTTTCGGGTCCTCTGATGCTGCCTGGCCCGTTGTGCTCCTCCAACTCCACACTGCGTTATCTTTGATAAAATGTGCCTTTTTACAGCAATATTCAAGTTCTGAAATGCCAGATGGCTCAGTGAGGTAGAGTTGCCTTCAGACAGTATTTTCAATTGCATCAACAAAGTTTGAAAATGAAGTCAGGTTTCCCACTCTGTCCTATTCAGGGTACAAATGAAGACAAAAATAACCCTACTCCTCCCAATGTAGGGGTATTCTCGTGGTGCAGCAGTAATATCCCTACCTCTGAGCCAGGAGTCCTGGGTTCAAGTCCCACCTGCACTGGAACTTGTAATAACATCTCTGAACATGTTGATGAGAACCTACCTAAACATTGAAAAGCTTACTTGGCCCCTCCACAGGGCACTGCTGAACGGGGGTCACATATTAGCCAGACAAATTAGGCTACCTTCTCTAAAATAGAATATAATACTATTGCATCCGGATGATCAAGATTCACTTCATTCACATGCTTGCAGAAGAGTTGCGAATGCTACAGTCCTGTTTTAAAGAGCGGAGACAGATAAGCCCAGTAATTACAGCTTAACGTGAGCACTGGAAAAACTTATACAAACGGATTCTTATTGGTATGTCAAATGTGCCAGCAGCAGGGCAGAAAGTGCCTGGACTTCCACTCGGAGGTGGGACAGTTGGCTACATGCAGTCAAAGATTGTCCAGAGGTAGGTGGGTGGATGGGGGAGGGCAAGAGATTGATGGCCCTGCCGCTGTCTCATAGGGTTGGTTCCCAGGCACCATGTTTAAAAGGCCGCTGGACAGACAGACAGACACTCCCTCTAATCCAATAGCATCAGTCTGGTAGTGTGACTGGATGTTTTGAAAGTTCAATCACTGCTGCAGCTGAGTCGATCACTTGGAAACTGTGACCGCAACTGTCTGCTCTTTGTGAGTCATGTTTCAGTGTAAAGAACAAGTAGTCATTCCATTGTTTATGTCTCTCTGTAGGTTACCCTTGTGATGCACAGCATTAGCAGCAAAAGGTGCATCTGCACGACTGAAGTGTCATAGGGTTATACAGCACAGAAACAGACCCTTTGGACTAACCAGTCCATGCCAAATATAATCCCAAACTGAACTAGTCCCACCTGCCTGCTCCTGGCCCATAGCCCTCCGAATGTTTCCTATTCATGCACTTATCAAAATGTCTTTTAAACATTGTATCCATCACTTCCTCAGGAAGTTCATTCTTCATGTGAATCACTATTTGTATAAAAAAAATTCGCCCCTCATGTCTTTTTTTTAAATCACACTCCTGTCACCTAAAAAATGTGTCCTCCAGCCTTGAAATCCCCCAGAATGACACCTACTATTAACCCTATCTATATCCGTCACGATTTTACAAAATTCTCCTGGATAGATTTTTAAAAATTCATTCAGGGCACTTGGGATGGGCAGTAAATGCTGGCGCAGCCCTAACTGCCCTTCACAAGGTGGTGGTGAGCTGATTTCCTGAACCGTTGCAGTCTATTTGTTGCAGATATCCCCTCAATTGCTGTCAAAGTGACAGTTGCAGGATTTTGACCCAGCAACACTGAACGAATGGTGATATACTTCCAAGTCATGGTGAGTGACTTGGGGGGGGAGCTTGCAAGTCATGGTGTTCCCATGTATCTGATGATCCTTGGTGAATTGCTGCAGTACATCTTTTAGATGGTATATACCGCTGCTAATGAGGGTCAGTGGTGGTGGGAGTGAATGCTTGTGGATGTGATGCCAATCAAGTGGGCTGCTGTGTCCTGGATGGTGTCAAGCTTCTTGAGTGTTGTTGGAGCTGCACCCATCCAGGCAAGTGGGGAATATTCCATCACACTCATGACTTGTGCCTTGTAGATGGTGGATAGGCTCTGGGGAGTTAGGAGGTGAGTTACTCACTGCAAGGCTGTCTCATCTGCTTTTGTAGCCATAGTACTTATAAAACTTGTCCCATTCAGTTTCTGGTCAATGGTAACTCCTAGGATATTGACAGTGAGGAACTTAACTGTGGGAATGCCATTGAATGTCAACCAGCAATTGTTAGATCCTCTCTTGTTGGAGGTGATCATTGCCTGGCATTTGTATGGCATGAGTATAACTTGCCACTTGTCAGCCCAAGTCTGAATATCACCCAGCTCTTGCTGCATTTGGATACGGACTGCTACAGTGTCTGAAGAGTCGTGAATGGTACTGAACATTGTACAATCATTGGCGAACATCCCCACTTCTGACCTTATGATGGAGGGAAAGTCATTGATGAAGCAGCTGAAAACGGTTGGGCCTAGGACACTCCCCTGAGAAGTGTACGAGTGACCTTCGACACACACACCATTTTCCCTTGTGCCAAGTATAAGTCCAACCAGTGGAGAACATTTCCCTGACTCCCATTGACTCCAGCTCACCTTTGGAGTTCACCTCTCCTGTTTTGTCCATGTTTGCATCAAGGCTGTAATGAGGCCAGGAGCTGAGTGATCTTGACAGAATCTAAACAAAGCACTGGTGAGCATGTTAAAGTCAAGCAAATGCTGCTTGAAAAAGCTTTTGCTACGTTCCATCACTTTACTCATGATTGAGAGTAGACTCAGTAATTGGCTGAATTAGGTTTCTATACAGGACATATTTGCCTACATTTCCATACCGTCAGGTAAATGTCAGTGTTGTAACTGTACCGGAATACAGCAATGTTTGGAGCAGAATTCTTCAGTATCATTGTGAGAATTTTGTCAAGGCCAATAGCTCGTGGAGTTCCCAATGCCTTCAGTGCTTTCATCACATCACACAGTGAGAATTGAATTGGTTGTAGACTGGCACCTATGATGTTGAGAACTCCTGGCAGCAGCCAAAGATGAATTATCCACTGCTGGCTGAACCACTATTTACAACTGCAGCACAGCGGAACAGCTATGGGATCCGTAAATTAAACTGACTCCAATGCTGAAGAAGAGTCAATGGCCTGCTGTGTCCTGCCAGGGAAATGGTGCGGTGCAGTCACTGCACAGTGGCACTCGGAAGGACGTGAAACAATATGAAAGTTCGTGGTGATACCTGCAGTGTAGAACAAAGTAGGGGAGCTGGTCAGGGAGCAGGCTGGATGCTCAGGTGTGCAAGGGGAGGTTAACGTGCTTCCAAACTGATACTTAGAACGGGGCACATGGGAGACACGTGTGACCTCTACCTAATCCTTGTGCTGTCCACTACAGATCCTCTCTGTCAGGAGACTCATCTGCTGAAGGCTTGAACTCCACCTCTCAGCTTGATGATTCAGCACTTAAAACCACAGAATTATACCATAAAGAGGCTCTTCAGTCTCCATCGAGTCTGTACTGCCAAAACTACGCTAAAACGACACTAATCCCACTTTTGAGTTGTAAGCCTATTGTCTTGAATGTTATGACATTTCGGGTGCTCATCCATGTACTTTTTTCAAGTAGTGAGGTCTCCCATCTGTACTACCCTTCCAGGCAGTGCATTCCAGGCCCCCACTACCCTCCAAGGGAAAAGGCTGTTTCCTCATATCCTGTCTGAACATCTTGCCTTTCACTAGAAAATTCTGTCCCCTTGTTATTCAACAAAGGGGGACAGATGAAGGTCATTCCACCTATCACGCGCCTCATAATCTTATACACCTGTATCAGATCGCCCCTCAACGTTCTCTGCTCCAAAGAAAGCAACCGAAGCTTACCCAGCCGTTCCTCATTGCTGAAACACTCCATCCCAGGCAACATCCTGGCAAATCTCCTCTGCAATCGCATCCTTGAAGGACACATTATTACACCATTCTCACCACACAGACAGTCAACTTGGCGGAATAGCTTCACAATTAGGCTTGGAGTGACAATTTGATGAACATGTTACAGCACTGACGGAGGATGTGACAACCAGGCTACCTGATAGTCTGAGTTTCATGCTGGTGACATGGCTCTGGAACGAGCCGCAAGAAAAATGATAGAAATGCAAAGAGATGCAGTGGAACATCTGTCACAACCTCTGCGCAGTCTTAAACAAAGAGTGGAAGAATTCATCTAAACTACGAGATCTTTCATGGACAGGTTAGCAACTGTTGCAGAGACTCAGGTCCAGCAGAACGGTTAGTGGCTGGCAGACATGTATTCGGCCCTGTATTCTATCACTTTAGCCATGGGCTGTGTACACCATTAGTGAGAGGAGTACAAGGAACATCTACTCCACAAGTTGGAGAGGCGAGATCATGCAGCAACACAGAGGAACGTCACTCCAGCAGGTGAGGCCAATGAGAGTACAACTTGACCTGTTCAGGAGACACTTAAGCAGGCCCCAAGGCCTCAGCAGCGGAGGACATACCTGGAAATGGGGCATAATCGGAGACAGCAGGTCCACCTCAGCTGTTGATTTTGGGGTGGACAGATGAGGCACCAAGTTATGGGAATAAAACAATTATTCTTTCAAATGGCACTAATGTGGTACAGTGCCCAATTGTGTTGTGATATTTTAGATTTATGTTTAAGTACAGAGTTTTGAGCACCTTATTCATCCGTGCTGAATGATCATGTTATTGGGACTTTTGAAACCACATGACGGTTATTAAGGGCTTGGTACTTCTTTGAAATAATTGATGTCTGATGTGTGGGCTACAGAGATAATATATACTATGTGGCCTCAGCTGTTATAGCAAACCTGAGCTTTTTGGAATATGATGGTCCTGATGTTTGTTAACCATTATAAGCTGGTAGAATTGAAACAGACATAAGAGAGTTGAGTGTCTTTGGAACATCCTTTGTCAAAAGTTGGTGGAAGCAGAATCCTAGAGTATTCTTAAGGTAGAAGTAGATTGATTATTGGCAAGCAGGTGGGTAAACGATTGTTTGGATAAGACAGGATGGGTAAGAACATCAGATTTCATCCTATAACAGATTAATGAGACCATGAACACGTCTCTTAAAAGTGTATCGGCATACTGACCACGAGGCATAACACAATTCAAAAGACTCACTTAAAGCACAGATGGAGAAGGTACAGGTATACTGGTAATGCTGCTGGACTGACAATTTAAAAGCCCGAGCCAATGCTCTGGGGACGTGTGTTCAAATCCCAACACTGCAGATGGTGAAATTTGAGTTCAATAAAATCTTCAATTAAAAGCTAAGACCAATCACGTAACCACTGTCAACTGTCATATAACAAAACACTGGCTCACTAATTTCCTTCCTCTAAAGGAGGAAATCTGTTGTCCTTACCAGGTCTGGCCTACATTTGACAGTCCTTGATAAATGTTGGCCTACCCAGCATTCTCTACATTCCAGTAATGAAGAAAATGGAGGACGTTTGGCCCTTCAAAACCTAGCTCTCTTTAACTTTGCCCCTCTGAGAAAGGCAAAATCTATTTTTTAAAAAAAATAGAGATCTTCACTTCAACTTGAAATATGAGACGGTTATTTTATATTTCTGAGCACCTGCATAGAGAAACCTGCTAATTATTTGTGACCAAAATTCTAGACAATTAAAAGCAGATGCTTCAATGACGATGAGTCAAAGTTGCAATTACATTTAAATTATATGGTTCACTGACAGCTTTTGGTTTAGATATGTTTTTATTTTGAATCCTATTAAGTTATCTTCTGATGGTTGCATTGCATTTCAGTGTTAAATTAGCAGTGTAGGAGTTATTCAGGAGTGTAATACAGATCAATTTAAGACACAGTAGAGATGATTTAATGAGGAGTGTGGGAGATATTACAGAATATTCCCGTAGGCTACAATTGAAATGTATCTACCCTTTTGACTGAAGACTGCTGAAAGCCATAAGAAGCTTCCTGGCTTTGAGCCTACACTAAAAGACAAGTCAAGACAGAGGAACTGCATCCCTGCTCGCTCTGGCTAAGGGCTGAAAGGGAAGGAAAAACAAAACAAGGCAGGGATGCTATCAGCATCTTGGTATATGCTAAGAAAGCAAGTGTAAGATGCGGCCTGGTTCATTCTGTGAACTGGACATCTGTCCCAGTGCACAGTATGTCCTTGCAGCAGCAATCCAATAATAGTTACCCATGCCCTCCAAAGCACAGTGTTAAAGTGCAGAACCGTCCTGTAAGTGGATCAGCGATGGGTCATGACAGTGTGGAAAGGCTTGCACGTTAGGTGCCAGGGTCAATGAATGGAGCGTGCCTGCAGCCACTGCCCATGATGTATGCCCTGTGACGTTGGCACCCGGTGTCCAAGATGGGAAGCTGGAGAATTAGTGGTTAAATGAAGTCTTTCATGTTGGGAGTTCTCAGCATCTAGTTTCTATCAAGTGGGTGGGAGCACGTGAACCTGCATGTCAATGAGATATGATTAGGTAGTAATGAGGGTGATGATCAGGGGGTGATGATCAGTATTAATGCCCGTTAATAGGGCACTCGCTGCTTTCGAGCAAGAATCTTGCCTTGACTTTCAGAACTTATTTGGAAATGTCGCTGTTGCTCCCAGTGTTGAGAAATGCCTCACTTGACATCTCATGCAATTTTCCCACACTGCATAGCCCAGTTGTTCAGGGCCTGGGAAGGTTCTGCCCTCTCTTCTCCTCTCCTTAAATGCCAGACCTGCTAATTATTTACAGTATTTTCAGTCTTTATTTTGGATTTCCAGCATCCACAGCATTCTGCCCTTGCTTCTGCATTTTCAAGTGTTACCACGTACAGTGTAAAATGTATGACAGGGTTTTACACTGAACAGTGAACATGGAATATTTCAGTTAATAATTTAGAAGTTATTAGTATTGCAGTGGGCAGTGTAGAATGCATTACAGAATGTTGACTGAGTTGGTAGAATGCATTAAAGAATGTCAGTGAGTAATGCAGGATATATTACAGAGTGCTAAAGTGTACAATAAAAATATTCTAGAATTTTATAGTGAACATTGTAGGATATTAGAGAGCATTACAGTAGTTAATGTACTAATCAGTACATTAGACAGTTAAGTGAGCAGTGTAAGGCATGTTAGAGAAAACTGCAGCAAGGGGTACAAGATACATTTGAGTGTATTACAATGAGACATACAGAGTCCTTTTTTATTCATTGTTGAAATACTGGCATCAGTGGTAATGCCAGCATTTAGTGCCACATCCTTAATCGTGCTTAAGATGCCAGTGGCTGCCTTTGAGTTGCTGTAGTACCTGTGTTATAGGTATAACCGTTGTGTTGTTTGAGAGGGTAATTTCAGGTTTTTGATCGACTGGGTGCGAAGGAACTGAGATATCATTCCAAGTCAGAACAGTCAGTGTGAGTAAGAGGGAAACTTACAAGTGGCAATGTTCCTGTGTGTCTGTTGCCCCTGTCCTTCAAGGTATAAGAGATAGTGAGGTTGGAAGGTATTATCCAAGCACCTTGACCAGTTGCAGCATCATGTGCATGTTGCTGCCACTGAGCATCCAGTAGGGGATGAACAGCAAATGTAAAGTGGTGACTTGGGGGGTGCTGATCAAGCCAACGCTTTCATTTTGGATGACGTTGAATTTGTTGTTAGAGCTTGTCCCAAGCAAGTGGGGATCATTCCATCACACTTCTGACTTGTGCCTTGTAGGCTATGGACAGGCTTTGGGGAGTCAGGTGGTGAGTCCGTCCTCATTTTATTCCTAGCCTCAGCTCTTAAAGCCACAGTAGTTATATAATAGAAATCATAGAATCATGGAATCCCTACAATGTGGAGGCAGGCCATGCAGACCATCGAGTCCGCAATGACTCTCTGAAGAGCATCTCACCCAGACCCACCCTATCCCTGTAACCCTGCATCTCCCATGGATAATCCACCTAGCCTGCATGTCCCTAGACACTATGGGCAATTTAGCATAGCCAATCCATATAACCTGCACATCTTTGGAATCTAGGTGGATACTGGAGCACCCAGAGGAAACCCACACAGACACGGGGAAAATGTGCAAACTCCACACAGACAGCCACCCGAGGCTGGAATCAAACCCGGGTCCACAGCACTATGACTAGTTCAGTTTCTGATTAATGAGAATACCCAGAAGGTTAATGGTAAGCAACTCAGCTAAGGTAGCACCATTGAATGTCAACAGGAGGTGCTTAGATTTTCTCCTGTAAGAGATGTTGATTGCCTGGCACTTGTATGGGATGGATGCTACTTACTACTTGCCAGCCAACATTTGATTGTTGTCCAGGTTTGGTTGAAAATGAGTTTGGTCTGCTTCAGTACCTGAGGAGTCGCAAACGACCCTGAATATTAAGTAATCATCAGTTAGCGTGTGACTTCTGATTGTATAACAGAGGGATGGTCATTCATGAAGCAGTTGAAGATGTTGGGCCTCAGACACTGCTCTGAGGAACTCCTGCAGAGATGTCCTGGAGCAGAGTTGACTGTCTCCAAGAACGACAACCATTTTCCTTTAGCCAGTATGACTTGCTGCTGCCACAGACTTCAAATTTGCTTGGGCTTCTGATTGTCACACTCAACCAAATGTTACCTTGATGTCAAGGGCAGTCACTGCTGTTGCAAAACAGATTTATTTTTACTGAACATGAAGAAATCTAGAGGAATATTAAACTGTTGGGACACTTTCAGGATTGAAACAAAGAGTTTAGAGCCACGTGCTTCCTTAAAAATGATGTCAACAGTTAAATGTGTGCTGATAACAAAAGGTGAAGTGATTTTGGAGAAGCAGTCAAGCAAAGCTATGAGCTAAATCAGAGACAATTTTTATGGCCCTTTTTAAGCTGTAAATCCTCGATTTGAAAGACAATGGTGCCCATGTATTGACTGTTCTGTTTCTGGCCTTGGTTTTGTGTATCTACAGACCCAGGTGATCAGAAGAGGGGAAAAAAAAACTGACAGTATGTCTGAGAGGGTTATAAAGAAGGGCAAGGGTCTTTCACTATTACAGTAAGCAGTATAAGGTATATCACAGAATGTTGTAGAGATTCGAATATGTCAGAGGGTGTTGTAGTAAGCATGTACAATATATTAAGAGTGTGTTGTTGGAATGGTACAGAATACATCAGACAATACCACAGAGAGGGGTGTGTGACATTCAGTGATATGAGCAGTTACTGCATTTTTAAATAAAGCACACTTGTTCAGAGCGGAGATTTCTGCATTATGTAGATTTTATGAATTCTGTCTAGATCTTTTAATATATTTCTACAAACATAATATTTCTGATTATATATTATTCATGAAGTATTTATAGCACCAGAGGACTCAGTAGCTCTTATTAGAGCTATTTATGGCTGTGCTCGGTGCTTTTATGCACAACACAAAAGTAGACTTGGCTTGGCAACAGTCATTTACTATAACATTTCAAGCAGTTCATCACTTGCTCTGCCTTATCTCATTAGGAAACATGCTGGCTTTTTGACAACTCAGAGGTGTAAAGTTTTTTGTGATTTTGGTGGGTTCAAAGGGCAACAGGCTGCGGACATAAGCATTTATCCATGATCAACAATGGTGTAATTTTTAAGATGTGATCTCCTTCACTCAAAATGACTTTCAATGTGAGAATTAATTTCTTAACAACAAGGCAATCCAAAATGTTTAAAACAAAGACTACCGAATATGGAGTGTGTGTGTGTGTATAGGATTATTTGTAAAACTTTCACTTTCAGTTGCAGGACTGAGTTGGTCGGTTAGCTCAGTTGACTGGATGGCAGGTTTGCAATGCAGAGTGATGCCAACAGCATAGGTCCTATTCCTGAGACACCACGAAGGACTCTCCTTCCCAACCTCCCCTCTCACCTGAGGTGTGTTGACCCTCATGGTAAACCACCATTAGTCACCTCTCTCTAATGAGGGACTAGCCCTCTGGTCTGGTAAGTCTGTAACAACTGTATCTTTGCCTTCCTTAGTCCTGGGAAAATTGAACAATGACTACTTTGCTCACACAAGCTTAACGTGACCTTTTTTGCTTATTTGCACTAGATATATCCATATGTTCCCTGTCACTGGTCGTACTCATTCGGGGGCCTTATCCACCATAATCTGGAGAGTGCTTTCTGAGGTGAAATATCCAGCTAAACAATAGTATTCCTGAATGATGCAGGCAGTAACCGTTGTTTTGTGTATTGGCCACTGATGCCACCTTATCATTTTCTTCTCTCTTTTTTCAGAAGGCACACTAAAAGCACAGAATGGAGATGATACACAACTTCAAGCGAACAATTAACTCTGTTACACACAATATAGAATGAACAGTATGAAGGTTTCACAGTGAGCAAAGCTAAATTGTTAGACCTTCTGCAGTGGAAAGCAATAAATATGCAACTTTACAAAATCTCTGAACACTGACTCACTTTGCCTTGCTAAGCTCCTCAAGCTAACTGGCACACACATTTAAAACATGACACATACAACATCATCAGCAACTTCCATTTACATTGCATCTTTAGTGCACATCACAGGAACATTACAAAGCTAGGTATGACACCAAACGACTTCAGTAGATATTACTGTAGATGACCAAAGAACTAAATTTAAGAAAATGCTGACAGAAGAAAGTGAGGATGAGGATTGTTGCAGGGAGCCTTAAGTAGGGAATTCTAGTCATAAGTGCCTAAACAGCTGAAGGTAAGACCACGTGAATAAAATCAGGGATTTTTTCAGAAGTCAGAGTTAGAGACGTTCAACTATCTTGGAGGCTTGTGAGGTTGGAGCTGATTAGGGAAATAAGGAGAGGCAAAGGTCATTCTGGTTTCTGAATGAAAAAATTAAAACTGAAGCATTGCTTAAACAGAAGTCAGCGTAGATCATTGAGTGTGCAGGATTATCAGAATGGGGTAGAACTGAGTTTGGACAAGGTCTGCAGAGTTTTAGATAGTCCCATGAATAGAACACAAGATTTGAGAGACAACAGTACATTGAAGGACACTGGTGAAGAATGGAAGTTTGCCTAAAGCTGGAGGCTCAGGGTGTACCTTTTGTCACCCAACAGCCATCCACTGAGAAGGTGTGGAGGTGTTAAGAGTGATGGCAAGAGCATAACAGCATCATGGCATCTCCCTGGAGGCTCTACAGGATCCTCTTGTGGTGGCTGCATGTTAAAGCAATTCGCAAACAGACCTGACCAGTCCATTGGGACCTTGATCACCAAATGGATCCAGTCATTTGATGCCCTGGACCTGACGAAATCCAGTCGTCAAAGCTAAACCTACAGACTCCCGGATTTGTTCAGCCACATCCATTTTGGTTTGACGTACTGGGACGTTCTCCAGTACAAAGCATTCATGACCCGGCTAATGTATTTGTGCGCTCTTGAATGTACATCACATATGCAGTGGTACAAGCAGGCAGCACAGCAACACCTTCTCCAGGATCATTAGGGGATGGGCAATAAATGCTGGCCTTGCCAGTCCAGCTCATATCCCTGGAATGAATTTAAAAACAAACTTGCCTTCCATGAGGGCACGTAAAACTAGTGACCACCTGACCAACAACATCTCCAAGATAACTGCTGCAAGAAGTTGCTCCCATCAGCCTTGTCCTGTGACTAGCCCATTTACTGTCAGCTCTTCCTTTATACCATTTCACTTCCAGCTGCTTGTTGAAAATTCACCCACTGTTTCGAAGTAATCTGGATTACTGCAGTAAGGAGTAATCATCTGAGTAATTTTAAGTGCTAGTAAAACAGACAGAAGTTACAAAAATGACAACTAGTCATCAAAAATCTACCAGAAAGGCGGTTTCAAAAAGGTGTAAACAGTGAATATCGAATGGTGGAATACGACATTGAAAATGTAAAACTCACTCAGAAAGAAGGTATCCCTGGGATCTGGTTTAAGCATATCTGCAGCATGCAACTCTCGGCGTGCCATCTTGTTACCTCCAGCATGACTTGCACGGGTTTGTGGGATATGATCAACACTGTTCATCTTCAGTGATGATTCATCTATGATCAAAAAATGAACCTCAGAACTCAGAACTGGAAACACAATATTGTATTAAGGGCATGGAAAACATAAGTTATCTGCCATTAACACACACAAATATTCAGGCATACTCAAATATGTGCGCTGTAGACATTTGATTTGATTTATTATTGTCGCATGTACCAAGAAACAGTGAAAAATGTTGAATTGCATTCAAACCAGACAAACCATAGCTTAAGTACATCAGTGTAATAGAACAGAATTCAGAATATAGTGTAATATCTACACAAAAGGTGCAGAGAAAGATTAACTCTAAAATATGACAGGTCTGTTCCTAAGTCTGATAACAGCAGGGAAGAGGCTGTTCTTGAATCTGTTGGTACATGTTTTCAAACTTCTGTACCTTCTGGCAAAGAGGGTGGGACAGAGTATAACTGGGGTGGGAGGGGTCTTTGATTATGTTGGCTGCGTTCCTAAGGCAGAGGGATGTGTAGATGGAGTCAAGGGAAGGAAGGCTGGTTTTCATGATGGACTGGGCTGTGTTCACAGCTCTCTGTACATTACTGCGGTTTTGGGCACAGCAGTTGCCATGCTGAGCTGTCATGCATCTGGATTGGATGCTTTCTATGGTGCACCTATAAAAATTGGTAAGAGTCATTGTGGACGTGCTGAATTTATTTAGTCTTCTGAGGAAGTAGAGGCGTTGGTGTGGTATCTTGACTGTAGCGTCAACATGGATGGAACAGAACAGATTGTCGCTGATATTTGCTGCTAGGAACTTAAAGCTTGCGACCATGTCCACCTCAGCACCTTCGATACAAACAGGGGCATGTCCTCCACTCTGCTTCCTGAAGTTGACGGCCAGCTCCTTTGTTTTGGGGACATTGAGGGAGAGATTGATCCCATGCCACTAAACCGTCTATCTCCTTCCTGTATTCTGTCTCATTGTTGTCTGAGATCTGACCCACTACGGTGTTGTCATCAGCAAATGTGTGAAGGGAGTTAGGGCTGAACTTGGCCACGTAGTTGTGAGTGTGTAAGGAGTATGGTTAAGTATAAATCTCTTCTTTTGAGTACCTGTTGTCCATACAAAAAAAAGGTAAGGGTCTCTTTTTAAACTTCACATTAAGTTCTGATTAGTGCTTAATTCCCTTTGCTCTTCCTTTCAGCTGACAATGATAGAGAGGTGCAGTTGCACAGGCATCGGCAGTTCTTTGTTACCTTCTGCAATGAGCCAACAGCATCATGATTTGTTCACACACTATATTACAGCAGATCGGCACCCCATCATATTAAATCCTATGACCATTCAAAGCAAAATTGAGAGTCTCTGAATGGTTATTATGTGAGGGATTTTTACTTTGGCCAAGAAATCATAGAATGCCTACAGTATGGAAGTAGGCCATTTTATGGAAGTCGGAAGTACACCAACCGTCCGAAGTGCATCCCACCCAGACCCACCATATCGCTGTACTTCCCACAGCTAATCCAGGTAGCCTGCAAATCCCTGGACACTATGGGCAGTTTAGCATGGCCAATCCACCTGACCTGCACATCTTTGGACTGTGGGAGGAAACCACAGCACCTGGAGGAAACCCACGCAGACGCGGGGAGAATGTGCAAACTCCACACAGACAGTCACCCGAGGGTGGAATCGAACCCGGGTCCCTGGCGCTGTGAGGCTAACCACTGAATCACCCCTTAAGACAACAGACGTTCATTGTGGCGATTGGCTGTTGGTTGGAGATCGTGAGGAGCTGGTTTTGGATCGGAAGGAGATTTTATTTTTTTTAAACTCACTCACCCAACAAAGTCTGGTTTACAGATGTACATTTCGAATCATATCAATGTCTAGACGACGTCAGACATTCAGTGGAGAGTAGAACATGTTCAAGGAATGCGAGTGCTTCACGGAGGGTGGTAAACATGCTGCAGACATGCTGACTGCCTGTGGTAAGGCATGGTCTGGGGAAGGTACTTTGGTGTAAGGCGGCATTGAGATGGTCAGTTTGAGGTAGTCGGTGATCCTGAAAAGCCAGAGATTGAGGAACTGGGGAGTTCGACACATTATCGGGGGAGATGAGTTGAGATCGTTTACAGGTTAGCTAGTTTGAGCCTGAGAAAAAGACTCTTGCTACTTCAGGCTCACAAACAATGCTATGAAAGAATACACCCTACTGATCCCACACTTCTCACCTCCTCTTACCTGTTTGACCTCCCAACTAAAGCAAGGAAAGTCTGGCCAATATTAATTAAATATTAGTTATCGTGCCGAAGCGAAGAAACACAAAACATTTTCTTATACTGATCAACGCATCATATGAAGGCCAACTGGTCAACTCTATTAAAAATGGAGATGGGCTGATTCAAGTGGCAATTCCTAATTTGCTGTTTTGAAAATATTAACTTCCCACCTGATCCAAACCCATTAGTTTCAGTGGTTAAGATTACTTACCTTGATTTTACAGCACACGGACTAGGTATATGGTCAGCTACAGACTGAGATTAGCTACCCCTGTATAGAATGGAGCCTGAGTGTTGGTGTCTTTATGGCTGTGCAACACATCACGCGTCGCATTATTATCTAGTATACCACTGATAGAGTTTGACTGGCCTTTAACGGAAAAAACGGGGAGCAACAGTGAAAAAAAAAAATCTATCAGGGCTTTTACAGCCCACAGGATTATTAACGGATGCAATGATGGATGGCACTTGAAATTTAATCTTTCAACACCACTGAGGCAGGAAAATATTACTTTTTTGCTGCAGTCGCATTTATAACTGCATTGAAATGTCAGCCTAGCTGCAGCCAGAGAGAAGCAATGTGAGAGAATATATTTCCCATTTGGGACAAAGTCTAACTCATTTCAGAAGCAGAAACAACTCAAGAGTATCCTCTCTCGTACCTCCAAATGTCTTTTACTTGAATTTCCTGATTTATCAGTGATAGAACCATTATTCAAATGAGTGTAATGATATAAAGTGTTGATACAAATAAAACACAGTACAATGCATGGTTTAAATTGTACATCTTTACATATAACATGATTGAAAACAATATAAGTATTCAAAACAAAGAATAAAATTCTTGTTTCCATGAGTATAAATTTAGTGATAAAATAACAGTAAAACCATCATCCTGAAGTTAAGAATACTAATTTGAAAAGATATACCGTATATGCTCAAAGCAGTAAGAAGCACTGACAATGCACAATTATTACAGTCCAATTAATAAGACCCGTTAGCAAAGAATATTGATGTAGGGGGTCAGTTAGCTCAGTTGGCTGGGCAGCTGGTTTTACCATTCGTGCAAGATACTCAGCTTAATGTAACTGGAATGTAAATTTAAAACAACGTTCATAAAATAGAGGCACAGTGATATATTTCAAAAAATCAGATGACGAAGGGGTCAACTGGTGCCAATCTTTACATCCTTCTATGAGCATTTTATTTAAGAGACAATCACAAGCATGCATTGCTTAACCAAACAGCTAAAGTTCCAGAGATAAATTTTCTGATGAAGGGTTTAGGCCCGAAACGTCAAGTTTTCCTGCTCCTATGATGCTGCTTGACCTGCTGTGTTCATCCAGCCCCACGCTTGTTATCTCAACTAAAGTTGGGGTCTGTTCATGTCTATACAAGCACGAAGACATCTTCAGTGAACGTTCATCACTTGCATATAACGAAATAAAATTAACGTACAATTATCAGATTTTCCTGTCTATCTTTAATTCAAGACAGTAATACATAAAACCAATCATCAAAATAAATTGAAACAAAGAGCTCCATATTAAGTACAAAATATTATTTTGTGAGACGTCCTTCCTCGAGGACTTGCAGCGATTTCTTTATGCACGCATTTCTTTTTGCTAAAACAACCTGACAGTGGATGCCTTGCAGCTGCTCAAATGATATTAGAAAATTTGGGTAGAATCTTATAGGGGTCTGCATAATGTGGGCAACAGCGAGATGTGTGGCAAAATTGGCGAGGCCCAATATTATGGAAGATCATCTCACTCTACCTTTTATGCTTTTGACAAGCAGCATGGTGAGCTTCTCAATAGGGCAGGGAATTCATGTTTGTTGAACACCTTGTTAGCCACAAATCAGCTCATCAGTATTCACCATTGCATTTTACCAAACAAGTTTGACTGTGGGAGAACTCACTTCATTGATAATCATAGAATCCCTACAGTGTGGAAGTGGGCCATTCAGCTCATTGAGTCCACAGTGACCCTCCAAAGAGCTTCGCAGCCAGACCCAACCCTCACTTATCCCTGTAATCCTACATTTCCCATGGCTAACCCACCTAGCATGCATATCCTTGGACACAATGGGGCAATTTAGCATGGCCCAATCCACCTAACCTGCATATCTTTGGACTGTGGGAGGAAACCGGAACACCCGGAGGAAACCCACACAGACACGGGGAGAACATGCAAACTCCACACAGACAGTCACCCGAGGCTGAAATTGAACCTGGGTCCCTGGCACTGCAAGGAAGGAGTGCTAACCACTGGGCACCATGCCAGTCAATTAAGGAAACCAGAACTTGCACCTGATGGATCAAACTCACTGTTTGCTCCAAATGACCTCCATGTTGCCTCTGACCAAACTGCAGCCCTGGGCACAATCCACGGGCGCTAGCTGCATGCACCCCTTGACCATGAACACTGGCATGCATCATTTGCCAGCCCATACTGGTACTCCTGCTATTCACTGGCTGTGAGATCTGGAGGGAACACCGTTGTATTGCAGGGACCACCAGGAACCTACATCGAAAGGGTTGGAGCAGGTACACCTTGAACACAAGGGAAGGCCCTCAAGCTCACTGGCTGGACTTGGCTGCATCTCAGGCATGCTTGCTTAGTCTCTCAGCAATTACCCACTGAGCACGTACCTGGTTGCTCGCAAAATTCCTGCCTTGCCTTTGTGTGTCAGCTAGTGCAGTCACACAACCAGGCAACTAACCTTTGCTCCTGTCCTCAGTCTACAGGGTGTGCATCTTGTTGTATGGCAGTGTGCACTGTCAATCTCACAACTCCTCCATTTGCCAACAGCTTACACAGCAAAGACAGGTGAAACTGTAAAGCAGAGGCGGGGGGGGTGCAATCAATGGTCAAGAGCACCTTGGCTTCAAGATGCAGAGGGTATGGTTGGCGCAGTGAATGACCAGCCCACACATGGTCACCTCATACGGCAGGGTCTGGGTGGGAAGGCTGGACTGTTCGAGGTCAATATTGGGTGGGGACTTGGGGGATGTGTGAACCCTATGGGTTGGTGGGTGTGGGCTGCTAGGAAGGGGAATGTAGATACTGGGGGCGGCTCACCCTCACGGTCAGCTGGAGCTGCTGGAAGATGATCGCTCGCTGTGGCCTTCCATTGTGCTGGAAATTGAAAGTGTGCAATGGGGGAGGAAAATGGCTGCCACAACATTCAGAGTGGGTGGGGTGAGTGACTCGACCTGTGAGGGAAGGAGGGGCTGCAGGACACACCTTTCATTGGGCTTTTAGAGGGGTCAACAGAGGGTCACAGGCAATCCCTGAATGTTCCAGCATGCAAGCTGCCTATTCCCTGGCAGTCTGACAGCATTGATCCTCTCTGTAGCTGGCACCACCCTGGCACAGCCACTGCTGGACAACTCTTTGGCCGCTGCGCTCCAACACACGGAGGGGGCCAAACAGGGAGGTCAAAGATGTTAGCGGCACTCAATGTTGTGTAGATGCATTGTTTGCTGCTGATGTAATCTGCTCTCAGTGCAAAACTAAATCCACAAAGCCTCTCGTGTGGCTGTGTACTGCTGCTGGATGGGGTGAAAATGTAATTGAGTGCCGGGAGAGAGAGACTCAAGCAGATCAATGAAATTAAAACCAGCAACATTAATATAAATTGTGTGATTAATAGAGAAAGTCTTCTTCACCTATGCCACTAAACTGCCCTCAAACTGCCCTTCTTCTCTCTCCTCCTTATACTACGTCTCAGTGCACTCTTACTTCAACAGCTGGGGTGGACTGAGCCTTCTCTGATGCAGAAGCCATTGTTCCTGGAGGTTTGGAGGAATGATCCGGGGAAGGGAGCAGGGGTGGCTTGTGACTACACGGGCCAGACATGCCTAGAGTCTCCTTGTCAGAAGCACGTTGACCTTTCTCATTTTCGATTTCCAAGGGTTAGAGGTGGGCAAGCAGGGTGGAATGCCCTGAGTGGAACCTGCCAAGGGGCCTGTGTGTGATTCCTCCTCTGAGTGGGTGCCTCCTGGCACCGCCCTCTCTCCTGGTGAGGTGGTGGTGCCTGGTCTAGGTTCAAGGCTTCGCCTGTTGACATACCAATGGAGCACAGGTGTTGGGCCTGTCCAGCAGCTCCTGAGGGTGCTGGCCCTGACTCCTAATGCCAGTCACCAACTTGCCAATGGAGCAGACCGACAGTCATTTGAGTTCTTGCGTTGATACGTCTGGGCAAGGAAGGGCCTTTGGATTCTACATCCCTGTAACCACTGATGCACTTTCTTGGGCAGTTGCCTGAACACACTCAGAGCTGAGACCACAGGGCCATCTCATGCCCAATGCCTGGTCTCTGGCCATCCTGTGAATACCAGCAGTCTGGGCTCTTTCTGCATTGACCCGCTGTGGGGCTGTCATAGTGAGGTGCTCACTGGCTGTGTAACCACACTCTCTACCACAACAATTCCCCCAAAATGTCAGGATCTGGGCTGGTGAGGGCTGCAGGAGATCCCAAAGCCTCAGTACTCTTGTCCTCCAAGGGCCAGCAGGGCAGTTCTTCCATAGCCTGCCATTTCTTCACAGATGTGATGGTTATACTCGTGGAACCTGCTAGACAAAATCTGGCAGCCAGTGGTTAGAGCTGGTGTGTCATACTTGAGGGACATTAGGGCTAAGGAGCAGTGGAAGTGCCATGCGGAGTGACACTCATTCACTAGATATGAAATGGGTGCTTCTTCATCCCCACAAGAACAGTCCCAGTCATCTCCTGTGAGGGCCATGATTCCGCAGACCCTGCAGTGAGGAGGTTGATGTCACACCCCCTCCATCGCCTCTTGTGATGATACTTTGGCTTTAAGAGGTGTATTTTGTCCTTTTTTTAAATGAAGAGTGGTTGAGACAGAGCAGTCTGTTCAGAGCCAACATAGTAAATGGCTTGTGAGGCCTTGGGTTTCTTTTAAAGTTGAAACAATAGAAGCAGCATGAGTGGGTGGACTCAGGCTCCCACAGAACCAGGGTTTTAGTTTGCCTTTCGCCAGTTGTTGAGGTTTTGAAGTTGGTTGGCAAAGCTCCTATGTCTTTCTCTCTGTTACAGCTAAAAGCTTGGGTTCTCTTCCAGCTGCCAGAAATGCACGTGAGGTAATCTGTTTTACTGAATTTGTCTTTGCCAAGGGTGTGTTTGTGGGATGTTAGTATATTGGAACAGTTGCTTCTTTAGCATTTAAATAATCTGCTATTCTGTTAAGTTTTCCAATAGAGTTGAGGTATTCCAATTCTGCTGTCTTTTGTTTGTATTTTCACTGTCAAGTAAGAATACAGTGTGTTTTGCTTAAAGCTGACTAATGTAACCAATCAAATTACATCTGGAACATGCTATCTTACATTTGCCTTTAAATAAGAAAAAGTTAGGGCCTAGGCTGTCTCGTTGATATATTTGAAGAATGTTTGGTCGAGTCCATAACAGTCTCCAAACCCACAACCGTACAGGCTCTCTCTCTCAACCCTGGTGTGCAGTGAGGAAGACGGGTGCAGTGGTGATGGAGGGAGTAAGATGACGGTGGGTGGCGTGTTGGTTAGCACTGCTGCATATGAGACAAGGTGGTGATGTGAAGTGAAGGACGGGGGAGGTGGCTCCGGGAGCACTCAGAGCTACAGGTATGGGAGGTTGAGTGGGGAAGAGTGGCTGATGGAAGAGGTCTCAGGCAACAATGAGAGGAGTGGGGCCTGACTCTTGGTGCAAGGTATATGCAGCAGTGAAGATAGAGACAGTGTGAAATATCACATACCATGCAGAACAGAGAATGTTAAGGACATTGTAGCATTGTTGGCCACTCCTCCAAACCCTAACCCTCACCCTCTGCCAGTCGTCCAGAAACAGAACTCCTCTCCTTTGGACCAAACCCTCGACCAGAATCTCCAGATCCCTGTCAGAGAATCACGACGTGTCACGTTGCAATTCTGTCTGTGACTAACTGGGCAGTTTCAGAATGCCAGGGCACGACTGGGTGCACCTCAGCATTTTAAAGATGGCATGGACGCAAGGGATGCTGGTATTTCAGCAGCGATTCACTGAGCGGAAAGTTGTTCCAGGAGTAGCGTGGGGTAAGATGGGGGAGAGAATTGACATGAGAGATGCCATCTGACTGACCAGTCATACTTATTTCAACCAGCTGTAGGCATTTCTACATGGCTCATAAGATGTCACATCCTTCTGGAATACATTACACATGAAGACGCATGATGTCGTGTGGATATGCTAGCTCTAACATGTGTGTATTAATCACTCACATGATCTCTATCTAAATCGTGCTTCGTTTAGGCTACCCGTTTCATTGATTTACTCAACAGCATTGGCTCCTCACTGGAGACTACATTGATAAGTCCTGCTAATACTTATAAAAATAGCTTGCTTTAAGTGTTTTATCTGTATGGTGTCATTGCCAAATCTAAAGCAGACAGATATCTTTACCTAAACCTTGTGTTGATCTACAATGCTTAGAGAATCAAGATAATATTATAACTAATCAGCCCCATGTATTTAAGAAGTACAAGCATTCTTAGGTATTGTATAATTCAAGGACTCGGATTAAAACAATCATCAGAATAATGAAAACTCCTTGAGATCAGTACAACTTGTTTGTAGTCATCACTATCTTCATCCTCTTTCTCAGACTGTCTTCATCATAAGATATTTGTAGGGGGGAGGAAATCAGCAATATTTCTCTCCAATTCCCCCACTTCAGTGATTGACACGAACTGAGGACACCATCCTCACAGGAAGGTGATGTTTGAAATTTGTATTGTTTCAGGTTAGCTTCTCACAGCTGAGCAAACTGAAGATCCTGCTCCTATGATGCTGCTTGACCTGCATTGTTCATCCAGCCCCACGCTTGTTATCCCTGAAAATCTTTGCACTCTAATTCAGAAACAATTGGTTTACCTGTTAACGGAATAACTATGTTAGATTATTTAGTTATTGAATAACTAACCCAAAATTACAAATTTAAATGCACGGCATATTTGCCTCTGCATTAGACGATTGTAGCTTTAAGTCCCACACTTGAGTCTAGAACACATGCAACACTGAGGGATTGTTACAGTGCCTTCTGCCAGGTGGTTGGATAGAATGCTAAACTGAAGACGTATCTACCCCCTTGGGTGAATATTAAAGAAGTCCCATGGTATTATGTGACAAAGAGGAGAGTTCTCCTGATGGTCTGGCCACTATTTACACTCAACTACCAAAACCCAAAACATTCTGCTACGTGCAAATTGGCAAATTTTTCAAGCATGACCTGAGAATTTTTAGATTAGTGTAAATGCAATAGCTACAAGGCAACATTTCACTAAAGAATTAATCAGTGACTGGGAAGCATATGTCACCCATCAAAGTGGTGGATTTCCATATCATTATTCATATGGAACCCTTTCCTATGACAATTTATTGACTTCTTTTGATGAAGCTTAGTTGAAGGTCAGTCATCTAAACGATAGTATTGAATTTCCCACCAGATGGCAGCAGCATGCAGAACAAATAACATTAAAAATAACCATTAAACTCAAGCACATGGTAATTACTATTTTAGTTATAACGCCCATTGTAAATTCGAGTCGCTATGTCCAGTAATTTACATTGCGCTATTGTGCCAAGTGAAATTAAAAGGTTATGATTAGGGGTTTGGCAGGCAGGAGAATCCAAAGGACAGGAAGCAGAACACGTTATGCTTTCCAAAGAGGTCAGTCAATAAAGTTAGCAATGACGGCAAAAATTAGTAACACTACCCTCTGTTTAAGAGTAGGATGAGAAAGGTTGCTTTCACTCATTTCATTTCAGAAACATTTCCAGCTAGGCTGAACAATTTTCTGAATGTGTTTGCAAGATGCAATGAAGAATGAACCTACAATGGCTATGTCTTTTGTCCAAGAACCTCACACGGAGTAAGCAACAGGTACAAAGTAAACCTGATACAAATATTGGGTTTGGGTGTCTAGCATATCAAAACAGGTAGATGACATCACAAGCTGTCTTGTGCAAGTGTTTTCACCACAGTGAAAGCTGATTCTATCAGACAGTTGATATGGAATTGCTTATAATGGCTAGGATACATTCACTAAAATCTGTATGTTCAGTATCAAGGTCTTGATGCCAATACTGATAGGTTGCAGAGAGAAAAGTCGCGACAACTGAAACTCTGCATCTCCAACTGGTTGGACTGTTATTGAATAAAGTAAGGTATCTGTTCTTACAGTGGGTGACAATTCAGGCATACAATTCAAAATTGTTCCAGTTATATATTGTCCATCTAACCATAGTTCAGATCAACATGTAATAGTTGTTCACTGATTAACTCATGACAATCCTCCTTGTTGGGTGGATACAATGGGGAATATATTAGACTGGAACTCTGGAACCGAACTGACCTTGTGCTGCAAGTTCAATAGTAAACCACACTGGTTTGCTGAACTCCAGCCAACTTTAAAACTAATCTCCCAAAGCAGGACGATTTGGAAAGGTAAAGCTGTCACTGCAAGTGTCAGAAAGTCAGTGAAGGCAGTGCTGAAATCGATTTAGCTTGTTAGGCTCCAGCAGTATTAGGAAATTCCTACATTATGATCCTGTCATCTCCATGTTTCTGTAAATAGACAAGTGTCCCACATGGCAGAATATGTGCATTCCCTAACAAGAAGAATGCTGTCATTTCACAGTCGTGTGGAAGTCTCAATAACTCAGTTTGAAGACCATTCCACTGGTAACTGACATCAACACTTAACTAGGAATAAGTCATTACAAACTCTGTGTAAACCAGTATACTTCACCAATTTTGACTTTTGTTCAGCTTGGAGTTCAATATTTTTTGAGAACACTGGTAAACTCCCAGCAATAAACTGCATTTTGTTCTTTATTCATTCACAAAATGTGCGAGTTGCTAGCTGAGCCAGTTTATTGCCCACCCCAAATTGCCTTTGAGAATGTAGTGGTGAGCTGCCTGTTTATGCTGCTAAATCCATGTGGTGTAGGGACTCTCAGTATCATCAGCGAGTGAGTTCCAAGATTTTGATCCAGCAACAATGAAGGAATGGTGATATATTTCCAAGCCAAGGTGGTGAGTGGCTTGGAAGAGAATTCACAAATGGTGGTTTTTCCATGTATCTTCTGCCCTTGTCCTTCCAAGATTGTAAAGGTTGCAGGATTGAAGGTATTGTCAAAGGTCTGTTGGTGAATTATTATCGTGCATCTTGTAGATGATACACATTGCTGCCATTGTGCATCAGTGGTAGTGGGGTAGATAGTGTCATTGAGTCATACAGCACAGAAGTGGACCCTTGAGTTCAACCAGTTCATGCCACACATAATCCCAAACTAAACTAGTCCCACCTGCCTGCTCCTGGCCCATATCCCTCCAAATGTTTCCTACAGGTAGTTCTCCTATAACGCGACAGTTGTGTTCTTGTGTGACCTTGCATTATGGAAAATTACCATAGAAAATCACATTATAGGGATTTGCTATACCTGTACAGCAGAAGGTTTGCATTATCCAAACAGTGTCCACTATTCACCAATCGCGTTACAGCCAATTCACGAGAACGAAACACACATTATACCTGTATTCATGTTTCTATCCAAATGTCTTTTAAGCGCTGCAATTGTAACCACATTGACCACTTCCTCAGGAAGTTCATTCCACACGTGTACCACCCTCTGTGTAAAATATGTGCCTCTTATGTCTTTTTTAAATCTCACTCCTCTCACCTTAAAAATGTGCTCCCTCATCTTCAAATCCCCGGTTATAGGGAAAAGACAACTACCATTAACTCTTATCTGTATCTCTGATTATTTTATAAACTTCCGTTAGGTCACCCCTCAACCTTCTATGCTCCAGTGAAGAAAGTCCCAGCCTTTCCAGCCTTTCTTTCTAACTTAAACCTTCCATACCGAGCAACATCCTGGTAAATCTCTTCTGAACCCTCTCCAGCTTTATCACTATCCTTCCTATAACTGAGCGACGAGAGACAGCATTCCAGAAGAGACCTCACCAATGTCCTGTACAATCTCAACAAGACTTCCCAACTCCTATACTCAAAAGACTGAACAACGAATGCAAGCGTGTCCAACACCTTTTTAACCGTCCTATCTATATGTGACGCAAACTTCAAAGAATTATGTACTCGCACCCCTAGGTCCCTCTATTCTACAAAACTGCCCAAGGCCCCACCATTAATTGCATAACCCCCACCCTTGATTGTTGTACCAAAATGCAATACCTCACATTTATCCAGATTGAACTCCATCTGCTGTTTTTCAGCCCGTCGACCCATTTGATCAAGATCCCTTTATAACCTTAGAAAGTCTTTCTCACATGCCACTGATTTTGGTGTCATCTGCAAACTTACTAACCGTGCCTTCTATATTCTCATCCAAATCATTTATATAAATGACAAACAAAACAGGGCCCAGAACCAATCCCTGTGGAACTCCACTGGTCACAGGCCTCCAGTCCAAAAAGCAGCCGTCCTCCATTACTCTGTCTCCTGCCATTAAGAAAATTATGTATCCAGTTGGCAAGCTCACCCTGAATCCCATGTGACCTAACTTTATTAATTAGTCTACCATGCAGAACCTTGCCAAAGGTTTTACTAAAATCCAATTAAAAAACATCTACTGCTCTGCCGTCATCAAACTTTGTGGTAACTTCCTCAAAAAACTCCATCAAGTTTGTGAGACACGATTTTCCTCACACAAAACCATGCTGACTATCCTTAATCAATTTTTGCCTCTCTAAACATCCATAAATCCTACCTTTTATAATCATCTCCAACAATTTATCCACAACTGAAGTCAGGCTCACAAGTCTATAGTTCCCCGGTTTCTCTTGACAATCTTTCTTCAACAAAGGCACAACATTAGCCACCTCCCAGGTCATCAGGCACCTGACCACTAGTTAGAAATAATGCAAATATTTCTGCAAAGTGTCTTGTAATTTTCTCCCTTACTTCCCACAATGCTCTGGGATAGATTTGATCAGGTCCCGGAGATTTATCCGCCTTTATATTCACTAAGGTCTCCCGAACATCCTCTTCTGTAATGTTTTTAAAACATCAAAGTTTATTTCTCAATACTCTCTAGACTCCACTTCTTTCTCCAAAGTAAAAGCTGACGCGAAATATTCATTTAGTATCTCTCCCATCACCTGGGGTTCAACACAAAGACAAATTCCTTGATCCTTAAGAGGCCCTACCCTCTCTCTAGTTACTGTCTTGCTCTTAACATATTTGTAGAATGTTGAAAGTGTTTAGATGGTATTCTTGTCAAATGGCTGAATTATCTTGGATAGTGTAGAACTTCTTGAGTGTTGTTGGAACTGCTCTCCTCCAGGCAAGTGGAGCGTATTCCTTCAGACAGGTCCCTTGCAGATGGTGAAGAAGCACTGGGCAATCAGGAGGTGAGTTACCCATTACCGCACACCCAGCCTTTGACCTGCTCTTGTAGCCACCGTACTTATTTGTCTCATCAAACTTGGCTTCTGGTCAATGGTAACCTCCAGGGTGTTAATAGTGGGGATTCAGTGATGGTAATGTTACTGTATGTCAAGGGGTGCTGGTTGGATCATCACTTGCTGAAGGTAGTCAATGCCTACCCCCGTCTGGTATGAATGTTACTTCGCCTTATGATGGTGGAAAGGTCACTGACGAAGCTGCTGAAGATGGTTGGGCCTAAGACAAAGATAGCCTGAGGAATTCTTGCAGTAAAGTCTTGTGGCTGTGATGACTGACCTCCATGAAGCACAATCGTTTTCCTTGGTGCCAGGTATGACTCCAACCAGCAGGGCTAGCTCTGCCACTCACAATAGCCACCGTACTTACCTGTCTCATCAAATTTGGCTTCTGGTCAATGGTAACCTCCAGGGTGTTAATAGTGGGTTACAGTTACAATAGTTACAGTTTCGAAATGCAGCTGAAATTGCAATTTGTAGGGGCTGCAGTTCTAATGATGTTAGGAATTTTGCTTTAACCACTTTGTTCTGATTTGATTCCAATCCAAATTTATGGAGTGAAAACCAACTCTCCCTTACCTGACAGGATTGAACTTGAAATGAGCCTGAATCAGCATTAACTTGGTCTCTATGGTGTATGGCTCTATGGCATAGAACTACCATAATTTAGGCCCTAATTGGCAATCAAGCTCCGTCAGGTTATGAAGATGGATGATGTAACGAATGAGACAGTAAGGGTGCTCTTCTGAGAATGTAGTGAATGATTCGCTTTCCATCTGCACAAGACCCCATTTGCATTTAATGCTAATCTCGCTACCTAGGTAAGCTAAACTTTCCATAACACTGAAATCAATTCTCTTGGTGAGTGTAAAAATGAGGGGAAAAATGCCACAAAATACAACATGATGGTTCAATATTGGTGGAAGGTATGGGGGTGGGGTGGTGTTAATGCCTCTCTAGTCACAATATAACCCCATTCCACTAATGTTTCGTCAATAATTTGAACTCACCATATAGGAGCTGTAAGAATGACTCAACATGGCAGTTCGCTCAGACCAAGGAGAAAAGAACCAATAGGAACATAGAAAATAGGACAAAAAAGAGGTCATTCTGGCTCACCGAGCTTGCTCCATCATTCAATTAAATCTTAACTGTCTCATCGCTATTTTCCCACATTAGCCCCGTGATCTCATTAATATTCAGAAATCTATCAGTGTCAGTCTTGAATCACTTTTTCCAACTGGGCGTATTCCAGCAGGATCTCCTATCTTCAACAGCTCTGCCCAATCAAATAGCATTTTATCCATCTCTAATACTGTGATCACTAATCAAGAAGGTTTCAATGTTAAGGAAAAATCTGTTTGGTTTTGGTTCACTAAAACTTTCTTCTTAGGTTTCTGATGTCAGTGTCCAATCTTTAATTTGAGCAGACTCCAATTCTGGAGGATTGATGACCCTAAGAATCATGCCAAAAATTTCCGAGTTTACTGAAGGTGAAACACAGTGATCAACTTACCCAAAGCTAACTGGGCAGAAATTTATTAAAGTTAATTACCATTTGAAAGAAAAGTCCAGCCTGTAGCGTTCATTTGTATTCCTATTCCAGTCATTGACTATATCTTCATTCGTTTCTGTTTTGATGTTAGATTTTGAGTAATGGCCGTTTTTTTTCCCCAAATCAGAAGGTTAATTGCTTCCAGTCATCACCACGGCAACAGTTGTGATGTGCCATTGATTAAACAAGCAGTTCTTGCATAACTCTCCAATATTACTCCCAGGCTACCCCAGGCGTGAAAATTCATAAATTGCAGAGCAAGAATAGAATCTAATCACAAAAGAGTAATAAATGAGAGCCACGTTTCATATCAATTGATAGCCACTGAGGGCTAACATGTAGACTAGGCTTGCAAATCTTAAGGGTCCTCAGTCCAATTGGTATATGCTCTCAGATATTTGCCAGTAGGCAGCAAGTGATTGTACATGAACGTATCTCCAATGTTATTAGTCACAGGCGCACTCTGGGATCAATATCTTGACCACTGCGTTTCTGCATGCGCTTTCCCAGCCATGATCAATAATGGAATCTGACACAAGAAGAGGATTGTTAATTACAAACATCTTGTCTATCGAGCGCCAATCTGAGAACTCCAAGGAAAACCTATTAATAATAACACCACCAACTGCTGTGTTTAAGTATTAGATCTATAATATTCATTAAAGCCTACAATATTAGAAAAGGGTGACATGATAGACTGTCAGGATTCATAAGTTAACAATAAGTGGATGAATCATTATTTCTTACTTAGCAGTGAGTTCTCTCAGCAAGGACTCGAGCATCAATAATATAGCTTGCATCGTTTTGGAAAAGGTGGCTCTCGTAGTGGCTCGTTGAGTAATGTATTTCCAATACAGAACCAAGCCAGACAGATCAGCATGATTCTAGGTTCAGTAGCCAGACTGACTTCACTAATCTCAAGTGGGTTGGCAGTAGAGGAACTCGTGTGAGCTCTCATAGGCGGATTTTCCCTATGGAAACAGGAGACCCATGAACAGACATCTCCTGGCTCCCTCCAGATTCAGGTCCGTGGAGAAAGCCCCTGCATGGACAGTTTTTGCTTGCTGGGGACTGGGACATGATCAGGTTGAGCCTGTCACATTGAGAGGCTGCCACGGAGGTGGGTGAGTAACTGCTGAGGGGATCTGGTTAGAAGGCCCGCCTCAGTTGTCTGAAACCCTGGTCCAGTTTTACGAAAGGATGTCAGGCCCTTTAGCCTTCACATTCCAGCTCCCCAACCCATCCCCTAGTACCCCCCAACAACCTCAAACCTCCCTGCCATGTCCGTATCATCTCATACCACTTATACCACCTCTATTGCCACTTAATATGACCCATGCCTTCTCCATCGTCACTCACCTGGTATCCACTATGGGCATGAGATGGAAAGAAACTAACCATTTAACAGAGATGCACAGTTGATACAGAACAAAACAACCTTATTTAAGGCATTAAGCCTCTCAAGTTCTAAAACAAGCAAACATCCAACCAATAGCCAAACCAATGAAGCTAATCCTTCCAAAATCTTTTCAAACTATCAATCAAGAGGTGAACTCAGCTTCCCCTATCACCCCCCACCCCACTCCCCACAAGCCTTCCCCCACTTATAGAGATGTGTTTTGGAGCTTTACTCCACCAAACGTTCAAAAAGAGTTCAACTATAATAATAGCCCTTGGTACTGAAACTCTAGGAACTGATGGCATTTTTCTTCTAAGTCACAACCAGGCAACCTGTCTATCAATAAATGCATTCCTGCAGTATGTTTTTGTTTCATCTCACTCCAACAACTGCAGTCTTTTACAGTCATGGATTTATAGATTCATACAGAATGGAAACAGACCATTCGGTCCAACTTGTCCATGTCGACCAAGTTTCCCAAACTAAAACAGTCCCATTTGCCTGCGTTTGGCCCATATCACTCTAAACCTTACCTATCCAAATGTCTTTTAAATGTTGCACTGTATCTGCATCTAGGGTCGGTGTGGACTCAATGGGCTGAATGGCCTGCCTCCACACTGTAGGGATTCAATGAATCTATGAAATCCAGATCCACAGGCAACTACCTCAACTCATGCTATGTTTGGCCCAAAATTAATCATGCCCACATGCTTCCTACTTAAACGAAATCCAAACTACAGCTCAACATATCTGACCCCTGCAAGAACATGCACGACAAATAAAAACTAGCACAGTAGGGTTCTCAAGCACACATGACCTAGCAATAAACGCCTGAATATTATAGTGCTTGAATACAATAGCACTGCATTGCTTCAAATATGGACAATTCAAGACTGATGGCACTAGCTACAGTCATGAAGACGTTAACTTAATAAGATCCTCCACAGATAAAATCTAGTTGTTAACTAACCCTTCAAGGCACCGCTCATTGGAGGGAGGGAATATTTGTTTCAATAATGTGTTATTACTAAGTATGAAATAAATGTAACACAAACCAACCTTAATTGTGCTATAAATACAGGCAGCAAGAGGTATTCTGCATTTCTTAAAAGTTTCAACTAGCCTCATGGCATGACTTTGGCCACACAGATTTCAAAGATCACAGATCTAGGCGCAAGTCATCTGAATGATTTAGAATTTCTGTAGGTTAGATGATACTTGCTTAACTCAGAATTAATTCCCTTATACTAATTGAATTACCTATTACAAAAGTGACTTGATTCGGCAGAAAGAATCTCGGTTTTAGAATGCTTACAAGAAGTGGGGACATGGACTTCTCCTTAACATACAAAATATAGAAGCACCAAGCGTAGAAGGATGATAAAATGAATGATAAACGCGATAAGCGGTTCATTCTTTCATGCGCCCTATGCCCAACAGCAGGTCCTTGGCTCATTGTCTGCTGATCTTGTCAGTGGTGATTGGCCACTGCCTTTGTTATTCAGGGGCAGGGCAAGGAGACAAATGTAAGTCTACCTCAGCTAGAATACGACTCCAACCCATGCCATTGGCACTATTCTGAACCACGTGCCAGCCATCAAGCCAAATGAACTGATTCTGACTTTTTCTGACCTTCAAGAGCATTTATATCTCCTCCTTCAATTTGTGACTTCCACACAGTGCATTAGGGCCCTTGAAATTGTCAGAATGGGGGCTGTTTGAACTCAGAACTTATTTCAAATGACCCTGCTAAGTTTTGGATTACACCTTAGGTGGTTCATGCCTTGGCAGCCAAAACATTATTTGTCAAAAATGATGGCAGGGCTTCTGCATTTGTGATCCACGCACCGTTTCTTTTAATTTAAGGCCTCCCGAGTCAGATGAACTCTGCAAAACCCTGGCCCATTATTCCTCGACTGAGGAGGGAAGAGACATCAGGCAGGAATCATTACCACCAGCTAGTGAAGCATGCTGCAGAATACATGTGTAGACAACATGCCTTAGGATGCATGTCCTCTACTGTTGATTGCCATGCCAATATGCATTTGTAGTTCACTTCAACCAATACTCTTGGCCTGAAACGAAACCACCACAACACACCTATTGTTAAATCCACTTTCTAGAAATGTGGTTTTTCTTCTTTTGCCAACCACTTCCTTCTTTCAGCCAGTACAAAGCAATCCGTCCAACTTCCTCTTCTGCTCTTGATCTTTCTCATTTCATTGTGATCTCTCCACTTTGGTGAACAGTGCAATTCACTCTTACAATCTGCCTGAAGCTGGAGATCACATTAGCTCTGAACGTTACATCTAATGCTTAGACCATTATATCATCTAGCCAACGATCTTCTTGACCCATCTCAGTCATTGCGATGGACAATTAAACAACTCACTGGAAGAAGAAACTCCACAAATATCACTGTCCTCAACGATACTGGAGCCCAGCATATCAGACCAAAGGTACGGCTAAAGCACTTGCATCAATCTTCAGTCAGAAATGCAGAGTAAATGATTCAACTCAATCTCCTTCATAAGTGCCCATCATGGATGTCAGTCTTCAATCCATTCCCTGTAATACCAATAATTGGCTGGAGGCACTGGATACTGTGAAAAGCACTGACAACGCTCCTGCAATACTATTGAAGAAATTCTCCACAATAGGTTGATTCTTATAGAGTTGCGAAAAATGTGGACTATAATGTGAAAGCTGGGAGAATAACCTGAGAAGTAGGTGCCAGAGTTCAGCAAAGATTGAAGTCCTCAGAAAGAGCGTAGAGGACTTTTACTAGGATGTTACGGGGACGGTGGGTTTCAGTTATGCCAAGAGGTTGAAAGTCCAGGGTTGATCTTTTTGCAACAGAGGGGTCCGAGATATAACCTAAATAGAGATTTCACATCAAAAGGTTTTGATTGAATAAGTGGAGATGAACTATTCCCACTCTCCAATTGCTAAAGATGGGAGAATGAAAACACTGGCAAACTATCAAGCCAAGAGGGGAAGAAATTATTTTAACTCAGACAGTTGTTGGGATCGGACGTGAAAAGTGATGGAAGCATGATGCATGAAAATGTTCAAAAATGAGTTGTGTGGAGACGTACAAAATAAACAAGGTAGGGATGTGCCAAGGCTAAACACGGTTCTCTCAAAGAGGTAGTTCAGATTTGCTGAGTTGAATGGCCTCGTTCTGTGCTTTAAGTTTCTGTTATTTCATGGTCCTATAATATTGCGTCTCTCGGAGAGTTTTACACAGATTAGACGCTCACAGAAGCTTCTTTAAGGAAAGAAGCATATAACACAGATAAACCCTTGCGAAAGAAGAGTCATATATCCACTCAGATGAGCCAGCTAACACTGAACAGACAAACAATATTCTATCAAAAAAAATCAAAATTGAATTGAATAAAGAAAAGGTGAATAATTCAACAGGTGCAATGGTTCTTACCCCTGGGTTTAATTTGCCTCTACCACACACATATATCAACATTCGTCAGTCATTTATGGGACTTACATTTGGTCTTTCAATCTGAAATTGCCCACTGGGCATTCAAATCAAATTCACCTGCGCATTATTAAACTGTGAAAATATGTATTTCGTTCCGGAAGAGAGGTGATATGTGAAAACATTTCGTTTTTTTTATTAATTTAGTTCAGGTTAACACTTCTGAATAGGAGCCCTTGAGGCAGTTCAGTCAGAGGTTAGTACAGAGTTCAAGTTAAGGGCTTGCAAATTTACATTTCTCTCAAATCCTAGACTGCCATTTATCTTTTCTGTATGTGGGACCGTAAAGCTTCACTGTAGCAATTAGCTGAAGCACTGATGAATTAATAAACTGATGGTGCTGTTACTGCAGTGGACTGAAATTTGTTCAGAATCCTTTATAAATACCAGTTTCTTTCCAGTGGTGGTTTTGAAATTATTTACATTATCAAAGCCCCTTTCAAATGGATGTCCTTTACTCTGAAACAAGTAAACCCAGTCTAGCATTGCAATCCATTTAATAGAATTTTTTACTCAGTAAAATCTCAGGTGAAAGAAGCTCTTCTTTAAAAAAATGGTTAAATCTGAAGAACAAAAACTTGTAGATGGAGATAACGTTGAGGTTGAAAACAGCGGACAAAAAGATTAAATAAATCCAAAGGCTCGAGTTAGCTGACACCAAGCTTGGACTTTTGTGTCAAAAATGGTACTTTTACAAATAAGACTGGTAGAAATGCTATAAATTTCAGATCCCGGGGAAGGTTTGAGATAGAATAAACCTTAAGCTCAATACAATGAGAAAATGTGGAGAAGGATTTAGAAAGCAAGCATAAATGTAGGAGACTATCATACCACATGGCATCCCTTTATCTAACTTGATACTCGAATCTTCCTTTGAGCATTCCAATGACTAACTCACCTGGGCATTCTGGACTGGGAAGTTAAAAGCAAAGAGCCATTGACTGCATTTAAAACCAGGTGCCTAGCTTTCTTGTTGGCTGCAGTGGGAACTTGCTTTCCAGGCTGTAGTGTGGTTGCATTACCGAGGTGATTGAGGAGGCAATGTGGATAATTTTAATTCTTCACTAAAACAGGTGATGTTCAGGTCAGCTGGAATGGGCCCATTCCTGTTGAAGCCTTATGCCCTCAACAGCATGAGCCGAGGATACGTCCCTCGAGGTCTGTCATCAGCTCAGCTTTGGTCTCTGAATTAATGGAACACTTGCAGACATTCTGAGTGCTTCTTTAAACCTTACTGTCAATCTTTTATCTAATTTATCATTAATCACATTTGACCTTGGCTCCCCTGGCTCCTTTCTCCCTAAACCCATCAAAAGCTGGGCTTCCTTGTACCCTGATCACCATTCCGCACCCCTTCCCCAACCATGTTAGTCACAGCTTTACCCCCAACTCTACTATCGTGGCTCCCTGTCCACATTGGTCCCTCCCTCCCATCTTTGTACGTCAATTAGTGCACAACATTCAGCACCATTCACACCTGCTCAGACACTGAAGCAATTTATGTTCAAATGCAACAAGATCTGGACAATGTCCAGGCTTGAGCCGACATTTGGCAAATAACATTTGTGCCAGGCAATGACCATCTCAATAAGAGACAATCTAACCTCTGCCCCCTAAATGTTCAATGGTGTTAACATCGCTGAATTCCCACGAACAACATTCTGGGGGTTACCATTGATCAAAAACTCAACTGAACTCGCCAAATGACATAGTGGCTACAAAAGTAGGTCAGAGGTTAGGAATACTGCGGCAAGTAACTCACCTCCTGACTCCCCAAAGCCCACCGATCATTTGTAAGTCAGAGTGTGATGGAATGAATGAGTGCAGCTCCAAAAATATTCAAGAAGTTTGACACCATCCAGGACAAAGCAGTCTGCCTTATGGCAACACATCTACAATCATCCACCCCCTCCACCACTGATGCTGAATAGCAGGTGTGTGTACTATCTACAAGACGCACTGCACAAATTTACCAAAGAACCTCAGACAGCGCCTTCCAAACTCACGACCACTTCCATCTGGAAGGACAAGGACAGCAGATATATGGGAACAACACCACCTGCAAATTCCCCGCCAAGCCACTCACCATCCTGACTTGGAACTCTATCGCTGTTCCTTCACTGTTTTTGGGTTAAACACCTGGAATTCCATCCCCAAGGGCATTGTGGGTCAACCTACAGTACATGGACTGCAGTGGTTCAAGAAGGCAGCTCACCACCACCACCTTCTTAAGGGCAACTAGGAATGGGCAATAAATATTGGCCAGCCAGCGATGTCAACGTTCATGAATGAATAAAAAAAAATTAACCTGACTGATTTGTAGCACAGCAGATCAGACAGAATCCAAGGAGCAGAAAAGTCATCATTTCGGGTCAGGATCCTTCATCAGGGCTTTCCTTCTCCTCGGATGCTGACTGACCTGCTGTGCTCCTCCAGCTCCACACTCCCAGGGGTTGGTTGGTTTAGAAAACTATTTTACAGAGATTGAAAGCCTTCATTTTAGTAAGGTTTCCATGTTTCACAAGCAATGGCCAGGTCTTCCTCCAAGCCTGGCAATCACATAAAAGCAAAATATTGCAGATGCTGGACATCTGAAAGAAACACAGAGAATGATGGAGAAACTCAGCAGGTCTGATAGCATCTGTGGAGGGAGAAGCTGAGTTAACATTGAGTCTAGCATGTCTCTTCCTCAGAAGACAGATTTCACACCTGTTATATTCCAACCAATAATTGCTAAAAACGATTAGCATTCTGAGACGATTTGGATATGCACCGCAGAAACAATTATTTTTCTTTCTGAGCCAGTTGTGCATTGCCAGCATTTTATGTGAAATTTACAGCATTTGCGTAGTTACCTTTCATCCATTGCAGTTGGCTACATAACAGGAAGGAAAATACAGCAGTTGCGTTCCAGTAAATATCTGGGAACTTTTGGGTGGAGCCATGGTTACTCAATGGCAACACTGGTGATCACCAAAATCCACCTAGAATCCATGCATCAAGAATTTCATGTAAATGAAAGTGAATTGCAAATGACTAACCTGTGTACAGCGAGATGTGCGGTGAACTGATAATCTCAAACTTCACTCCAGGGAGAAATGGCCGCCACTAGAACAAAGACATATAAACAGTGAGCAGGTCATTGCTAAAAGATCTTTGCAATGTGTCAATCACGAAATGGGATTCCAGTCGGTTACAGAATTTTTGACATGGAGGACTTGCAAATTAATTCTTTCCACAGAAGAACTCAAAACGCTTATTTTAGAAGTAAAAGCTTTAATTGTTCTTTTATTTGTATTCTTCAGTATAATTGACCTACTTTTTAAAAAGCATAATAAAGCCCCTTTGTCCCTTTCACCCAGACTCATCCTGGGGTTAGATTAATTTCAGAAGCCCTCTCTGCTATCTCATCTAAGCAGTCATGTTTCGTCTATGATCCAAACCAGCTAGCCTGGTAGCGTTATTAACTCGTGGAGGACCCAGGTTGCTTCAACCCTGTTTTTATTCAATATTTAACACCATGTACTTTCTAATACAGGTTCAGAAGATAACTATCAGGAGTGGAATCCCTGGCTTAGGGCATGGGGACCAATTAGATCTGGTAGTGATGAACAGCCCTGCCCATATTTTTTTAAATGGCTAAACAAAACCTCAACACATTACCCCATAAATCTGATCTAATTACTAACACTCACCCACAACTCAGATGAGCAATATTAGCAGAGTTAAAAACCTGACTTCCGTATATCTCACATCATACTGACAAAGTAACGAAATTGGCTCTACCCATTTTCTAACTCGAGAAAATCAGCAATCATTGCAATTTGGAGGGATTATTTTGCAAAAGCTAAACTTACTACAAAATAGAATAAATAATAATTATACAGCATTTCAACACAGTAAAGATCCCAAGATGCTTCAAATGTAATGAAGTACTTTTAAAGTGTAATAATTAGTGCTATGTAGACAAATGTAGTAATCTTTCACATTAGTATTCCATTCGCAAAACTGGTTATGGGACCAGAGAGAAGATCCCCAACAAGGTGTCAGGAGGCCTTTAAGCAGTCACCAATTGGCTCAAGGGTGGACAGGCCAACCAATGCTGTAAAGGAATAAAATATGGGGCAGAACGGTGGCTCAGTGGCTTTCACTGTTTCCTCACAGCATCAGGGGATCCAGGTTCGATTCCAGCCCTGGCCGACTGTCTGTGTGGAATGTGCACATTCTCCCTATGTCTGTGCTCCGGTTTCCACCCACTTGTCCGAAGATGTGCAGGTTAGGTGGATTGGCCGTGCTAAATTGCCCATAGTGTCTAAGTATATGTTGGTTAGGTGGATTAACCATGGGAAATGCAGTATTATAGGGGATATGGTAGGGGGGGGGTCTGAGTGGGATGCTCTTCAGTGGGCTGAATGGTCTGCTTCCACACTGTAGGGATTCTATGATTTTATGATTCTATGATATAGATTTAGGCTATTCGGTTCATCGAGTCTGCTCCACACCATTTGATCATGGCTACCACTAGTGGATAAACTGTGCCAGACAAGGCAGGAACAGCAGGAATGGCATCTGTGGCATGTTGCAATTTCTACAACCTCCCAAACAGGTCCCATAGGACGATAAAATCCAATGCATTGTCATGAAGCTGTTTACATTTATTTATAAAGAGAAGTAATGTTAAAACGTATCCTTTAACCAGCACTGCTGGTTCAGTTTCTATACACCGTCGTGTCCAAAGAATTCAGTCAGTTGTGAGTCTCTGAGGAATGTTCTGTGGTCTTGTGTGGCATTTAATAACTGGAAATTCTCCATTCATTCATATTCACCAATTTGCCTTCAGCACAGGACTGTAAGTGGCGTTAGTCTGCTAACAAGCCCAGTTGCCCTCATGCCCAGTGTTTACCCTCGAGAGGAAACAGCCTGCTCAGCTTACCCACAGTGATGGGGCACTATCAATGTTTGCTGAAAGGTGTCAACTTCCTTGGAGTATTGTATATGCTGGTTTGCAATCAGCCTTCAGAACATACTCTTTATAGCTATAAGCACATTCAAAGAGAAACAGGAGCCCAGTCCAACAGCAACAACAAATATTGCGCCATTCATCTAACAGCAATTTCAATGAAGTCTCCCTTTGAAAGCCTATTCATACATTCCTACCAGCAGTTAAAAAGTAGCGGACTTTACAAAGGCCGTCTTTGTGAAGGGAAAGCAGTTTTGTAAACAAAACAGCGCCAGACTTCATTTGATTTCAAGTCCTTGCATTCTTCCTTCTGTACGGTTTAAATGTGACAACGTTACTAGTGTATGACAGACTATCTGGAGCTGATTGCTAAGTGAGTCTCCAGTGGCATTTGCTACAAATCAACAGCAAACACTCTGTATCATTGCCAAACGAACAGCTTTTGAAACGTGCAGTTGATTTCTGACAGGTATACCTAAAAGATGTATTGGAATTTGCTTTGACCATTTAGGAAAGAAACAATATTTTCAGGACAGGAGCACAGCTGAATGCCCCAATGGGAAAATGATAGCTTCAGTTGAAAGGTCTTCAGTCTGGAGAGAATGAAGAGCTGTCTACATGCTGTTTTTCCACAAATTTATTTCAGAACATTTTCAGCAATTTTATTCAAAGCCTGCGCTTTAAATAATTTGGTTTGGACCATTTGAGATCAAAATACAGTGAGATGTAAGCACACACATTACAGAAATGAGTGAATACTTAGAATCCTTACAGTGTGGAAGCAGGCCACTAGGCCCATTGAGGTTAAAATTGTATTGAGTTCACATCGACCCTCTGAACAGCATGCCACCCAGACCCACCGCCTTCCGGGTAAATCTGCATATCCCATAGCCCAACCCACCTAACCTGCACATCTTTGGACTGTGGAAGGAAACCAGAGCACGCAGAGGAAACCCACACAGACACAGGGAATTTTCAAACACCACACAGACAGTTGCCTGAGGGTGAATTGAACCTGGGGCTGTGAGCCACCATGGTGCCCTTCAATGCTGAGTGGCAATGAACCATCTACTGCAGTATTTTGGAATCGCATCTTTTGCCAAACTTATTAAAGGCAGCACATACTCATCTGGGTTATTACACAATAATCCTGAGGTGCGTTAAAAGTAGCACGATCTAACAATATCACCAAGAGTCAGTAGCAACGCAATGACCCAATTTTAACTCTAAGTAAATGGGCGAGTTAAAATGTCTGCTTCTGAACAGTTATTTTAAAGCATCATGCACAAGATCCATGGTAAATCTGAGGTGCAAAACGAACTATTGCATTAGCCTTACTCTACACACTGGTCCTGATTTTCTGTGAAGGCAGAAATGTTCCATTGTTGTCGTTTGAACATATTGCTAATTAAAGAGTGGAAAGGAAACTAAACTTTTAGAATGCTAAACTGAGGCCCTCTCAAATGCAGAAAAAGAATAAGGAGGCTCCTAGACAATTGGTCTTAACCAATATTTATCCCTCAATTAAGGTTCACCAAAACAGATTATTTGGTGGATCATTGAATCACTGTTTGTGGAACCTTTTTGTGTGCAAAAATGGCTGCCACATTTTTTTACTTTACGGCAGCGACAGAGTGTAAACACAAAATTGTCCATGAAGAGGGATAACAAGGTGTAGAGCTGGATGAACACAGCAGGCCAAACAGCATCAGAAGAGCAGGAAGGCAGACGTTTCGGGCCTAGGCCCTTCTTCAGAAATGGTCCGTAGGCATGTACTAAGAAAGGCGATGTGGCTGTAGTAACTGGTTTGCTTCAGGACGTGGTCGAGCAGTTTCAAGGCCGAAGAGATTATGAGAGAGTTGCAGTGGCAGGGAGATCCACTGAGGTTGTTCCGGAGGGAGGAGGGTAACTTCTTCAGGGTAGGCATCCTTAGAAGAGGCTTCGCAGTGGGGTTAAAATTGTTTCAAAGGTAGTAGGAAATGCAGATGCCGGAGGATCTGAGATAACAAGGTGTAGAGCTGGATGAACACGACAGGCCAAGCAGCATCAGAAGAGCAGAAAGGCTGAACGTTTCGGGCCTAGACCCTTCTTCAGAAATGGCCATTTCTAATTGTCCATAAAAAGTGCTTTTAGATATTCTGTTTGAAATGAAAGGCTGTAGAATATAAATGCAGGTCTTTTTGAAAACTGTATGACAAGGGAATCAAACATTATGGAAAGGGGCAGGCAAGGAAGTCAGTCAATGATTGTGCTGAATGGTGGAGCAGCCTTGATAGGTCAGTGGGACTATCCCACTATTTCTTTCATTACATTTGCATGTGGAAATCAGGAAATAGCTATTACACAACTATCTTTGAGTGCGTGTGCGCCCATCATATTGACATGGACATTGCCTTTGGTGGTGAAGGAATGATGCTGACTGTTTATTACCCTTACAGCTTCCTGGACTTCTTAATCGATTGTTGAGCATGCAGGTCATGATTACCACACATGCTGGGGATCTGCGGTGTGCATGTATTTTGAGTAAGCAGCTATGTATCTCTTCTAACAGTCACATGGAAGTGTCCTCACAAACAGGCACATGGCATGTGAAAATAGGCTCAGTACTTTGGATGGCATGGGAGTAATTTTTATTGCAAATTGCATTGACTGTCATCCTGGTGAGGATGATGTCACTAACAATTGCCCTAAATGTGCTCCTCAAAGTCCACGACTGCAATATTGTCAACTGTGCAAATATATCCAGGTACACCATCAATAATGGGGAGGCAATGGCCTCATGGTATCATTGCTGGACTGTTAAGCCAGACACCCAGGTCACGTCCTGGGGACCTGGGTTCAAATCCCGCCACGCAGATGGTGGAATTTGAATGCAATAAATCCCTGGCATTAAGAGTGTAATGAATCCATTGCCGATGGTCAGAAAAGCCCATCTAGTTCACTAATGTCCTTTTGGGAAGGAAACTGCCATCCTTACCTGATTGGGCCTACATGTGATTCCAGACCCACAGCAATGTGGCTGCCTCATAACTACCCTCTGGGCAATTAAGGATAGGCAGCAAATGCTGGCCGAGCCAGCAATGCCCTCATCCTGTGAATGAATAAAGAAAAAATCCTGCTGAAATATGTCATTGTGAACTGAGGGCCTAATTGATGACCATTGGAAACAATCCCATCTAATGGCATCATAAATATTATGGAGTTCTTCTACAAAATAGACTGACCCGCGCTTCAAAGTGAATTCGGAAAGGAAACTTGGTCCAGAAAATTTAGGATTTAACTCTTCTGGCAGTGACAATTTGTTTGGATAATTTTAAAGGTTGAGGTGTCTTGGATGCAGGTATCCTTCTTTGGTAGTTATACTTCATTTCAAGGTGCGACGGTAAGGCTGTGTCGGGGAATGTATACTCAACTCGCACAAAGACCGAGACATTTCTCTTGATTTATATGGCGATGCTCTAAATTATGAAGTTGTAGTAGTCTTCCAGGTTACATTATGGCCAGAGCTAGTGTGAACTGTTGCAATCAGCATCTGCTAAAGACAAGAAACTACGAGAGTTGCAAGAGACAATTCTTGAGAATGGTTTAACAGTATTAAAGAAGCAGAGAAGGTTTGTTCATTTTTGCCATGCAGAAATAAGCTTGCTACACTATGACTAGACTTTTTCAAAGACAAACAAGTCCCAATATCAAATATTATACTCAGATAACAAGACCTGATACACCAGGGACTATTACCAGTATATTATTTGTCTACTTGTATTTGTGCATATTAATGAGCTGTAATAAATGTCTGTTGGATTCTTAAATAGCATGTTAGCCATGATGAAGGGTCTAGGCCCGAAACGTCAAGCTTTCCTGCTCCTATGATGCTGCTTGGCCTGCTGTGTTCATCCAGCCCCACACCTCGTTATCTTGGATTCTCCAGCATCTGCAGTACCTTTTATCTCTGTTAGCCAAGTCCTGGTCTCCTTCACGACAATGTGAACTAACTCAGGAAGCTTGAGTGGAAAGGAACATCATTTATTGCTGATCACCAAATACAGCCACCTACTTGTGGCTACTCAGGCTAATTGCAGCCTGGGACAGACAGTTCTGCGGACCCAACTGTAGGTCGTTTTGTTCTTTTGATTTATTTTCATATCCCGAAGAATTGTCATATTAAACTGAACATTTCTTCCCCACCTCCGCCAAATCACTGTGGTATTCCTTTTCCTACTAACCACTAGTAAATCAACCGTGTTTCAAATTTAATAACTTACAGGCAAAACTGTTAAGGGCCTGTGATTCTTTTAATTATATTTTCTAATCAACCCATTCGGAGATGTTATTACACACCTGAACTGGGGTCTCCTGGCTCCAAGGCAAGGACATTACCACTGCACCACAAGAGCCCTCATCCAAGTAACTTGGCAGCAGTGGGACTTGAAACCATATCTCTGAAGAGACAGGAGCCTTTACCTAGTGCTTTAGACTGCTCAGCCATGAGGACTCAGGTGATGAGTTTCAGTACGGCAGGCCATTGTTTATAACCAAGGGAACTCATATTCAATGAGCTCCACAGGCAGGTTAATGATCCTTGTAGGGGCTATCAAACAACAGAAACCATAAGCATTGCCACGTTTGGTAGAACATCTAGATGGAGGCGAAAGCCACATTAGTGAGGAGAAGAAAACCTGGGAAGGGAATGGAAAAGGAGGCGTGGAAGTGGAGCTAAGAGAGAGGGATTATAAGAGGAGCTGGGAGAGTAGGGGGGAGGGCAGAAGGGGAGCTGCGGGTGGAGCAGGGTCCTAGACTTTTAATTATGACCCTTTTTCAATCATGACAGCAAAATGAGAATCCTGAAGAAGTGATACTAATGCTGATATTTTCATCTCTACTGTTTGTATTTCACTATTTTAGCCCCTTTTTGTTGGCTTTTGCCCCTGATTGTCAACATAAAACTTGTTAAAGTTGTAGGTGAACAGGCAAAATTGTCATACCCATGGTCACTGCCATTTTGAGCGCCAGAAGGGTAGGACAAATCAGCATGACCTCCCTGACTTCCTACATTCACTACCTTTGAGAAAGAAATTTCAGGATCAATTTCTCTTCATCCACCCTTCTGGCAACTTCTTCCAAAAAAAAAATCAAAATTGTAAGGCATGATAAGCCATACAATGTCAGTTCCGGTAAAGGGGCATTTCTCCATAGATACGGCCCAACCAGAATTTCAGGAATTTCTGTTTGGATCAGGGATTGCAGATTTCCAGCATATACAGTATTTTGCTTTTGTATTGGAACTCCAAATTTCCAGTACTTTGTCAAATGAAATTATCTTACATTAGAGTCAACTTTAACTTCAATACAGATCGTCCCAAGATTTCCAAAGTCAGAAAATCCCAGCTCACTCAAGTCAAAGATACGGTCAAGTGAAACCTCTTTGCCTCCAAAGCTCAGTTCACTGTAACATGTTCTACTTCATCAAAATGACAATTCTATTTTGTTTGCCAGCTGTTATGATAATCTGATTGACAACTCGATTCCGTTTTCAGAAGCGTGCTTTGAGTCTAGTAAGAGCTGAGTGAGACAGTCAAAACCATCTCAATCCAGTGTAAATTAAATCTGAAAACAGATTCCAAAAATGCACTACTCCACCCGTGCCTATTTATCTTAGTAACTCATTCGACATGACACAAACGTCGTAATTCACAACAATAGCGACTGAATGCTGTGCTCTGCTGTGAATTGGTTATGTTAACCTTTGAATGTTTTAAAACTTAGCCGAAACCAACACAAATCCAATATCTCCGACATTTCAACCCGAACAGTGGAAAGGTTCAGCAAGAACAATTAGATTTAAAACAATTATTAAATGTACTGTGAACGCAAGAAAATAAATGTCATCAGGAGTCCAGTGACTCTAGTAGCAGAGAGGATTAGCATTTCCATTTACTGAGTCCCACCACTTTTTAAGTTGTCCAGAAGTAAAGCAAACATCCTTCCAGAATAGTATGAGGATCCAATGCGGACAATCCAGCCTAACAAAAACAGAAATTGCTGGAAAAGCTCAGCAGGTTCTGAGTTCCGAGGAAGGGTCACTCGACCCGAAACGTTAACTCTGATTCTTCTCCACAGATGCTGCCAGACCTCCTGAGCTTTTTCAGCAATTTCCGGTTTTGTTTCGGATTTACAGCATCTGCAGTTCTTTCCAGTTTTTATTTACAATGTGACGCCTAGTACCATCTGAAGAGTCCTAGAGCTTTTGGAACACTGGACTTGCATTTTCATCAGAGGATTTTTGTTTTAAAGTCTGTAAGTACCGAGTTTTCTGAAGCCAAGGAATTAATACTTGATTATTGTTGGGCTCTGATTGATGATCCAGCACTCTGGGATTGCTGGTAGATTCTGTCAATGGAGATCCAGCACAATGATTAGAGCTGGGTGCAAGTAGTTAGAATCGAGCACTCAGAATATTATTGGCCTCTGAATGACAGTCCAGCACTGGTACTACCGTTAGATTTTGCCAATGGAGAACCAGCACTGAGATTACTGCCAACTGTAATCAATAGAGATTCTGAATTGGAATACTGTTGACCTCTAAGTGGGGATCTAGCACTGGGATTACTGCTTTCCTTCATGTCGGGGGTGGTGGTGTAGAAAGCGTTCTGCATTGCCGGTCAGCTCTGTATCATTAAAGCTACACAGGTTTCTAAAACTCTGTCTTTCGGAAGCTAGGAATTCTGCACGCTGTTCCGGTCCTGACAGGCAGGATGAAGCATACGCATTTCAGAAAGACTTCATTCCATTCACGCATTTCACCAATCAACAGCAAACTCAGAATGGCCTTTCATTCCCTTCCATTGAGAATCAAAAATCTGTAGCATATCACAAGAGAACACACTAAGGGTAAGTGTGGGGTGAAAAGTAAAGAATCCCCAGTTGATTGAAATATACATTCTGCCTGAATAGCTCTCAGTATGGTTCAGCCTATAGATCATCGTGAGAGGGTAACAACTACATACAAAGTTACATTGCCAAATCCGCATATCAAAAGTTTGGGCCTGGCATTATTCAAACACTGGAATTCAGACACCGGAATTCAAACACAGCACTTTAATAACAGGGGGAAAAATATTAGTCAATTCTTAATGATTGTTCTGACAAAGATTTGCAGCAGCCTGTCAAATGAAGGATAAACAACAGCCCCTTAACTGACCTCAGGATATCCTCATTCATGGAAATTGGATAGTCTGGCCTGAAATAGTGTCCCCTAGCAGTAGAATATATTCTACACCGTACTGGACAACACTGTGGTTCTAACACAACAACATATTCACTGATGAACTATGGTAATTTGCTGACTCATTGCCAGATTTGTCAAGTACAGGGAAGCTTTCAGAACGCATATAATGGACTTTCCTCAAGCTCGGCAAAGACCTCCAGCTCAGTCAAAACAGCACCAGGGCCGCAATTCCAAAAAAAATCCCACCCACAAACCCAGTACCCATGGTTTCTGCTCGGGGGAATGGGGGAGAATGAGGGTGCATCGTAGGTTGCACATTTGTGATTGACAGAGGCAGTTGTGCACGCAAGAGTACAGTTGCCTTCAAACCAAGCCAATTTTCAGTACAGGGTCCAAAGCATGATGGGGGTGGCTTCAGACATTTGACTAAACATAAAACTGCAGGAGATTTTTGGAGAAGTAGGGTACCCTTAAGATAAGTGTAAGCCCCCTTTTTGCAGAATAATGTTGCCCCTTTAGACTGATAGAGCCCTTCAGAGCTGGTAAGACTAGACATGAATCTACATTTTTTTAAAAAAAAGTGAATAAGCTATATAGAACTATCAAGATGTTGAAGCATTACGTCTCCTGCCTTTTAAATCTAAAAGAAAAGTCTATAGTTAATAAAAAAAAGTGCTTGCAATTGCATTGTCTGTTATCATAAGCCTGAGAGTTATCATTGAATGATTAGTTCTGCGTGATCGAATCTATGATTTATGCAGTTGGGAGTCTGTCAGTGAACAGTTTGATTGACAGCTTCAACAAGTGATAAAGGTTAACAATGGGTGGTATGAATACAAGGGGTATCTTCCTAAGGAATAGTGGAGTTCAATAAAATGTTTGATTTTGTAAAAGCTTAAAAATAGTTGAAGAAATGTTCAGCATTGAATGTGTCTTTATGGCTGTTTGTTTTCAAAAAATAAAGTTTGCAATGGACACTAAGAACTTTATTTCATTTCAGGTCAGCATGGCTCCTGAGATCTACCCATGAAGGAGTTGGAATGCAGGATGTGAGGGCAGTCAATGGTGGGTGAGGGACAATAAGTTGGCACTAACTTGGCATAGGGGTTATGAGGGTCTGGGGTGGGTAGAAAAACATTAGTTGGCACTGTGATTATGAGGAGCAATGAGAGTTCAGTAGAGGGGCATTGGTTGGCATGGGATCGGAGGGTCGGTTCCATAGCATGGCAAGTGTACTGTGTGGGCAGTGTGCACAGGGAAGTGAGGGAGTTGAAGGGGTCTGAGGGATGAAGTGTGGAGTTTTTTTGATTTAGCCTTTTCTTTCCACCCCAGAGCATTTGGATTGACCTTTGACACTGCCCACCTCCACCAGTGGCAGCCCCCTGTGTCTGCCTTCCGCACTGTTTCCAGAGTTGGCAGCCCAGATTCCCAGTAACCCACACCCTCCTGGAATCAAATTCAGACCATCCAGATAGTTTCTCAGGAGCAAGATTAGAAGGGCCAGGAGTTTACTGGATGCTGTGTTCCTCACTCAAGAGTGAAAATCCGTGTCAAAGTTCAACTTCTGCTTACACAAGAAGTGCTGCTAAGGCTGCGTCCAGTGATCAGATGTGTGCTTAGTTATTTAGCCAAGTCTCCAATGAGCTACCTGTCCTGTCTCCCCAATGACGACTGCCAGCTAAATGCAACTACTGACCTGATCTTACAGATATCGTATTAGGATACACTTTGCCAGCCACACTTCATGATATTTAGCAAAACTGTGGAGTCAGTGAAACAATTGAAGAGACGCGTGATTTTCAAGAGGGTTTGAAGAGTAATGAAAACATGAGCTGTGCTTGTGTTGTTAGAAAGGTGGCCTAGGGTATAAATATTTACCGCCAACCGCCCAAACCACCACCTTCTGATCTCAGGTATCTGTAGGCCAAGATGTCTGTTAGAGTATTCAGGACTTGACGACATAAATAGCAATACATAGCCACCCCCAAATTGGATCCACTGAATCCATAAATTAACAATACCACATAGATGTGGCATACCCTCAGGAGGGGGATGACATTTGCTGATGGTAAGAAACTGCGCTTTGGGCCTTTTAACATAGGGAGGCTGCTGCACTGCAACTAGCACCAAGCTCGGTCTGACCACGAAACACTCTCACTCGACGCTTGGCACAGGCGCATCAGAAAAATTTAACTGATTATCAACCAATTTGGCTGAGATCTGACACAATTTCCATGGCTCTTCAAATTGAACCCTGTGCTTTCAACCCAGAGGCAGGGACGTTACCACTGTACCACAAGATCTTCCAGACAGTACCCCTGCCGACCATATTTGGTAAATACATTCAGCTGTTGGACTTATCTGATGTCTTCATAAAAATCTTACTCAACTCTTTGAAAGTGGTCGATTGTCACATCAAACCTCATTTAAAATATTGTACAAATGTCAATGATAATACAATTGTATCTTCACAGTAAAATGTTCATAATCTAATTCCTTCAATTTAAGTGCTTCACCTTTTCATCTTAGCATTTCCAGGAACAGCAACAGCCTTCCAGCACATTCGGGGAGATGCACCACTTTGCAGACTATGCATTATTCAGTTGGGTTATGGGGATATGATGATTTGAACAAACAGTCTTTATTTCTCTGCATCAGAGCAAGCAGACTGTTCGAGATTGAATGCATAACCCCTCACCTCTGCCCTAGTAATTCACCAGACAACCAATGCTCCCCTTGTGTGAGCACTATTATTTATTTAAAGGGCTGGGATCATCGATAAGGGAGTTCCAACAGAGTCCTTGAAGTGTACTGTTCAAGAAACACAACCTGCTTTGAATATCTTAACACAACCTTGACATATTGGATTCGATGAACCACTTCACCTTTCAGGAGCTCCTACACCTAATGGAACACAATACATCACTTGACTCTTGTTATTGATTCATATAATCATTTGAAGACATAACAAGAGTAAAACGGTCTGAACAACATACCAGACTGGCCAAAAGCACACTTCGTTCAAAATAAGAAATTGCTTTTGACCCAAGTTGAATGAAACTATAGCAAAGAAAGAATTTACATTCATATAACAAATTTGCATGTTCTCAGAATTATTGAACAAAAAATGGTGCAGCCAAAGAATAGTTTTTGAAAATTTGGTTTGGGAGGTCAATATGGCAGCTTTTTTTTACATGCAGCAGGATTCTGCCATCCGTTAATAAGAACTAATGAACAGCTAATCAATCTCAATGGTCTGGACTTGGGATACATTATTGGTCGAGACACAAAATTGTACCATGTGACCTATAACATACAGATTGGGCCTTGGCTAAAATGACAAAATGAAATGTATTTATCTCATGCCTTTCACAATTTGAGGACAGTGCAAGGAGTGAGTTGCTTTTGAAACTTTTTTACTGTTCTTTTTCTTTCTTCGTGCATTCATGGGATGAGGGAGTCACTGGCTAGGCAGCACTTATTAGCCCAGAGGGCAAAGCCCAAAGATGTGGGTTAGCAGACACGTGTATGATGGCAATTCTTTTCCCTAAAGATAGGTTTTTCCGACAATCAATTCACGGTCATCATTAAACGTTTCATTCCAGATTCTTTTTTGTTGAAGTCAAACTACTATCTGCCATAACAAGGTGTAGAGCTGGATGAACACAGCAGGCCAAGCAGCAGCAGAGGAAGGCTGATGTTTCGGACCTAGATCCTTCTGCCATCGCATTTTTTTTTATATTTCAAAAATATACTTCATTCCTAAGGTCTCTACAGTTACATATCAAATAAACAAAACAAAAACATTGGACTTTGACTCTTTCCAACTCTCTTATATATACACAATACTAACATTTACATCCATTTCAGACACTGGGAGGGTCCGATAGCTGAATGGATCCCCATTTACTTTCAGCAGAAAGACCTAAGATGGTTGTCTTCCCCCACTGCGCCTTGGCAGCAGCTGCCCCAACCTGTAGTGCGTCCCTCAGCATGTAGTCGTGGCCCTTGGAACGTGCCAGTCTGCAACACTCAGTCGGGGTCAACTCCTTGTTCTGGAAGACCAACAGGGTTCAAGCAGACCAAAGAGCATCTTTCACCGAGTTGATAGTCCTCCAGGCGCAGTTGATGTTTGTCTCTGTGCATGTCCTGGGGAACAGACCATAGGGCACAGAGTCCCATGCCACGAGCTGCTCAGGACAAACCTCGACAGAAACCACTGCATCTTCCTCCAGACTTCCTTTGCAAAGGCACATCCCCAGAAGGAGATGTGTGAAAGTCTCAACCGCCCCACCGCCTCTTTGAGGGCAGTGTGCAATGGTGCAGACTGATGGGGCGTACAAAAGGATCTCACAGGTAGTGCCCTTCTCACCACCAGCCAAGTGATGTCTTGGTGCTTGTTGGAAAGTTCTGGTGATGAGGCATTCTGCCAAATGACTTTGACAGCCTGTTTAGGGCACCACGCAACAGGATCCACCTTCTCCTTTTCCCTCAGGGTCTGTGTGCTGACCACTTCCTGCTGGACTGGTGGTCAAAGGTGATTTTCTTTGCAACTTTCCCTACAAAAGACAGGTGATACAGAATGGTCCAACTACTTGGAGCATTCTGTGGCAGTGAGGCCAGTCCCATCCTTCACAACACCGGGGACAGGTAGAACCTCAGTGCGTAGTGACACTTGGTGTTTGCGTAGCAATTGTCTTCCCACAGCTTGATACAGTTGCACACAAAGGTAGCATTCAGGATGAGGGCGATATTGGGTACGTTCCCCCCTTCCCCCACTATATCCAGAGTTTTGTACATGGTCTATCTTAGGCTTCCAGATGAAATGGAAAATGGCTCGGCTGACTGACACACCGCTGTTTTGGGGGATGGGCCAAAACTGTGCCACGAACAACAACAGAGAGAGTGCCTCACACCTGGTGACCAGGTTTTTACTTTCAATGGAGAGGGAGTGGTGCTTCCAACATACCAGTTTCTTCTTCACTTTGGCAATGCACTGCTCCCAAACCACTATCCGCCGAAGCAGGATTTAACCTGGGTCCCCAGAACTTGAGCTGGGTCTTTAGATCAACAGTCCGACAATGATAGCACTAGGCCATTACCTCTACCCATGTTGTTGCATTGACAAAAGGCAGTCACGTAGTGCACAATGACCTCCCACAAATAGTGAAGAAGTGAGCAATTAATCTGGTTTGCTGCTGTTAATTTAGGAACTGACATCAAACACTCAGTTCTTCTTTGAACAGTGTCAAACATTGTTTTGCATGAAGCTGGACATACAGGTGGTGCCTGCTGACACAAAAGGAAGCTCTAATGGGCTGAAAATCACTGACTTGATTTTATTCAGCAAAATTAAATGAGAACATTTTTGTTGATGTAGCTCCAATTAGTTTGTGACCCAAGTGTTGGCTTTTTTCAGACATTAAGGAGTTAGTTTATCTCCATGCAAAGGTGTGAGGAAGGGAATAACATAATTTGTGCCTTCGTTACATAAGTTTATGGCTTCATCGAAACACCTCGCCATTATCTTTTGCAGTAATAGCCCACACGAGTGGTAGAGTTAATCTGACACCACAATAATGTTAAAGAATAAGATAGGTGGCCCCAGCTAAATACAGGTGGAGATGCCTGCTTTACAAGGTCATCACTTTTCTAGAAAAGGGAAAACCCAAATTTTCCCAGTGTTACCTCAATCTCTTAACGCGTACAAAATCTTCACGTTAGGAAATACAGCTATAGTAAGTAATTTTCTGGAGTTGTTGTGAAATATTTTTTCCACAAGAATCAAAATCAACTGAACAATATGCTAATATTTGAAAAGTTAACGACACCTTGAATGAGCAGCATTGGGGTGAGGGTGCAATTATGTGACTAAAAAATATTTTGAGCCAATTAGTGTGGAATAAAGGTAAAAACATTCCAATCTCTGCTGGAAAACTTAGCTGCAACTCAACGCTTTATATTGTAACACTCCAAAAAAAAATCAGCATGACAGATAAAAACACAGGTAGATGTTACTTGAGGGTAACACACTACCACGGCAACAACCTTGCTTATGTTAATGAGTTCTCAGATAAATTGTAAATCCAGAGACATAACAGATAGTTTCCTACGTGACTGACTGCAGTGACAAACACAAGACAAACAACCAAATTCAATATTAGGTCCGTATCAGTATTGAGCTGCATGTAGTCGTTCACTGGACATTGTTGCAAATGAGGTACACTGTTGCACTGTAGGAGTCCTTTAGCCCATTAGCGTAGAGTCATAGGGTATTACAGCATGGAAACAGACTCTTTGATCCAACTTGTCCATGCCGACCAGAGATCCTAAACTGAACTGGTCTCATTTGCCAGCATTTGGTCCTTATCCCTCTAAATCCTTCCTATTCATGTACCCATCCAGATGCCTTTTAAATGTTCTAATTGTACCAGCCTCCATCACTTCCTCTGGCAGCTCATTCCACATATGCACCACCCTCTGCGTGAAAAAGTTGCCCCTTTGGTCCCTTTTAAATCTTTCCCCTCTATCTGAAACTTGCACCCTCTAGTTTTGGGCTCTCCTACCCTGGAAAAAAGATCTTGGCGACTCATCCTACCCATGCAGTACTGTTGGAACAATATTACTTCCCTTATAAGCCAGGTGTTATCTTAGCTCATTCTAGGCAACTAGCGGGGAAAGGTCAACCCTCTGACAACCAGCAAGCCTGCTACAACAAAAAAATAACTGATATAATTTGCTAAGCACATTGAGTTTTTTCAACGCACATTGTAACACAGCCACAATACGCTAAGGGTGGGCAAAACTATCCCATTGTGGGACTTGCACCCCTCACTGGGAGAAAGTGCCACATTAAGGAGCTGCCATGGGCTCAGTAATGGGCACTGCCAGTAGTGCAGCAAAGAGTGAGATCAGTCTGGGCTTTGGGTTGGGGGAATTTGCAAAGTTCGGGGGAGGTCAGGGGATAGGAAGAAATTCAGAGGGGGGAATGCTAGCTTCAGGTTGTGTGCTCCTGACCCCCTTTATTCATGCTATTTTATGAACTTCTTCAAGAAAACAACCAGCTCACTCTGACTCAGTTGCCAATGCCAACTGCAATTTGGCAATGGGCAGTGTCTTTTTAGGGTCAATTGAGTTTTTAACAAGGTCTTGGGTCCTGAACCAGTTATAGACATATGGTGTGTGGGCACCCACTCACCCTTTATATTAAGGGGTTGAACTTGAGGCTGTTGGGAAGATGGTGAGCTAGCCACCTTGCCTACATTACATGGTGTGTTCACCAAATGGAAACACACTTTTGCAGAGGTACGTAATATCCAGCCCCATATTTTGTTGACTCTGCAAAACTCCTCTCATCAAGCTAGAAGCTGGCTACCATTGCACAGACCACAGGAACAAAAACAAAGTTGCTGGAAAAGCTCAGCAGGTCTGGCAGCATCTGTGGGGGAGAAAACAGAGTTAACGTTTCGGGTCCGGTGAGCCTTCCTCAGAACTGATGGTGGTTGGGAAAACGTCAGTTTATATGCCAGACTACAGACTACAGGGCCTGGACACTTAGAAGGTCTGATAAAAACCAAAAGAAAATCAAAAACAAAAACAGAAATTGCTGGAAAAGCTCAGCACGTCTGGCAGCATCTGTGGAGAGAAGTCAGAGTTGACGTTTCGGGTCCAGTGTCCAGGGTCACAGTGAAACGTCAACTCTGACTTCTCTCCGCAGATGCTGCCAGACGTGCTGAGCTTTTCCAGTAATTTCTGTTTCTGTTTGTAAAATATCTGATGCTGGCTCTCACACAACACTGGAGTGCTCACTCATGCACATCAAAAGTGGCACAGGCTTCAAAGCGTGTCGCTCACTGTTTCAACAAACAGGAAATATTGCAGAGAGACCATGAAAACTATTAAATATTGTAAGTATTACAAAATCCCATCAAATCTTATATTTTTTAGCTCGATAAAGAATCCAAACTTACGTTCACTTTACATTAATTTTCTTTGCTGTCTTTAAAACCCCCTGTGGCCCTTCTCAATAATTGCTAGAATCTTCTTCTCAAGCCATGCAAACTCCTCCTCTCTCTTCATTGTGCCACTAGCACCCAAGCCTTCAACTGCTTAGGTTTGCACTAACTGGAGATTCTTCTCTTTCTCCGTCGCAAACGTAACCACATTTCAAAACATATTTCATTGGTTGTGCAGCCCTTTGGGACTGTGAAGAATACAATGTAAATGCAAGTCATCGTTTCTTTTTCACCTTGTTCTCCCTGCTTAAAATTACTCCCTTTAACCAAGTTGCATTTCACTTCTACAATGTTGGCATTTGTTTTCTTTCTACTTCAATGATGAGCTTTGGGAACCAAGTGTGATGGGAGAAACACAAGACAGTGGATGTGAGAAACAAGCCACAATCTTATTCATTGGTGGAACAGGTTTGAGGAGCCAAATGGCCTACCTCTGTTTCTATTTCTTACCGTATTATGGGACCTACTTATTTGGAAAGATGGTACATAAGTGCACATTGTGGATTTTGTTAAACAAACAGCTGAGGAATATGCAGTAGCAACATGGTGGCTGAGAGTCTTGCAGACATCAAAACTTTCAGTGCAGCAGAATGCAAATGTCCGGCATTAGTCAGCGATGCTCACATTTCATGAATAAATAAAAAAAGACTAAAGTAGCCCAGCTATAAATTAAAGTTGTAGGTAGAAGCCCAAAGCAATTAAAATGTAAAAGATGTTATATGAGAAACCGTACAGCTGTACAAGAGATGACTCAATGATAAAAATGCAGAACTTTTGAAATCCGACCCTTTGGAATTTTTCATTGAAAGACCAATACTTCAATCTCCAGTTTCCAAAGAACAAGATGAATCTTGTTCCCTGATGAACAACTTAATATTCTGAGTCCTAAAAGCCTCCAAGGGATTTGATTTGAATTTCGAGTTTATAAAAAGGCTAATTTAAAGTGATTTTTTGTTCCCATTTTGACTCCTCCGGTTGTGCCTGTATATTGGTGGCCAGTAATGTTGTGTTGCAAGCAGAAGTGAAACCTGCTGAAAATTCTACAATGAGGTTTTTGTGAATTTTTATTACTTTCTGGTTAATACTTGAATTTCTTCCAAAATCCAGACTTAGCAGCCTCAAATATATTCTAAAACCAGGTCACCAATCAAAAAGCAAGACAATTAGGATCCTAAAGAAGTTTGTTACGTCGACCTCTGCATTGTCATAAAATACTGGATCGGATAAATTGGTCTTTTCAAATTTCCTTTTTTTTTGAGAAATATCCTTATGTAAGACTTATTCTTCGTTCATTATTTACTTTCTATGTCCATCCTTTCTAGAAACTTTTGACCTTGTAGATCTTGCCCATCCATGCCAAGATATTGAAAAAAGCTGGAAGAACCGATCAGAAACAAGGTATTTTAGATTGATTGCTCAGGTCATCTCTGCCAACTTTCCATTAAATCAGAGAGGGTGGCTCTCGTAGAATGTTCCGGAAAGTGAGGCAAAGGTTACAGCAAAACCCAACTCCCAGTGATATATCTTCTGATACCAAATTGAAATATTCTGAGGGAGAGAGATAGAGAGAACTGAACCAGCAAATGCAGTTGATAAAGCTGCGTAAGGAGACATATGTTCGGAATAGCAAAATGAACTGATATCACACGGGCCTGGAATCTGACATGAGATTCCTCTAGTTTTCTGTCTTAACAACCTGAGATTGTGCAGCATTTAAAGTATCACATTATTCCTTTGGGCAACAGATTTATGTCAGACAGGTTTGCTCAAACTGCTAGACATTAATATTTACTATGCTGGCTGCTCGTCGCACTCTCCTTAATTCAGCAGGAACCTCACGTAGGTGAAAGTCGGAATTACTGGCATTCAGTCAGATCCAAAACACATTCTGAGAAACAAATGCAAGCCTTAGAACCAAATAAGATTGCCTTGACTTACAGTTGGGCAGTAAATGCTAACCTTGCCAGCGGCATTCATATTCCACGGATGAATAAAACAAAAAGACATGCCGAATAGAATCCAACTGCAATGGCAAAATTTGTCTTGAAACTGAAAATATATTTGACAATGCTCCTTGATAGCAGCATGAAGGCAATCATTTATTAATAGATGACCACAGGGTAATATTTCATCACTGACACACAGTGGCAGCAGTGTATACCACCAACAAGATGCACTGCAGTAATTCACCAATGATTCTCCAACAGCACCTTCCAAACTTGTGACCTCCACATCCCAGAAGGGCAAGGACAGCAGGTGCACAGGGAACGTCACAACCGATTCGTTTGGAGAGGAACTTTATATGATCCTGACTCAAACCTATATCGTCATTCCTTCACCATCGCTGGGTCCAATCCTGAAACTCCCTTCCTAATGGTGCTGTGGGTGTCCGTGCACCTCAAGGACTACAGCAGTTCAAAAGACCAGCTTACCACCGCCTTCTCCAGGGTGGACAATAAATGCTGCCGAGACAACAACGCCCACATCCCATGAATGAATAAAAATGGGACACACCACCTATAGCAGTTAAAATGAATAGCTTTCAGAATAATAAATGAAGTCCCCAGATTTATAGTTCTCTGCAGCGAGTACTCTCTTTTATAACAAATGGGGTTCTGTTGGAATAAGACTTTAGTAAGCAACAAAGCTTAGGGGTTGAGAATTGTAACATTTTGTGACTTGACGCAAAACAGTGAAGGAGAGTATATTATCAGAGGGGTAAAAATTGTATCAGAGATAAAAGGTACTGCAGATGCTGGAGAATCCGAGATAACAAGCATGGGGCTGGATGAACACAGCAGGTCAAGCAGCATCACAGGAGCAGGAAAACTTGAC